>VXBI01001038.1:231106-243655 GCA_013397375.1 Toxostoma redivivum
CCCGTTGACTGTCTGCGTGAATAGTGTAAACATTTTATGGTTTAGATCTACATGATTTTAATCTCTAATTAGATATCTACAAGTTGTAATGAGTTGTTCCTTGTCAGAGGAAGTGCCTAAGGTTTTCATTTTTTCATTGCATTGAAAAATGGGAAACAATACAATTTCTCAGCTATGTTCTGTCCTGCAAAATGCACCAATGTCATGCTCTGTCTTCTATTCTTTGTCCATTTTGCATAAAAATGTATTTTTAAAACTAAATGCGCTTTTCTCCAGGTATGGTAATTGCTGGTATTGAAGAGAACACAAAATTTACTCTTTTCCTTGCCACAGCAGGTTATATGCTGCATTTTCTTGATGAATTTGTTTTTTCTATGTTCTCAGTCATAGAACCACAGAAAAGTTTGGGTTAGAAGGGACCTTAAAGATCACCTCACTCCAACCCCTCTGCCATAAGCAGGGAATCTTTCCCTAGACCAGGTTATTCACAACCACTTCCAACCTGGGGAATGAGGAGACCACAACTTTTGAGGGTAATCTGTCCCAGTCTTCTCATCCCTTCCATTTACCTTAGACTGGAGTCAGTGAAAATACAGTTTCCTGAGCTTAATCTGTTTTTTGTTGACTGTGCCTTTTGGGAGCAGCCACCCTTCCATCAGTGACAACTCTGCAGCAGAAATTCTCTGGGGATCCTGTGAATACTCACCAGCTGTTCTTGGTTTTACAGAGCCTGTGGTCACCCTGGGAACTGGAATGGATTCTCAAGGCATTGCACATTCAGGCCCCACGTCCGTGTCTGCATAACTGACCACTTCATATTAAATCTGCTGTAACCAACAAGCACTAATTGTATGAAAGAAAAGCTAAGTTTTATACTGTGTGTTGGCATTGTTGTGAATAATTTTGCCTATTTTTCCCCCTTCATCGTAGGTATGTTTTACCTTATGTTACATTTTAATTATGTCCCCTGTATCTGGGGAATTCTATTTCTTTTCCTCCAGATTTTCTATACAATGTGCTGTAAGATAAATAGCTGTTAATTCATCTCTATTGTTTGTGCTTTTAACATGCTCCTAATCTCCAATTCTGCTCATTTAAAACCATGAAAGTCAAGATGCTTGTCTGGTTCTTTTTTGTTTGTTGGTTGGTTTTTTTTGTTGCTGTTTCTGTAAATTTAAAAATTAATTTAGCTCAGATTCCCCTACTGTGCACTGCTGCTTTAGAATTTGCTCTGCTGGATCTGAGCTAAGCACTTCCACAATTACATGTGCCATTTACAACACATCAATTAGATGCTTATTTGATCCCACTATATGCACAGAACACCATATTTATTCATGAGAAACATCACGGAAAGAGCAGGACTAATAAACAAAATGTACTATTATGATTTTTCTGGTGGCCTTTAAAAAAAACAAGCAAGATATCTCATGAAAAATGCCAAATCTTGCTTTAGACTTCATTTAATAGGTTTCAATGCAACCAACATTTGTGATTTTGTTCCATTTTCATCCACGTTTTCTCCTGACAACATGATTGAAAGTGCCATTTAAATTAATCTTTAAATGTGTCGTGTATTATAAATGCAGCTTTCCTCCAGTAAATAAAGCATTTTAAAAATGGTTTTAATTAAAATGCCATAGGAATTATTGAAGATAATTCAACAAAATTATATATTTTTTACTCTTTGGGAAAAGTAAAATCTTTTGACAAAAATATTTCTTACCAAAAATAAAAAGAGTTACCTCTGTATGTTATGGGGCTTTGGGTACCATGAAGTCTTAGAAAAGAATAACAAATATTAAACTGGATTCTCACCTGTACTGATACCAGTTACAGTTGAGCACAGAAAATGCTCAGAAAAATCTTGCAGGTGCTTAAGCTCATTCAGGGTCAAAACTGTGAAACTTCTTAAATCAGCACAGTCAGGTTTGGAGAAGAAACACAAGTCACAATTTCTGGTGGCTTTTCTTTAGATATATAAAATCTGCCTAACTAGATGGGTATATGTTACATTAAATATTCATTAATTGCTATTAAGAAAAGCTAATGAATAGAGTGATATTCTTCTTCCTTTTCTCCAGCCAGGCTTCATGCTGGCATGAAATTAGAAATTATGACACCTACGGCTTTACCTTACTACAGAGAGTTTACTTCTGAAATAGAACTCCCCTCTTCTCTCCAGCACAAACTGCAGACTGCCCCCATCAGCACACTTGGCAAATCCTGCTGAGATGAAAATAATTTTCATCTAGTTAGTGAGAGCTGAAATGAACCTAGCTCATAGCTGATTGCAAGCAAATATTTTGAGAGCTTCGAGCTGCATTTGAACAAGAGATCCAGGACAAACAATCCTTGCCCAGTCACTAATCCCATTCATTAGGAGCTCAGTGATTACCTCATTAGTATGATTGAGCTTTCCCTGAGCCAGCTCACACAGCAGATCATTTGGCACCAATGCCCCAGGTAAAGAATTTCTCTGCTGAAACTACAGAGGGTGGCTGGCTTCAAGCAAGGAGAAGATCATGTGGCAACAAAGATGGGCTGTTGTGTATGATAGACTTGGTTATAATGGTAAATGTCATTAAAAATCCCCAAACAATTCATGAGGTCATTATAAAACAGTATATTCATGCTAAATCATAGAATTAGGAAATGGTTTGGTTTGGCAGGGACCTTCAAGGCTTGTGTAATCCAAGTCCCTGCTACAGGGACGTTCCTCTCAACCAAGTTTCTCCAAGCCCTGTTCCAACCTGGCTTTGAACATTTCCAGGGATGGGGCAGCCACAGCTTCTCTGGGCAACCTGTGCCAAGGCCTCACCATCCTCAGTACAAACAATTTATTCCTTATATCTAATCTAAATCTACCCTCTCTCAGTTTAAACCATTGCTCTTGCCCTGTCTCTACACACCCTGGTGAAAGGGATCTCTGTCTTATAAGCTCCCTTCATCCATTGAAATGATGCACTAAGGTCTGTGCAGAGGCTTCTCCTCTCCAGGCTGGGCAGTGGAGCACAGCAGCAGTGAGAGGAGTGAGAATGTGAGAGGAGCAGCTCTGCACACACCCAGGGCAGTGCAGAAGGAGGGGCAGGAGCTGCTCCAGGCTCTGGAGCAGATTCCCCTGCAGCCCAGGGCGCAGCCCATGGTGAGGCAGCTGAGCCTCTGCAGCTCTTGGGCTCCACAGGCTCCTGGCAGGACCTGTGACCCTGTGGAAAGAGGAGCTCACGCTGGAGCAGGTTTGATTGCCCCCACAGCACCCCAGAAGGGTTCCTGAAGGACTGCCCCCCATGGAAGGGACCACACTGGAGCAGCTTGTGAAGAAGTACAGCCCATGGGAAGGACTCACACTGGAGAAATTCTTGGAAAACTGTCTCATGTGGAAGGGACCCCACATTGGAGCAGGGGAGGAGTGTGAGGAGTCCTCCCCCCGAGGAAGAAGGATCAGCAAAGATGGGTGATGAAGTGACTGCAAGCCCCATTCCCTGTCCCTCTGCCCCACTGAGGGGGAGCAGACAGAGGACTGAGGAATGAACTCAAACTCAGGGAGAGGAGGGGAGGGGGGGAAAGGGTTTTAACACTTGGGTTTATTCCTCATCATCTTGCTCCTATTTCATTGGTAACAGACGAAACTAATTGCTAACTAATGCTTTGTCCATGACAGCAACTGCTGAGGGATCTCACTTGATGGCATGCAGGACTTTGCTCGTGGCCTTATTTAGCTTCACACAGTTCACATTTCCCAAGCCTGTCAGTCTCCCTCCCCAGCATCCTTTCCTTCTAGTGCATCAACTTCACAAACCTGCAGAAGGCTGCACTCAGTCCTGTTGTCTGTGTTAAATATTAAATATTAAATCATGCTGGCTCCAATATGGACACAACTTGTTACCAATCTCTTATTTGGACAATGAGCCGTTGACTGCAAGCTTTGTTGCAACTGCAAGTGAAAGTTTGTTTTCTATTTCTTTAGTCACTTCATGGGTACATTTTCATTTGCCCTCCTTGTAGAAAATATATCTAACAATACCATTAAGCAGCTGTTTCTGTTACTGATGCTTTGGGAGAAAATACAGGCACAGTTTCTTCTTTACAATATCGCTCTGGCAGAGATACAGAGCTCAGAGATTTCCAAAAGCAGGCAGTTCAATTTGGCAGATCCTGCAAGCCACCATGGTGTAGAGGGTTAATTGGTAACAAATAGGTGAGAATAGGATATGACAAGGGAAAATTCTAATAAAACCTCTTTGCAAAGGCATTATGAGGAGCGAGAGCATACTGGCAACAGTGGAAGAGAAGTTAAAAAGATCCTGACAAAATCAATTAAAAAGAGGCACATCAGAGGCATAGTGAGCTAAGTACCCAGTTCAATTATTAAGTTGTCAAGTCCTCTTAGTCTGGAGTGGAACAGGAAGCAGTTTTTTCTCTAGTGCCTTAAGGACAAATGTGAACATGAGAAAAGAAACCTGTTTGGGTGCCTTGTGCTGCTGCTGACAAGCCATGCAGGAGCCAGGGAAGTTTCTCAGATCTGAGACCTTTAAAGATGACTGTTTGCCAAAGCTGTATCCACAAAAGGAGATAGATCTCAAAACTGATAGTGTTGTACATACAATCAACTCTTCCACAATTTCTTGACTTTTTCTCCCCTTTTACGACACATGTGAAAAAATTTAGCGTATGTACAATTCCAGGAGTCAGACTTTGATGATCCTTGTAGGTCCTTCCCAACTCAGGATATTCTATGATTCTGTGAAATCTGCTGGGAAAACAGCTGCTTGAACTGAGCAGGAGGAAGCCTTGAGGAGCCTTCTATGCTTTTGTCAGCACAAGGTAGGACATGATGACAATTCTACTGCCTCAGCTCACTTGGTATTCTGTCTCCAGCACTGGCAAAAGCACGTAAATAGGAGACAGAAAAAGTACCTTCGATCTTTTCTTCCTAATAATCTCACAGTCTTCAATCCTAATTTTTCCATTGAGAGGATTTCCTGGTGACGGTGTGGCTTGAAAACAACTTTCAAAGATTTACTATTGACAGGAGAAAAAAAAATCCCAAAATCCCAGGGTTTGTTTTTGTTGTTTATTCTTTTCTCATTTAATTTGACTCCTATTACCGTAATTTCATATCCATTTTTTCCTTCCATTGGCAAAAGGTGTTGACTGACTGTCTCAATACACCCTTTCTACTTCATAATTTCATAGGCTGTTAAACAGAGGATATAAACCCCAAAGAGAGAAGATTTAGATTAGATATTAGAAAGAAATTCTTTATTATAAGGGTGGTGAGACCCTGGCACAGGCTGCCCAGAGAAGCTGTGGCTCCCTCATCCCTGGAAGTGTCCAAGGCCAGGTTGGAGTAATCTGGTCTAGTGGAAGATATCCCTGCCTATGGCAGGGGATTGGAACAAGATGATCTTTAAGGTTCCTTTCAACCCAAACCACTCTCTGATTCTGTGATATGCTGACTTTTAGACAGCTCCATCTAGCTGAAAGGCTTTCAGTCTTTATCCTAAGCTAGCAGAGGACCTGTTATCTCCTGTGCATGGTGCATTTTGATCCAAAGCCAACTGAAGTTATCGGATGTATCAAGCATTTTATTTTGCTCTTTCACTTATTTTGATAATTTCTTAGGCAAAAACCAGAGAAAGCCACAAAACTAAAACAGCAGTGATTGACACATTTCTGCACTTTAGCATTTCGCGCCTCTAAGAGCGGACGGAGGGAAAGCAAAAAACGATGGAGCAGGTCAGCAGATCACTCTCTAACAACTTATTAATCTGCAGTTCTGTCAGTCCAAGGGGACTTGAAACACTGAAAGTGGCTGCAATTCATCCATTTAGTTTAAGTGTGTTAACCCACATAATGAGGTGCAGTCTCTTCCAAGGCAGCAGCCCAGAGCATATTAATGATGCCTCACATGGAGTCTGGGCTGTGCTTCTCATGTGATCACTCATTACAGGCTTCCAAACTCTGGAACTGAGCTGAACCTAATTAGACCACAAAGAAATATTGTTATAATTGGTCTGGGGCAGCTCAGTAATATGTAATAAGGAAGTTTAATTGGCTTTTTCTTTGTTTTACTGATTCTAGAATTTATCATTTGCTTTGGACATTGGGCCAACTTGACCTTACCTTGCCATGGATAGCAGATGAATAAAAATATGATGATGATTCGTAATTTGGTTGTTGATTATACACAGCAATGGCAGAAATTGCTGAGTTTCACAATAAAAGACAGGGATTCCTGATCCTTGGATGCTGTCAGTAACTGAATATCAGGTTTAAGAGTATCAGATAGCATTTAGAAAACAAGATAGGTCATTGTTGCTTCATAATCTTTGTATCGGTGTAATGGGGTTATGACCAATGCCAAAATCTCTAACCATCAGAGCTAGAAATTCTAGATATATGTAGAAATTAAATTAGAACCTACCACCAAGGTGAACACATTTTTGGTTGATATAAACAGAGCAAGGAAGGTCGTGTAGTGAGGTTTCAGGAAAAATGTGTAGGAAAATGAGCATTTATAAGACATATTCTATTAGCTCCATGAGAAATTCCTTCCTTCCCTTCCTTCCCTTCCTTTCCTTTCTTTCTACCATTTGAATAGTTCAAAGTGACATTCTTCTGCCCCTGAAGTGGAATATTTGAAGATACAGAAATAAACACTATTAAAAATGCATTCTCACCTCCAGTGAGTGAGTCTTATCAAACACCTGGGGAAATTCCTCAACACCCCACCTTGAAATCACTTTTCAAAATGTTTTGCTTAAATTTTCAATCTCCTATTGAAACTTCTGCCTGGCTGTTTTGCTCCCTTTGACAGCCTAACAGGATCTCTCCATGCTCAAGAATCACAAGAGTACAGTAGAATATAGTGAGTCATCCCCATGCTGAGTCTCCTTTTTATTTCAAGGGGAAAAAGCCAAATAGTTCATGACAGGCATATCTGGAGCATCCTTTTCCATCCTTTGTTCACACAGCTTGTAGATGTGAATGAAAGACTTTGTAGCAGGCATTTCCTGGATAAACCTGGGCATTAGATGGATCACTGCTGCCTCTGCACTGTGTCTCAGGAGGGGACACATCTTAGAGACCCCACAGCATCTGCATGTGTTGGTGTAGCTGCAGATGTGCTTCCCTGCTGAGTCTAGTGACATCCCTTCAGGACTTGAACTCTGCAGGGGAAAGGAAGAACCTGCAGAGACAAACCAGAGAGCTCAGGGGACCCTGGCTGGTACTGGCTGCAAAACATGAAAGCAGGATCAAAGAGTCACAGAATGGTTTGGGCTGGAAGGGATCCTAAAGATCATCCAGTTCCAACCCCTCTGCCATGGACAGGGACACCTTCCCCTATCCCAGGTTACTCAGAGTCTCATCCAGCCTGGCATTGAACACTTCCAGGTTTGGGGCAGCCACAGCTTCTCTGGGCAACCTGTGCTAGTGCCTCACCACCCTCACCATAAAGAATTTCTTCCTAACATCTAAAACCCAATCTTCTTTAATTTAAGAATATCATCCTTCATCTTAGCTATTCATGTCCTTGTGAAAATCCCTCTCCAGATCTCTTGGATCACCTTCAGGCACTGGAAGGGGCTCTGGGTGTCCCTTGAGCTTTCTCTTCTCTGGGCTCAACAACCCCAGCTCTCCCAGCCTGGATCCATAGCAGAGGTGTTCCAGCCCTGGGATCAACTTAGTGTCCCTATCTGGACTCATTCCAACAGATCCACATTTTTCTTGTATTGTGGGCCTGAGATTTGGCCACAGTACTGCAGGAGGGGTCTCACAAGAGCAGAGTTCACTGAAAAGAGACCCCAGGAGTGATTACTGCAATCCTCTGTCTCACTGTGGCACTAAATTTGTAGTATCCAGCTTGCTGCCACACTAGATAAAGAAAGAAAGCTAAGCAAATAAAGGACTCCATGGAGAATGTTGACTCCTGGAATTCACCACCAGGCAGTTAGCAGAAGGCAGAATCCGGGATGAGTGACAGAGCTGACAGCAGCAGGTAGGAAAGCACCAGGCAGGTCTGCAATGTCCTTTGCCTTTTGTTTCCTGGCTTTGTGATTCCACTGGGGTGCTTCTGACATGCTCAGCAGCAAAGCCAAGTGCTGGAAAGCCTGTGCCAGGATCCTCCAGCCCTGCACATTCTGAGCACAGACTCAGCAATGCTTCAATCTACAGGATGGGTTTAGTGTTCGTTTTCTTTACAGTTAAGTTGGATTCACTGCTGAGCCCAGATTTACCTTACCCTACTTTAAGTATTTAAAAATGAGCACAGCCACTTTCAGCTCCTATTACAGTCAGTGGAAAAAAAATCTTGGGATAGACTGTACTACCCTCTGGAGATTCTTATGTTTCCCAAGGGCTGCTGTGTTCAAAATTTAGAGCCTCGGTTAGGTAGGGTGAGTCTAGACTGATTTTCCCTTCACAAAGTTCCAAGATAAAAACACTCTCTGGTGGGCTATAAAGTTCCATCAGAGCTGCTTCTTCCCACTTTTCCAAATCCCATATTGATCTTTCCTGTGCTTTTAAGTGTTACTAACCTTCTGAGCCTGCATCTTCATTTGACATAAGACCAAATAAAATACTCCACAGGGGTAGACAGGCAAGGCAGAAGAAGTCAACCTTTATAAATGCCCTAAAATATTTAAGGTCCTGAAAGGAGAAAATGCAAGCACAGTGCAAAGACTGAAAAAAAGTCACTCTCCACTCCCTAAAGTCATTAGAGGATTCATCAATGGCTTGATATATTACTAAAATCAGAATACTTTGTTATGAAGAACTTCACTGTAGATAACACCAAGAAATTATATCCATGGTTATGGTCACAAAACTCTGGCACTGGATAGTGTAAAAGGATTTATTGGGATAATTTAGAGAAAGAAGATACATCCATGAGGAGGAAATTGAACACCAGCTGGAGAGAATTCGGATGATATGGATATATAGTAAAGATAAAAAGCTTTTCATGTTTGACCCAAGACAGACAGGAGTGGAAACTTGCTAATTCTTCAGTTAATGAGTTTTATTCCTCCAAGTCAGGCGAATTCCAGCTATGAGCAATTCCATGTTGGATCCATAACAACAGAATTCAGTTTCTGATCTTTGATCTTACTGAGAAATGGCATCAAATAGTCTGTGCTTTAAAACATAAACAGGATGTATTATGCTGTCCTGGCAGTCAGGGACCCCTCTTCCATGATCAACAACATCTATGAAGTGTCCATGGGATAAAAACCATCAATATTTCCCTTGCATTAGAAGCTGAGGAACAGCCAGGAAAGGAAACATCACTTCACTTTAGTCAGCTTCTTATATGAGGTGAATATTTCTGCCTTTCTCCAGCTACTCATTTCACTGAGGTTTGCCCTCTTCTGAAGGGAAGTGGCAGTTTCCAAAGACTAAGAAGAGCAGTCAAAGCACTGAGAATCCAAATTGCACATGTCATCCTAATGTTATTCTTCACAACTAGTTAATTAATCGTTGCCTGTACATGAGCTGTATTCTTTCTGCTTACTGATGAGCAGTGGTGGGGGGGGGGGTCTTTGCTTCCTTTTTCCTGGTGTGGGGAAATAAAAGTTTGTAACTGAATCAGAAAGTTCATTGTTCTGTCAGCTGTGGCAAAAAAATAGCTGTGAGGTGGTCCCAAAAGGCAGAACACTTGCCTGGCACGTCTGGGATCCTCACTTTCATTTCCAGTCATTAAGGCATGAAAAGTGTGGTGGTATTTCAGGGGAAGGATGTGAAGATGATGCCAGGCAATAGAGGTTATAAAAGAAAGAAGAAATACAAGAAATACAGTTTAAAAAATAAAAGAGGGAGGATAGAGGGAGGTGATGAGTTGGGAAGACAAACCAGTGAGGTCTGGAGTGATGAGGAGATTTGGAAAGATTCAAAAAGTCACTTTTTTTCCCTTCCACAGCACTGAAACCTTTTCCCTCTTCACAGTCTCCCATGGATTTCTCCCAAACTCATGATAATATAAATAGGGGTTTGATCTGTGCAAGCAAGAACACAGATGCTCATTTTGGAGCAGAGCTTTCTCCTTACATGTGGCCAAGAGAGGCAATCCTGGCACTGCCTTCTGAGCTCATGAATTCCCTACTTGATCAGGAGTAAAGGCTTGCATTGTTTGGATTGGACTCAGACTACGTTGATAGTAAAGGATTTAAGGATTGTATTTAATCTCCCAATAAAACACTTTACAACAAAAGGGACAAACTATTATAGAGAAGCACTGAGAAACACACTGCTCTCCTGCTCTCAGCAGTCCCTCCCACATATTATTAAACACAGCTTTTCACAAAAAAAACTGTGATATTTTTGCATTTTTGCCCTGCACACAAAGATGTGGCATTATAGGATATAGTTTGCCTCCTAGGACCCAAAGCCCCTGCAGTTCATGTTATTGTTCCTCTCAGTTTTAGCAGTCTTTAATTCATATCCTGATTTGTTGCTCACTTGACCACGCTCCCTTTTCATACTTTGTGCCACGTGGAAACTTCCACATTCTTCTCCAGAAAATTGCTTCTGTCTCTGCAAAACCCCTTGAGATATGGCAGGCACTAAAAGCGAGAACTGGAGCTAAGAATAGAAAAGCAAGATGGTAATCATGACAATAAAATCTCCCAGATCACCAGTCAGAGCAAACATTTCCATACGCCTTTGGAGAGTTAATGTTCCCCAACCACAACTCAATTATCAGTTACATGGAGGCAGGAGGTTGGGAGTGGGAGAACAGCCTCTTGCTGGTTTCTATCACAGCCAATAAGTGTAATATAAAAATATAGAAGCCAGGGGAACTGGCTGGGCCGTGTCAGAAGGTCTGAAGGGATGACTGCAGGTGAGTTAAAACCCCTGGAGTGGAACAGGAGAGCAGGAGAAAGAGAGGGAATTTGGAGGGTGAGCCACAAAAGTCTCAGCAGTGTTGGTGAAAGCTTTTAGTTTTTATTCTTTGATCACATAACCACTGCTCATGTGTAATGAAAACCTACTTTGTCTCATGAAGACTATTGCTGGTTTCACCTTGCTGTTTTTGCATTATATTTAACCAAAACTATGCTACAAGTTTTATAAAATAAAGTTTTTTAAAGAACACCTCTTTTTTTCTTTGTCATCTTTCCCCCTTGGTTTTAATGGACAGTTATAAAATCCCTGAGATCTACCACAAAAGTGAGCACAACTGTTAAAGCCCCTGCTGCCTAAAATCCCTTGACATCTGAGCTACAGAGAGGGAAAATCTGGAAAAAAAACATGTAAAGTTCAGATGGTGGAGGCAGAGATCAACAGGATAAAATGACCCAAAGAGAGAAAGAATCAGAAGTTTAGGGAGGGAATGATGTGTGGGAATGAGTGAGGAGTGAAATGTGATAGGGGAGCACTAGAAATACAGTTCACAAGAAAAATGTAATGTGTGCCACCGTAGAAATATGTCTCTTCTCCTTTTTTTTTTCCTTTTTAATCTGATTGCTGACATAGTCAATGTGTTCAGTGAAAATCTGGTTGCAGGGTCCCACAATGAACACCCCCCCCCTTCCCCACCACTGTGTTGGGTTTGTTGTGGCTTTCCCAAGAATTTGGAAACTTGAAGACAGATGCTGCTCAATGTTTTTATGCTTTTTCTGGGCCTGACAAGAGGTGTGCAACTACTTAGGAGACTTTGTCTTCACCAATGCTAATCAGGATTTTTTAACTCTTTGAAAGAGGCTAATCCTATATGGTGAATTATTTCAGATGCTAAATTCCCTCACTTAAAAAAAAATAGAAATAAAACAACAAAAAACTCAACCCTACTGAAAGTTGCCCTGCTCCCACTTGCCAGAATTGTACTTAATCTGTTGGTAGTTTTCTTGTAATACTTCTTTTCCCAAAGATGGAGCCCAGCTTTCCTGGGGGTGGCTGAACACCTGCCTGCCCATGAGAAGCAGGGAATGAATTTCTTGTTTTGGTTTGCTGGTGTGTGCAGCTTTTACCTACTAAAATATCTTTATCTCCAATCATGAGTTTTCTCATTTTTAGGGGAGTGACTGTGGGGGCCGAGTTCCCAGCTGGGGTTAAAACACAAGAGAATTGTATCAGTAAAGTCACGATGCTCTGTTCAAGATAAAAACCATCTTTTATTTTGACACCAAGAAAGTTGCCATCAGACAGAAAATTACTTGTCTGGGTTAATTAAAGTAAGTGTGATATACAATCTTCATACAATATAATGATATTACATCACAGAGTATGACAATACAGTCTGAAAGCTAAGGGAAAAAATAGCAATATTATTGGAAATTCTGTGAAATATTACTGTAATTCTGTCTCTGAGATCCATTAGAATTTGTCTCTTTACATGTGATTCTTTTTTCCCTGCTAAAGTATTTCATTGACGTTCAAGATCATCTTTGGCCTTCAGAGCCTTTCTATGGAGAGAGCTGTGAATTTTGTTACATGACTTTCCAGATATTGTTCCACCCATTAAGTGGTCTTTTAATTCAAGGAATGGTAAAAAAAAAAAAAAAAAAAAAAAAAAAAAAAAAAAAAAAAGAAGGGGAAAGGGGGAAAAAA
>VXBI01001038.1:243665-255902 GCA_013397375.1 Toxostoma redivivum
AAAAAAAGAGAGAGCGAGAAGGGGAAAATAGGGGGAAATATATTCGTTTTTGAGCCTGGGAAAAGTAGTGATTTAAAAACACATTTCTGCTTTTCTCTGTTAGTGATATCAAGTGGATTTGCCTGCAAAGAACACAGCCTATGGGTTTCAGCTGCCTTTATAAAAACTCGTTCTCAATAGAAACACCATATTTGTCCCATAGATCAAGATATCAACAACAGACAGTCATTTATCTTCAACTCTCCCAGGACTAGGATGGTTATTGTTTTTCTCATTAAGAAAGTTGCTAAATCCCAGGAGAGTCTGGGGTTTACAGTTTCCACTGATAGTCATTTGTCATATTTCTATTGCTGCTTAGAGGCACATAAATTTAGGTAAAGAATAATAATTGCTGCCTGAGGTCAGTCTCATGCCTCCCTTAAGAAAACTAGAGGTTTATGAAGAAAAAAAGGCGCCCTTTAGTAAGAAAAAATATGAAGACCAAGATTATTTTTAAAACCTGCGTACTCCTAAAGTTCTGGATTATTGTTTGAATCAAAAAGGGTGGAATTGTCACTCTGGACTTGACATCTTCTACATCATCTGGGACAAGGAGAGAACATCTGAGTCTGCAGAGTCACAGGAAACTGCCATGGAAGAACAAAACCTGTCCCACTCACATAAAGGAGACATTGAGTGACTATTGATGCATCAATATGTTGATGTAATTTTGATGTTTTGAACCCTCAGCTGATAAAAGAAGAAAAAAGATTGAAGCTGCACTTTTCATGAAGTCTGAATGGCTGACACAGGGAGAACAGGGTAAAGTCAAACTTCCAGCAAGATCATTGTGACAAGAGATGCAAAATCAGCAGAGGAAGCTCCAAAATGAGAGACCCCAGAATGATTCCTCAGGGATACTGTGCAATATTTCAGGTAACAGCCCCAAGGTAACCTGGATGGGTGTGGAGTATCAGAGTCTGGTGGATTTGATCTCAGCATTCACTGGTATTTTCAAAATATGCTGTGAGGGCAAAGAGATGAACACTGAAACAACAGAAAACAACTTTAATAAACCTTTAGATAGTGCCCAGAGAAGCTGTGGCTACTCCATCCCTGCCAGTGTCCAAGGCCAGGTTGGATGGGGCTCTGAGCAACCTGGGATAGTGGAAGGTTCCCTGCCCATGGCAAAGGGGGAACGAGAGGATCTTTAAAGTCCCTTCCAATACAACCATTCCATAATTATATATTTTTTTTTAATTATCTGTGGCTCTCTCACCAGGACAACTGGAGTGACTGCCGACCAGCATTTTATGGAGCAAAGTCTAAATCACTGATAAGCCAAAGCACACAGCTCCTGCTGCCAGCTCAAAGGGATTTCTGTAAATTGTTAATGCTTTACCTCTCCTATCCCCATTCTTCAACATACAGCAAAGTTCTTATTCTGATGGAGTAAAGGGTGAGCACCCTGCAGGGCACATCTGCAGCCTGTTGGTTTGTCTGGTGCCTTGGGGATGTTTCCATAGGTGTGTAGTTAAGCAAAGCCTCTAGGGATTTCCCCTCAAAGTATTTCATCACTGTTGCATTAGGTTGGAAAAAAATAACAAAAGAAGAGTTAATAAACCTACAAATATTTTAAGATTCTACACAGTTTGTGGGTTTCTTTCTAGATAAGGGAGAACAAAAATCTTGTTGCTTGGCAAAGGTCATTTTTTCAAGTATCACATATGTTCACTAGTTAAGTATTTCATTACAGTGCAGATTAAAGCCCCAGATGTCTCCAGTGGTTAGGGATGCTATGTTTTATTTATTACCTTTTGTAACTTTATTCATCATAAAGGACACCTACATGTCCTTTTCTTAACCTCCAGTTGAGTTTAATTCTGAATGGCAATTCAATGCAATGAAGAAAAACCCAACCAATGAACCAAACCAAAGTAAAACCACATGTATCCTTAAAACATTTGAAAATAATCCCCTAAATTATTTGTTTCATTTGATTTCTACAAAGAAAATTGTGAAGATGTGGAATATCTGAATGACCTGATACATATAGTCAGATATAAGTAAGTCACTTATTTCCCTGGTATTCCTAGGTTCCAACATTATCTCTAAAGAGATGAATAAAGAGATAATATTTATCTTTTGCTGCTTTGATTCTTGGCCCCCATTTATTAAAAACTAAAATAACCCCCTCTTTTTTTTTTTTTTCTCAGAAAAATTAGCATCAAGGCTTGGCCAGAAACTTCCAACTATCCTAAAGATTAAAAATTTGGCTTCAAAGGTAGAAGGATACTGACAACAAAGATTTTTTATAAATACTCAAAGAATATTTAAAAAAACACTCAGGACTGTAGAAAGTTTGATGTTTTACTCTCTTCCCAAAACTAATATCCATGTATCCATATCCTCCCATCCTTTCCACTTCCTCTGGACAAGGAGGCGGTGGCTTCAACAACCCTCAGGGCAGAGGGGCTATAAATATCTTCCTGGTGTCGAAGACTGCTCCAAGTTGGAAATGTTCTCTGTATCTTCAAGGTATGTGACACACCAGAGTAAAAAAGAGATTAAATCTTGACTTATTTCCAGTTTTTCTCACCCAACAGACAGCTCCAGTCTCAGCTGGATGAAGCCAGGGTTCCCATCTGAGTCTAAACAAGACTGAAGAGAATCAGAAGCACTGGTGGGCAGTGACTTGTTTGAAACTCACATAGTGAAGCAAATAATAAGAGGAACAAGCCAAGCATTACCACCTAATTTGTCCCCTCCTCCCTGTGTTCTTACCTGGCAAATTAAGGCATGAAAAATGTTTTTAAGAAAGCAGTTGTTTCAGGAAGGATGAATATACCCACAAAGGGATTACAGAGTGTCTCAGAAAAGCTCTGTGTGTGCTTAGCAGGGTAAAAATCAGAGGTCTTTTAAGATGCAAAATTCAGTCATAGTCTGGGTTATGTAATTAATCAAAGATAATCAAAGGATCTTCAGATTTGCTGAAGATACCATGGAGAAAAAGGGAATAAAATGTTCTGTTTTTAACACAGGTAGAAAGCAACACACACTTCGCAGGAGGGAATGTTCATGCAGTTTTACATCAAACTTTTTCATAGAAGGGACAGTGAGGCTTTGGAAGAGGTGCTCACCCCTCAGGAGTGTAAAGGCAACCCCTATCCTTGGGTGATTTCAAGAACATTGATAAAAACCAGTCAGAAATTTCAGGGACTGACCAAATGACCTTCTGGATCCTTGTAAATTTTAATCTCTTTCTTTGCAGTCCTCTGACACTTACCAAAACCAACCATTACTCCTTGGGCTTCTCAGTATCCCATAATAAGTGAGAAAAGGCATCTCCTTCCTCTCCCTCCAGCTTTTGCATTAACTGTGGCTCCAGGACTGATCCTCTGAGAAGACTGAGACTGACAGATTTGTCAGAAAGATTTTAAGCAAGAGACAGAGAAGCAGAAAACAGAACTGAAAGCTGTGTTTAACAGAAACACATATTTATAGGGGTTTCCAGGATTGCTTTCAGCAGTTTAATGTCATATGGGAAGAAATTCACAATTTAAGAAACAGTCCTGAGCAAGGCTTTCTTCCTGGGAGCCTGAGGGAGGTTTCAGCAAGTCACTGGTGTTGTCCAACAAAGAATAGGTAGGAAGATGATTTGAGTTTGAAAGTTTTCCCAAAGAAGCTGTGGCTGCCCCATCCCTGGCAGTGTGCAAGGCTGGTTGGATGGGGCTTGGAACAACCTGGGATAGTGGAAGGTGTCCCTGCTCATAGTAGTGACCTTGAATTTAGATTATTTCTAAGATCCCTTTCAACCCAGGCAATTCCATGGTTCTATGATCCTATGATTTAATGAATCTCACTTCTATTCAACCTGAATTTACAATTGGTGGTGTCAGCTGGGTGAGTTCACCAAAGATACCTGTGCCACATAAGCACTCCAATCCATATCTTTCCAACCAGCTGATGGAAATTATTAATTTTCAGTGGAACTCTTAGAGGCAGCCCCGAGATGCAATCTATTCCCACATCTCAGTATGCACCTCCAGGTTGCTGAGAAGTTTTGTGGTTTTGTTGGGGTTTTGTTTTGTTTTGTTTTATAATATCCAATCTAAACTTCCCATTAAGGGAAAAGCCAGCTACTTAATCCAGTCAGTGGCTAAATAAATATGTGATCACATCCTATAGCTTTGTGTGAGCACAGGTCAAGGAATCCATCCACAGCTCAAGGAAAAAGAGGGGGAAATGCCATTTCTTCACAAATACTCCCTTTCTTTCCCCAAACAGTTCTACCATTAGCGAAATTCTATTAACCTACTTTGCCCCCCTCTTTTCTACAGAGATTTCTGCAGTTATTTATCTCTCTCCATCACATAGACTGGAAACTTTGATAAATTGCTTGGACTAATTTGTTCCTCACTCGAGACAGATGAGATAAATAATTTAAAAAGCATCTAGTGTCTCACAATAAAAACTTACCAAACTTGTCAGGAGGATAAATGCACTTTGAGCAACCTGGTGTGTTGGGAAGTGTCCCTGCCCATGGATGTAGTGTTGAAACTGGATTAATTTTAGGTCCCTTCTTACCAAAACCAGTGTATGATTCAAAGACCCTTCTATCAAAATTTCCATGGCTAACTCAACTTGATTGTCTAGGGGTATGTTTGCAGCTTGAGGCTGCTGTTCCATGTCTTTGTCCAAATTTTCTGTGTGAGCTTGAAGAATTCACTGTCTGGTCACCCAGAGCACAGACTCAGATTTTCACTTTCCTTGTCTTATCTGGCAAATTTTCTATTGCAATGACCAAACACTGTGTTGGAAGGTGTGGGGGGTACACAACATGGGACTGAAATCAGTTCTGCCTTCCCTAGAATCATTGTTTGGGTAAGAAGAGACCTAAAAGATCACCCAGTTCCAACCCCTTGTTGTGGGCAGGGACACGTTCCCCTATCCCAGGTTGCTCCAAGCCCCATTCAGCCTGGCCTTGGACACTTTCCAGGGGTGGGAGAGCCACAGCTTCTCTGGGCAACCTCTAACAGTGTCTCACCATCCTCACAGTAAATATCAAATCTTAATCTACTCTCTTTCAATTGGAGCCCATTCCCCCTTGTCCTGTCACTACATGCCCTTGTAAATAGACTTGCCACACTGGATTGAATCAAACTGGGTTTCCAGTTCTATTCCAAAATAATAAAATGCAAAGTTGACAAAATTTCTAGTGAGTTATAGAACCTACAGTCTAAAGAATATCTGTGGCTGGAAGCACTTGTGATTTGGAACAGCCGTCCTTGTTATCCATCAGCATTGATTATGTGAGTATCTGCTGCTATCAGCCTGATTGGAGAAACCAGGATCTGCAGAACTCCCTCCAGGACCAGTTCATTTTCCTTCTCATTTTTTGGCTTGACATTATGTATGAACAATAACATGTATTTAAAGCGTACAATTCCCTGAATGTACCAAACAAAGCAGCAGCCTCTAATTTTGAATTTCCCTGGAGCTGGGGAGAAAAAGGGTTTGTCAGAACTAATAACGGGTGAATCCCAAAATGGGCTGTGAAGAGAAATTGTCTAATCCTAGTCATTTCCCTTGGTAGCCAGCTTCACTTTTACTGGGAGATTCTGCCTGCAAAAATTGTATTCAATAACATGTTTTGTCTATATGGACCTATTTCAGTACAGTTCCACTCCTGGAGACCCATCTGAAGAATTGCAGCCCCACATGTCAACCATACATAGGCAAGTAGGCAAATGTTAATTTTGGCTGTGATATATTCTCTATTTTGCTTTAATGGAGGAAATCCCAAATCGATCAGTTAGGAAGCATTTTCTTACAGTGGAGACTGGAGGTTTTTAACAGAAAGGGCTTTAGTTACAAATAATAAATTATCCCAATAATAAAAAACTGAATAGCAACATCAGGGAACAAGGAATTATGCAGCAAGTCTTCCCAAAGCAAATTGCTTCCCATCTCTGTGCAAGATGCATTAGCATCTGTAACATAATGTTAGGAAACAGTTTGTTTCTGTTAGGGAGAAGACCTCATTCATCAGAGAAAACACCTGTCTTCCCACATGATTTAATTCTGCAGGTCACAATTTAGTTCATGTGGGTCTCCCCGGTGTAACACACCACTGAGGTAACAATTAATGACTTAGTTCCACCCTGCTAAGAGCAATTTCTGCCTGTTCTGTATTCCCACAGTGTCTTCCCTTTCCTGGAAGGTACACACAGCCATTGCTGTTCAAGAAGTGCCTATGCAGAGCCCTTAGGGTTTAGACAGAAACTCTATTTGGGGCAGAGAAAATGTCTCTTTAATTGAGTACTGGGACTGCCTGGATGCTGCAGTAGCTAAGTCTCAGACCACAAGGCTGGGTGGACCTTCCCAAAAATGTGTTTAAAAACTCACAGGATCATTAAGTCATAGAATTGTTTTGGTTGGAAAATACTTTTGGGATCATGTACACAACCATTCCCACTAAAATATGTCCCAAAATGCCACATTTTTAAAATGTTTTTTCAATCCATCCAAACCTGGTGACTCCACCACTCCCTAATTTCTTCATCCACATCATTTGCAAAAATATTAAACATGGCTGACCCAAATTTTCAGCCCTGGGGGACACCACGGGTGCCTGGCCCCAGCTGGATTTAGCTCCATTCCCCACCACTCTCCCAGCCTGGCCACTCAGCCTGGATTTTACCCAATTAACAGAGCACCCACCCAAGCCCTGAGCAAACAGTTTATCCACGACAATGTGGGGACAAATGGTGACGAAAGCTTGACTAAAAAAATGCACATAGACATCTCCAGCCTCTCCCTCATCCCTGAATTCCCCTTAAATAAAATGGGATCTCGTTGGTCAAGCAGGACCTGCCTTTCACAGCCCCTGGTTCCCTGGAGGTTCTGCACAAGCCTCGTGATGGTGCTGCAGGTGATCTCCAAAATGTGCCCCAGCACTGAGGGCAGACTGACAGGCTGGAAAACAACTCCAGTGAGGCAAAATCTTCCACATTCTAGCATTTTGCCTTCAGGCTAATGCCATAATTATGTGAAAACCACTCTGTATCCCAAAGGACAATTTTTTATACTAGGAGTAAACATTTTTATTTATTTATTTCACTTGAATGAAAAAAATAATGAAAAATAAAAATATAAAAACAAAACCAAAACCAAACCCAACACTACTTTTTTATCTATTGTATATTCAGTAATGTGGTTAAGGAACATGGCTTGCATGAAATCTGGGTAAGGATAGTTCCTCATGAAATGTAAAGTAATGCAATATAAAAACTGAAACAGTCAGCTTTCTTGTGATATTTACTGAATTTTGCATGAGCTGAATGTGATATCTGAGCTCTAGTTTCTAAAATCTATTCTGTACTTTCTAAAATATATGCATTAGATTTGTGCCCATTAAAATGACATTATATAGAGATAAGGTGGTTCAAGTAAACAGTTAAATGCAGTTCCAGCCTGAAGGTTAGATTTGCAATTTAAACAAAATGTGGGAATTAGAGAGTTAAAAAAATTCATTAATGTCTTGAAATGCTCTTGTATTTTCTTTAATTCCCCTTTCTCTAAGAGGAAGACCTTTCTTCTCACTGCAGAGAGGATGAATGCACAAAGGTCATTAAATAGTCAAATAATGGGCAACAGACAAAGAGACAAAGATAGCTCTAGTAAATAATTGCATCTGAAGTAATTTTATCTTTTTAAACAGTCATATGGATTATTGAAAACTGTTTTCAAAAAGAATGTACTTTCATAGAGTAAAATATGATAGGTTATGAAATTATTAATCACTATGTAAGTTCCTTAAGGAAAACAATACTTCAGCTGCTGTTATCTCAGCCTCTCTCAAGCATAGTAGAAATAAGGTCAAGGGCAGATGTCAGAATTTTTTTCCAGATAAAACACTTTTATTCTTCATCTATGACACCAACTTTGTTAACATATAGTTTTATTTATAAGGCATTTAATATTAATTTTTTATTAGCCATGCTCGTTTGCTGGGTATTTTGTTTAGCATTAAAAGGTAACATTTTGTATTCATGAACATTTTACTGTGAAATATTGGTTTAAAATACCTGAGCGCAAACCTTGACTTCTCTTGATTTTTCTTCATTTGGAGCTTTTTTCCCTGCTTTTGATCTGTGCTATTTCATCTATAATGGCTTGAACACATACAGCAACAAGCAGTCCTGTTGTTTCTTCCCGACTGAAAACCACTCTGGATCATCCTCTTTCCCTGGAACTCTTTCTGATCACTTTGTCAAACACAGGCACTTCAAATAATAATGGTGTGAGAGATATTTTATGTGCTCCAAGAGCCTGATCTGATCCATAAACACATTTCCCTGCCAAGCATGCTGGCTTTGTTACTCACCAAACACTGGGATGCTGAACATTTGACTTCTTTATGTGCTG
Organism: Toxostoma redivivum; assembly: GCA_013397375.1. NCBI lineage: Eukaryota > Metazoa > Chordata > Aves > Passeriformes > Mimidae > Toxostoma > Toxostoma redivivum. The sequence continues at coordinate 252,075 of VXBI01001038.1, forward strand.
GTAATTGTTTCTCCCTTTTTGTGCCAAGGCTTGATGCCTAAAAATAATAATTGAAAATATGGAGTAGTTGTGAATCTTCTTTCCCAATTTTTGCTTCATTTCTGCTGCTGAGTCTGCAAAATAAAAGTATTGCAAACTGATCTCTCTGCTGAAGGTAGCTGGAACATTTCAGGAGATATCAGCGGCAAAAAAAATACCTGAACACTTCCATTTTCAGAATTGGGGTCTCTGCAAAATATGGGACAAACCCAACACCTTTTGTTGCTTATCTTCTCTCTTCTGCACTGCCCACCTGCCTCTCTCCCAGAGGAAGTTAAAGGGCACAAAGCTGTCAGTGACCTGAGAACCTGAGGTGGAGGGGAAATTCCTAAAAGAGGAAGCTGAAATCCCTGAGTTTCTCCAGAAGATCAGACAAACCTGCTGAACTCATACAACTAAGTCACTGAAGTTCATATGGATGGAAATAGCAAGGTCTTCTGTAGAGTACAGCTTGGTCCCTCATAAAAGAGCTGAAATGGGCTCTTCTGCTCTCTCGGAAGTGCACAATCCATCCATCCATCCATCCATTCATCCAGCCATCCATCATCCATCCATCCATCCATCCATCCATCCATCCATCCATCCATCCATCCATCATCAATCCCCCATCCATCCATCATCCATCCATCCATCCATCCATCCATCCATCCATCCATCCACCCATCCACCCATCCATCCACCCATTCATCCATCCATTCCCATATGAACTGAGGGTGTAGTTCTCATATTTAACAGTCAGCAGACTCTGTAGCCAGCACAGTCAATGGAACAAGGATGTGACTCATCCCAATAAACATGAACATCTTGTTTTAAGCTGACTTTTACCCACTGCTGTATGGACTGTGTGTATCAGGAGTCCAAACTGACTCGCACCCTTAGCTTAGGACAAACCCACACTGCAGGCACCCACCTTAAAACACAGCACTGAGACTTTGCCTTCTCTGAATGAGGGCAGATTTTATCTGCCTGGGGCTTCATGAATTGCCTCTTGCTATGGCTTGGCATTCATCTCCATCACTACTGACACTCTCAAAATGATGCTAAAACCAGAAAATGCAGAGATGTGAAGATTTATTTGTTTGTATGCAGAGTTTGACAGCAACAAACTCAGGTTTGGTTCTCAATGAAGACAAGCTGAGGATTATGTCAAATTCACCTGTCCTCCCATAGTCACTTTTTCATCCATCCTTCCCTGCTGTATTTGAGCAGGACACTTCTTAGAGCTGAAGCTGCCTTTTAGGAAGAGCATCTGCAACCTGCAGCTCTGCTGTCAGGGGACAGTGCCAGCTGCTGCCATCAGAACAGCAAAAAGCTGTAGAGGCAAATGGGGGAGCTCTTCTGTGTCTGCTACCAGGAACTGAAAAATAGAGTGAAATAGGCAGAGACAGATGGTGGGAACAACAGACAGCGTAAGTAGCATTAATCTAATATACTCCAACAGTATAAAAATTGAGTTTCTAACTTAAACATGTTCTTCAATACAGAACTGAAACACACTGGAGCCTCGGGAAGGTGAATCTTTTCATTTTAATACAGATATAAACGTTGTATGGATTACACGTACTGCAGTAAGAACTTATCCAAAAATTCAGCCTCTGATCTGGACCCCCTCTAGTGCATCTTGGTGCCTTTTGTAAACAGAAGGTTTAAAAGCTGTGTGATTTTAGAGATTCTACAGGACAGTTGCAAACCTCAAATGTCTGAGATGAAAAAATATGCCTTTAAATGCAGGAGGTTTCTCATATGATACACTGGCATGTTAGCCAACATGATTATTTTATTAGATACAAACTAGTTAATAATGCATGGGGGATTTTTTTTTTCTTTAAGAAAAATGTGGTATTTCCCTACTGCTCAGTTAAGAAAAGCTTTTAAAATTTTCATTATGAAAAACCTCCAAAAATTGCCACTAATTTTCCCCCTTCTCTGCCTTTATACTGCTTGTAAATCAGATGTGATAATAACTTCTGAGGAGCTGGAAAGAGCATATTTTCCCTGGGAAAGTTATGAGGATGACAGCTCAGTGCTTCAGCAGTGTCAGAGCTGTTACATTTCCATTCATTAATTTTCCCTTTTTCTATATAAAACCACATAATTGGGACTTCCCTTAGTGGAAACATTTAGTGCATCTTTAATGGGCGACTCAGGATCACAGCACTTTATGTCTGAATTTAAGAGTTATTGAGAGCTTCCTGAGAGCTGCCAAGTGTTGCACATTCCCACAGACTCAGCATCTTTCAGGATTGGACTCTCGTCATATTTGTAGTGTTAATAATGTCAAATCCCCTGTAGTACTTTTCTAATCTATTTACAAAAATGTTTCATGCTGAGCGTCTCCAAAATTATCTGTTTTTTTTTTTTTAAATATGTTTTCCCCAAGCCTGAAGTTATTATAATAGTGCAATTTTTCCTCTTTTTCCAGATGAATTTTCTGGTTAAAATGAATGAGAGAAATAAGTGTTAATTTCAATTGCTGATGGGGCCATTGAGAGTGAAAACTGTAATCTGGAGCAGAGAAAGAAAAACTTCATCATGGTGGTCTTGATCCACCAGCATCCACAAAGTAAATACTTTGCTAAGTAATTCTGGATTTGTGAGATTTCCAGTTTCCCACCTACGAGATAATTTGTTAATTTAAGGCTCATCTGACCATCAGCCTTCAGGAGAGAAGAATGGATCAGAGTTAGAGCACAACTCAAAGGAGCTCTGAGCTTTTGGGGTCGTTCTGCCATGGGCTTCATGCACAACTCAAGAGTTCAGTACCCACAAAATGAAGAACACACAAGGAATAAAATGAGAAACATACAAGGAATAGGTATCTTGGAAGAAGTTACTTACCACGGATTCATAGAATTCCTAAATTCATGGAATCACAGAATCATAGAATAAGCTCAGTTCCAAGGGACCTACAGGGATTGTTGAGTCCAACTCCTTGCCTTGACCACAACTGAACCTGTCAGACAAAAACCCCAAGCAGTAAAACGCAATCTATCATAGAGAGAAAGATTTCACTCTCAGATTTCCCATTATTCCTCTCCTAATAAACTTTACCTCCCTCAAAGGCTGCAGTGAATCCCAGAAACATCTTCCTCTTTACCTGATCCTGCTGTATCCCCACAGCAAGCTTGGAATTTTTCACATAATAAAATGTAATATCATGAGGATTGAAAAATACTTTTGTGCATGCTTGACACTTCAGCCCCAAAACTATTCCTTAAATTTCCTCCTCCAACAATAAAACAGGTAGAACTGAAACAAATCCCTCAAAATGCCTTTTACTAAAAGCTGCTATTGCAGTGTATTTTTTCTTTGAGAAAATTGAATTTTTGCAATTGCATGAGCACTGAGAAAGCGGACCTGAAAACACAGGTGGTTTTTGTTTCTAAAAGCAATTAACCAAATTCAAAATGCAGTTACTCCAATACGAAATTTCATTTTATTTATGTTTTCCATATCTCCTGGCATTCAGACACATCTCACACCCCCAGATGTGAGATATCATCACTGTGAGAAACCACCACATGGGGCTCTGAGTAACGTGGTCAAGAGGAAGGTGTTCCTTGACCCTTAAAGATGAGATGATCTTTAAGATCTGTTCCCACCCAAACCATTCTGGACTTCCACGTTTCTATTTAACAGGCCAACACGAGAATATTGAATTAAGCACTAGCACCATGGATAGCTCAAATTCCTTTAGTCTGAATGGAGAGAAACTTCTTAATTAGAACATTTGGTACCTCTTTAACCACTTGAATAAAAAAAAAAAAAAAAAAAAAAAAAAAAAAACAA
>VXBI01001038.1:255934-297582 GCA_013397375.1 Toxostoma redivivum
AACAAAAAAACCAAAACAAAACAAAAAAAAAACCTGCCCCATGAGGCAGTTGCCTGCAATAATTGGTTCTGGATTTGATGACAGTGGAAATTTCTCCAGTCTAATGCTCCTAATTTATGTTGGGTCCCATGCAGGACACACAATGAAGACTAGAAATGTTTTATATGAAAAAGTAATTGCTACTTGATTGATCAGGATTACACATTTTGGTGATGCTGGGGGGAAATATTTCACAATACTGATGACATTTGAAATGTTCAGGGGAAAGAAAAGGATAAATGGTTCTTCAGTCTTTCTTGAGTCGACATGCACCAAGAAGCAATGATATTTTTGAAATCATGTGTTCTTCAAAGACCAGATGTTTTCTGTTGTATTAGTGCTTGAAATTTAAATTTGTTTCTCTCCAAAATCTTTAGAAACATAATGGAAAGACTTCAGTGGGAGCCAGCTCGGGGATCAGTCTCTTCTCCCAGAAAACTAGTGATAGGAAGAGAAAAAATGGCCTCAAGTTGCACCAGTGGAGGTTTTATTAGTAAAAAAAAAAAAAAAAACCCAAAACAAAAAACATAGAAATGTCGTAAACCGTTGGAAAAGAGCAAGTGACAATGACAGGTGACAATGGAGTCACCATTTCTAGATGTGTTCAAAAAATGTGTGGATGTGGCACTTGAGAACATGGTTTAGTGGTGAAAACCTGGTGGTGCTGGGTTAAAGGCTGGTCTTAATATTTAAGGTCTTTTCCAATTGAAGTGATTCTGTGGTTCTAGGATTATGGTGGCTCTTTTAGTAATTTAAGCATAGTTTGTTGTTCCCTATGGTCTAGTAAGAAATACTCACACAAGAAGGTTACATAAAACATATAAAATGCTTCATAAATATACAAATTGGGTGAGTTTAACAACCTCTTAATTGCCTTAAATTAAAAAAAAAAACTTTTTAAGAAAGCAAATTAATTAGTGTATCAGAGCACTGAATTTTCCTTTTGTGGGTGTCTATGTTATTGCCATCTAGATTGCTCTAAAACTACACAGATATTTTCCACTTTGGGCTTGATTTGGGTGTTTTTCTGCAACTCTTAGATTTTCCCTGGGCTGTAGAGGTAATTCTGCCTGGTGTCCAGGTAGCTGAGCTAATCATGAGTCTTTATTAGGGCAGGGAGCTTGAAGATTACTGCTCTAGAGAATTTAGACAGGACAAACTGGACATACCTGTTTCTGGCCAGGGGACCAAATCAACTGGTGCTGTGTTTGCAAAGAGTGCAGGAAATCTTTCTTTGTGTGAGGAAAGAAAATATTTTTTTTTTTAAATCCCCATTGTCTTGTTTATGTGTCAGCAGAACAACCTTAGGGGTGCAATGCCATGCTGCTCTCAGTGAGACACCTGGCTCCAGTGGACAGACTCTCTGGCCATGGCAGGGGGGTGGAATGAGATGAACTTTAGGGTCCTTTCCAACCCAAACCATTCCATGATTCTATAATGAAATACAATTTGTAAAACTGCCATTTAGTTTGAATCTACCGATCCCAACACAGCCCCTTGGGTCTGCCAAGGTGACAATACACAAAAAACACCTCCTGAATCCTAAGAAACACTTTATCTTGTTCCAGTTCGTTCAGTCAGCTTGACTGTATTAAAAGTCCCCTTGCTCTCTGCTGCCTGCACAATGAGCCAGGGGGTTGGGAAGCAAAGCAAAATGAATATGTAGCTGTTTCTCGGGGTTATAACAGAAATTTCAGAGTAATCTGACCAGATCTGTTCCAATATACCCTCAAACCATTCCTGCCATAAGTGTGATGGGTGAACACATTGAAATTTGAGCCCAAATTGTGGGACTAATTCTTAGTTTATTGAAATGAACAAGGACAAATGAGGTACTACTTTCTCTCCCAGACACACAATCAATTTTAGAAGGGCTGCAGCACGTTTATCATGAGTTTGAAGCTGTAAATCACATCAGAGATTCGACTTTTCACTTGGCTATGGCTACAGTGGCTTGACTCCTTGGCTCCTAGTGTAGATAATAAAAAAGAAGAGATAATTTGCATTTAAACTTGGTCTGCTACTATTAAAAAAAAAACACAACAAAAAGCAACCAAACCAACCAAACAAACCCAAAACAAACAAACAAACCCCCACCAAAACAGAATCCATGTGAAATCAGTCTGAAGTTATGGCAGCAGGACACTCTTTGGCATTTTTCTAGGTATGTTTCCTTTTCCTTTTATATTTTTAGCATTAATCATTATTTGCCTATTTCTGACCTCACACAACCAGCTCAGCCAAATAAACTGCTTGGAAGTGCTTTAAATGGCAAGAACATTCTTTAGCCTGGAGAGCAAACCAGCCTCTTAGGATGTTAGAGAGAGTTTTAAACACCTGAAGCCAAGGACAAGCTACAATTCCTGTCTCCCACTTCTTGAATGAGCATTCAGCACACGGTGAGTTCTGGTTTGCATTGCATTTCCTTCTCGAGAGATTCAGTCTTGCACAAGATAATTCTGATTTAATGCGGAGTTCAGGGTGGGCTCAACAGATTCAGATTTTATATCAGGGGGGAAAAAAAGTGAAGACATTTCACTAGGAGGTTAGTGCAGTACTGGAACAGATCTTGCAGAAATTTGTGGGATCTTGGCCATGTAGGATTTTAGGATTTGGTGAGGCAAAATGATAATTGACCTGATCTACTGCTGAGCATATTGTTGTGATGTGCAGGAGGCTGGACTGCAAATCTCTAGAGGTCCAAGCAATATTTCCATTGTCATAGGATTAATTTGGCTTGGGGTTTGTGCAAGTGAATCAGAGAGCATCCAGTCATAAATAAATGGGACAGGAAACAGGCACATGGGTTCTAATAACATACTGAGAAGGACCTCATAATTCTTGATGGGAATAGAAATGTCTTTTGACCAAAGATTGGATTTGGTTTGATTTCCAGAATACTTAATTTAGAGGAGTGTTTCCCAGATCTCCCAACATGTTTGGTAGAAGAAGATGAGTTACCTTTCCTGTTTTATTCCAATATTGTGTCTGCTGAACTGAAAGCCCTTTTAGACATATTTAGTTTAAGTGACTGCAGGAGACAACTAAGAAGTTTTCCTCTAAATGTTGTTAAATGTTCTAAAGTATCTTAGACTATTGCCAGTAAAGAATTCCACAGCAAATATGTGAATGACTAAAATAACTACAGCAAATAGAGTTTTCATCTCTTTACATTAATGTCTTATTGCTCTTAGCATTACTAGACCATTAAGAAAATGCAGTTAGGGATAATTTCTGAATTTTGTTTTCTTCCTGAATGGTCGTCATGGCAGATTAAACAAAAATAAGATTTAAACATAAATAAAGAAGCTGCTTTAGACAGGCTCTTATGAATCCCTCCCCTAAGATGTAGAACTCTGCCAAGCAGTCGAGTTATCTTCTGCCAGACTGCTAAGAGAGACTGAAACTGCATTCTAGGAGACAAAAGAAAAAAAATGTTGGGAATAGTCTTTGAGAGCTTTAGAAAGCAGCAGATAAAATGCTCCTGCCTTTAATTCTCACAGAATGCAGAGAAAAGGGAGCCAGAATGGGATTGACAAATGACCATCACAATGACAGATTTGGATAATTACAGTAACAAGAAAGAGGCAAGATTTTATTTTTCAAGTTCTCCAACAGAAAACTTGTAAGGAAAAATTAAAAGGAATACGTTAAATTGGGGTGGATAGGTTTGATCTTTTTTAACATGTCCTGCTATGGAGTAGGAGAACCTTCAAAAGCAAGGGATGAATTTAAAAATGGCCCAAAAGAAGTGAAAGGACTGGGTACAAAATACCTGCAGAGCTCAAAAGTGTTGTGTTACAACCCCAGACATCACCATATGGGTAGCATACAGGCCTCAGCTGCTGCTGCTTGCTCTTTATTGGGTTTCAGATAGAAAAATTCAATTTCCACACTTGTCAATCCGGTGTTGTTCACCAGCTTCTAACCACATACACACAAATGCTGTGTAATCATTTTTTTTGAAAGATGTTACATGTAAACCTGTCAGAAGGAGCTTTGATATCTCTGATTTTTAAGCACAGTTTGCATTTTTAAGGCCATAAATAAATAAATACAACAGAACTGACTGCAAAAAACCTGTAATCAAGAGAAAAGCTTCAACAAGACTTGATAAAAACCATGAATATATAAGATAGCTGGAAATGCCTGTCATGTCTATACAGTAGCTAAGTTCTTCCAGAACTAAAGAGCAGATAATGGCTTCATTCTCAATTGCCATCACATACTCGACACTTTTGATATATGTCCTTCTTAGTTGGAATGTCTGAGTGCATAAGAGATCTTCAAAATGGGTGGGAGTTTCCTTCAGTTATCTATGCCTGTTCTCTGTGTATGAAAGAAGGTGATGATAAAAGTATACTATAAAATCTACTCTCACCTTTATCTTGCAGCTAAAGAGACATCACATTTTCGAGAGTTACAATCCCAATGAAAATGGAATTTAGGAAGTCAATGCAAATCTGAATTACTGTTAAAAAGAACTGAATAGTTTTTGCTCTCAATAAATCCATATGCATTCTCAAAATCCCACTATGATATTCTCAATTAATTACAAAAATATCAAACTTTATACTAAGAGCTGCTCTGATCTCTTTTCATCTGGCCAAAATGGAAGACATTTTGATGGATGTGCTCCCAACCTGTGACAGGGATGGTTTAGGAACACTTATTTCCTTCCCAAGCAAGATCTACATGGGCAGCCTATTAGGAATAGCATCAATCTACATGTAACCTGCACTGAGAGATGCTGATCACATTCACATGGATGTGGCACAGTCAGGTGTGGCTCAAAGTGACATCAAGTGCAATCATGCAAGTCCTTATGTTCTTCTAGACCATAAAACTGGAGGCTATTTCAGTTTAAATTACCTCTTTGTTCATTTCCTCCATGATATTTCAGAATACATGGAGAAATCCCTTATATAGTTTGGAAATTGGAGGTAGCTTTTCCACACTGCATTGTCTTCCTGAAAGTTGATACTGGGTTATATATAAAAGTTGTGCAGGAGCTGCCTGGTGTCCCTGATGTGTTTACCTTGAAGGTAATAAGAGGTATTCATTTGAAGCAGTTTGTGGGAGGGTAATGAGAGTCCAGGGAGCAAAAAATTCAATTACGGGAAGTGTGTAATGTATGTGTGTTTTCATGATTTGTATTGATCCATGTGCATGACAGATTGGTTATAAATTGGGTAATATATTACCTGGTAAATGAAATACCCTGGTCTGCAGGAGCACATTAGGTGGTGTATTGAATTCTCATGGCCACTGTGACATTTTATTTGTGGGTGTAAGAACCTCTGTTATTGTGTGTGTGTGTTTGTCTGGTGTAATTGTAATTTACAGGTGATACTTGGGTCATTTATGGAAATATTTTGGCACCACAATACATCAGGTTACTGGGTGCCCTTGCTGTGACTGAGGGGAAAGGATGAGTCTGTCCCTTGGGGAGTCAAGAGGGTGCTGCCAAACCCATGGTCACACTTTCCACAGCCTTGCCAGCCTCAAAATGGAAATATCTGCTGGTGAATACCTGACACATGAAGTTTCCTTCAGGTCTGAATCTGGATCATGTTCTTTTTCAAGAGCATCACAGCCACCACTACAAATAAGAACCAAACAAACCAAAGAAACCCCCCTCAAAATCACCCAAAAACCCCTAAAGTCCTCCTTGTATAGTGAGTGTACTCCATGGATATTCCCCTCTAAAGAAAACGCAAAAGAACAAATTCTATTAAGGAACAAGCAGGAAATGGAGACTTTTGAAAGCACAAAGAGCCCCATTGTTCCATCCCTTTTGCAAAGGAATGAAATAAAGAGAATAAGACAACATTTTTTCTCTTTGCACTGATGATTTTGACTGGCAAAAATGCAGAAGCAAACACCAAAAAGTTTGTTTCTTCTAGAGTGGGAAGTGAAAAGAAAATTTATTACACCTTATTATTTATATGACTTCTTATAGTTGCAAATGGATTTCAATAATCTTTATAGAGCTCAATTATACCACAGCCAATTGATATGAGTGATTTCAGTACTTCTTAATATGCTGTTTAAAACCTCCAGTGAAAAATTTTCTTAATGCATGGTATAAAATATATGGCAAACTCTTTTAATGTAACTAAGTCCTGGTTTTATTTTGTAGCTAAAATGCAGAAAGTACAGAGATCGGGTTTGTATTAGTCTATAGAGATGTTTATCTCGTTCCAGTTCTGCCAGTATTTCCAATTCTAATTTGGCAAAGAGGTCTTGCACTGATCTTGTTTATTTGTTTATTCCAGGGAATAATTGTTTGCTGTTCTTGATTTACGCCTGTTCTTGGCTGTCTGAAATTCTGTGCTCTGTGCTAAACTGGAGGTTTATGTTCATCAAAGTGCATCCTCCTAAATTCAGCTCCACTGTTACAGTGCTGTGTGTGGTAATCATAAATTTATTAATTATGGGATGTACTTGAGCTGGAGATTTACCATCTCTGAAGTGCTCTGTGGGACTCAAATCCTGGCATCAGTATTTACCTGCCTGATCCCTCCTTGGCCATCTCATCTTTTAGACAAACTGCAAAAACATGAGGGGAGCAACACTTGTACAAATGTTTCTTGTAAAAACCACATGTATTTGTGATTTTCAAATATATGGTGAGGAACACTTTATATTGTTGTTTTCCTTTAACAGGGTAAAGTGATGGAATATAATTTCTTTTCTCTGTGAAGGAAAGACTGAATCTGGGTCTCAAGAGGCGAAACTTCCTAAATTAAGGGCAAGTCTCAAGAAAACTTCAAGGTAGTTGTGAGGTAAGTTGTAAAGGTGTTTAAGTAAAATAGTATGTCCATGCTGAACTGGATAGTGTTTTGTAGAGGTTCTAGTTCCCATAATTAGCCTAAGATTTATGATTAGCCCTGGTTGACATGAATATCTCCCTTCTGGAGCTCTTGGACTCACACCACCCAGGTTCCCTGCATATCACAGCCTGGGGTGCTTCCATTGCATTTTATTAATGTTTTATTTCTGTTGTCTCCACCAGACACTGAATACCAATTCTCTAAGGAGGAAGAAACTTTGACTTCTGTGGTGATTCACACCACCTGTCTTCAGTACTGTCCCTCTGAACTTTCCTCCTCTTGTATTATGAACCTGCAGCACACAAACCCTGCGAAAGACAGCCTATAAGCACAAGATTCTGGTAGCAGGTTGTTTTTGTCTCTCCTCAGTCATCTCTACAAAGGAAAGGAATATTCAGAATTAAATAGTAACCTGTAGCAGTGCTGTGTAGCTTAACGAGCAGACATAAGTATGTTTAGCAGCCTAATGCTCTCTGAAATTAGATTTCTTCAGATTAACAGTGTTTTCGCAGACAAGCATGATGGGCAGCCTGATTCTTTGCAGCAAATTAAAAATCAAGTAGTCTTTAAGGTGGAAATATTTGTCTACATAAACATGGTGAAATGAAATTATCTTAGGTCAATTATTTTCACATAATCACAGAGAAAAAGAAAAGACCTCCAAGATCACTGAGTCCAACCTTTGACCAAGCACCATCTTTTTAACTAGACCAGAGCACTGAATGCCACATCAGTTGTTTCCTGGACACCTCCAGGGATGGGAACTCCACCACCTCCCTGGGCACCCCCTTCCAATACCTGACTACACTTTCCAGGAAGAAATTCTTCCTGATCTCCAACCTGAACCTCCCCCAGCACAGTTTGAGGCATCTCCTCCTGTCACTAATTTCCTGGTAGAAAACTGGCTCCCCCCTGGCCCAACCACCTTTCATAGATATGCAGAGAGTGATAAGGTTTTTCCTGAGACTCCTTTTCTCCAGGCTAAAACCCCCAGCTGCCTCAGTCACTCCTCACATGACTTATTCTCATGACCCTTCACCAGCTCCATTGCCCTTCTCTGGAATGTCTTTTTCATTTTGCCTGAGACAACTACATATTTCATATGAGTAATAAGGTATTCACAATGATTTTCCTGCCAGGCCACCAGGTATAAAAATAACAGGAAAGCTGCAAGGCAAGAGGATTAAGATAGCATTGATCAGATAAATATTCTTTCCTCAATGAATGTGCAACTTCTGCACAACATCCCTGTTTAATTTTTGACCAGTGTATTTTTCTGAACCATCTCTTCCTTTTGCACCTGCCCTGCCTCCTTGATCTGCCTATTCTGCATCTGGCAGATGCATGGTAGAATGGGATATTCCAGCTGACAACTCTCCTTTTTACTCATATTTTCCCACTAAAGAGCTCTGATGTTTTTTTCTGCTACAAAAGTAGGTTCCCACAGTTACATGACTTTGCTGCCATCAGGACACCTCAGAGAAACTCAGAGAAACTGCTTTGTGGGAGGAATGAAAACACACCAATTTTCACTCAACTGATTCACAGGAGGCTAGGGTTCTGCCTCCCTTTCCACAGTACTCCTTCCAGGTAACAAGCAACAGGACTAGAAGGAATGGCCTCAAGTTGCCCCAGGGGATGTTTAGATTGTATATAAGGAAAAGTTTCATCACTGCAAGGATGGTCAAACATTGGAACAGGCTGCCCAGAGAAGTGTTGGAAGTGTTCAATAAATGTGTAGATGCAGCAATTGGGGCATGGTTTAGTGATGGACCTGACAATGTTAAATTAATGATTGGACTTAGAGGTCTTGTCCAGCCTCAGTGATTCTGTGATTCCATGATTCCATATCTGTGCCCCTCTGATTCTTACTCTGCTCATGGTGAGGTGCAGAGTTGGAAGTTCACATCAGCTTGCACTGCATGTTGCTTCATGGAAAGCATATTCTTCCCAATTACTTTGGACTCTAATTGAGCTGAACTAAACAGTGATGTGTTAACTTGGTTTGCTTCCTATGACTCAAGGATTTACAAAAGATAACTCATTTAGGGCTCAAGGTGCCTGTGCTAATTGTTTTCCTGAACAATGCATCTTTCAATCACCTTTTCCATTATCCACGTAAATTAACTTCATTGTCTTTAGAAGTAATTGACACTGCTTTTTTATTCTTCTATCATCTCATAATAATGTCAGTGTAAACATAGCTAGAGGTAATTAAACCAGCAAAGGGGATAAATTCTGCATGCTGTGCAAACAAAAATGAAAAATCCAGGGAGATTTAGTCAATAGCACTGTGAGCTTAATCATCTCATAAGATACATTAATAAGGATAACATCCAGCTTTGTTTGTAATTTATTTTCCTCCAGTTTGCAAGTGTAACAATGGTTGCCCGTAAGTATCAAACTATGGTAACTGATAAACCAAAGCAGTTGTTTATACCTAAATCCTGGCCTGGAATTGCAGGCAATGGCTCATAAATGTTAATTTTGTGAGAATGAGTAATCCACCTGACCACACTGTCAAATAAAGAAGCCGAGCTATTTCTGTTCAAATCGATTTATTTTTTTCTGTATCATGAGCTATCAAAGTGCTGTTTGAATAAAAGAGCAGAAAAACCTTTCAAGATTTTCTTCGGTAAGCTTTGTCTAAAATGGGTTTGTAGAGAGTGATTAATGCTTAAACTACTCTGTCCATTATCTGTTTATCTACTTTGGAAAGCACACAGAAAGAATACACTGTTTAATCAATCTGTGTCCTTTTGTTTCAGGCATAATTTCTCTTTAGATTCTGAGTTATGAGTGCAGGAATTTTGTGTTATGTTGCACAGTGTTGGGTACAAAAGTCTCAAATTGCAGATCAAGCTCTGACATTTATTACAATACAATTGTTAAGAACATTGATTAAAAATAACAGCTGAAATCATCTGCATCACCTTCAGCTGAGAGCAGTTATAAGTACATGGGAAAACGCCCAGGTTTTACTTGTTATAATCTGTTAATTATGTGCAAAGCTGTGTTTTCCCAGCCAGTTTCTAAATGTTCTGTCAACTTTTTGGGGGAGATAAAGTTACTCAGAATTTCTGAGACAAAGAATACTTTAAATTAAAACTTAAAGGGCTGATCCTGGAACTCAAATTTCTGAAAAAATTTTCAGGTTTTACATTTTTTGGCCTAAGTGCCTTTTCCAATGTAAGTATACAATTCATATTCAGCTAAATTTCTGGGACAAAGCATAGAGAGACATATTTCCTAATCCACAACACAGATTCCTGAGGGAATCTGGTTTAATAATGTCCTTCCAAATATTTTCCAGAATAAAAATATATTAAATTAAATAATTAGGTTAATAATTAAATATATATAATTCAATAGAACTGAAATAAAATAGCTATATACAAATATTTTGAGTTTCAAATTTCATTTACATGAGGCCATAGAGTAAGCTCATGTGTCACAGAGGAAGAAGCTCTTGGTTTTAATTGGTAGAAAAGTAAAACATTAAGCAGTTATAGGCTATTAGACCACACATAAATTACTAAAACTCAAAAATAGAACCAAAAAAAACTATTTTTTCTCAGCACCCTCACATTTAATCTTATTGTTTCTCTTTTTAAAAGTGAAGAGAAATTCCACAAGGATAAATGTTCTTATTAAAATCATCACACATTTTTCTGCTAGATTGTCTTTTAACAGTTTATGGGTAGACAAATCTATCATTCAAGGGACTAAAACTACTCAGAGCTGCATATTGATCTTTTATTCCTACAAAGACAGCAGAGAATTCCAGGTCTTTAAACATATCCAGCTCTCCCAGAATGTCCCAATCCAAGAATATTTTATTGATCCAACAGACACAGCAGAATGCAGAGGACGAGCTGTTCTGGTACTGAGTGCTCCTCTTTTTCTGCAGTGATTAATGTTTTTTTGTATTGTCACATATGTCCTGAGATCAAAACTAACCTTTAACAACGCTCATTTCTTGCTCTTCTGTCTTTTTTTGGCACAAGAAGAATATTATTATGGGAAAACAGGTTCATCTAAACCAGGTAAAATAAATTTTTAGCATTAATTTGGCTTTAGGCAGGACTTTTCTCATGCTTCATTCTCATTCTAGGTAATTTCAAACAATGACAATAATTACAAGTTGTTTTGCATGGTATTTTGCTTTCAGTTAGTTTAGCAAAAATGAACATAGCTGAAAATGCACCTATTGATTTTTTCCATTTTCATTGAAACACCTTAATACAGATTTTTTTTAGGAAAAAAGTCCTGCCAACAATATATAGTGCAACGTGTTCTGAATTTATTATAGCCCACAACATTGCAGATCAACAGTTTCTTGTATGTTTCTTTGGCTGATGACAGTTTAAACACCTTCCAAATCTGATCACGTTACTATCTCTACTTTATCGACTTTTTGTGCAGCCAGGTTGCACAGTGTATCAAAAACTAATCCAGAATAAAATAATTCACCAACATTATACTTACAGTATATATGAATATATATTTATCGAAAGGGGGATAAAGGAGAGTTGGAGAGGGACTTTTCACGAGGGCATGAAATGATAGGAAAAGGGGAAATGACATTAAGATGAAGGAGGGTAGAGTTAGATTAGATATCAGAAAAAAACTCTTTACTGTGAGGGTGGGGAGGCCCTGGCACAGGCTGTGCAGAGAATTTTTGGATGCCTCATCCCTGGAAATGTTCAAGGTCGGGCTGGATGGGGCTTGGAGCAGCCTGGTCTGGTGGAAGGTGGTGATCTTTAAGGTACTTTCCAATCCAAACCTGATTATATGACTGAATAATTACTTGGCAGCTTAAATATTTCCTTAATCCAGTTCACCAAACTGTTGCTGATCCGAGTTATTCCAGCACAGTACCTACAGTTGTTGGAACAATCAACTGGAAATTTGTGGGAAGGGAAGAGGGACTAAATTTGTCTAAGTTAGCTACAGCAGCAGTACCACTGAATGTGCAAGCAAGGAAATAGTTTCATTTTGTTCTGAAAATTAACTTCTTTATATGGAAAATATATGCAAATCGACCAGATGTACTGAGAGGGGAAAACATAGAAGTCCTGATTTAGCAAAGTACTTAAGCACACTCTTAAAGTTAATCATGTGCTTAAGTCTATTCACTGAAGCACTTGACACATGTGTGTGCTTTTGCTGAGTTAATGTAATAAAGCAGAAACCATAATGATAGTCCTAGGATAAACAGACAGGCTGAGTTGTTAAAAGCAAAGCATGTGTGAGCTCCTGCTTCCTATATCCCATCCTAAAATAGGTCTCTAGAGCAGAGATGCATCTCACACTGCAGGCACTTCTACCCTTCCCTTGGGGGAACTCAATTATTTCTTTAGATGAGACAGCAAATGCTCACAAAGCCCAGATTCAGTGGCATGAGTTGGCATGATGGACTGAAAGCTGTCTTGCTTTCAAGCAGCAGCTTATTCACCTGGTCAGGAGGGTTGCAAGTTTTCTGGGAGAAAAATGCAGAATGAAAAATTATGATCTCATCTCCTAAGAAGATGGCCAAGCCTACAGAGTGCTCTTCCCAATACTGGGTCCTTATTAAAAACTAATTGAGCAATTGCTTCCTGCTTACTGCCTGCTAAAAAACTCCCAACAAATGTGTAGAATCGTGGAATCATTAAGATTTGGAAAAAACACTCAGATCTTCAAGTCCAACCATTAACCCAGCACTTCCATTTACACATTTACACATTCTGAAACTTCCAAGGGTGGTGATTCCACCACTGGCCAGGCTGCTCCAGTGCCTGACCACCCTTCCAATGAACAAATTTTTCCTAATATCCAACCTAAATATCATGCAGGAGAGCTTTGTTCAGACTAGAACTATTGTTCCTAGAATGAACCTACACCCCTGAAATCAAGCAAGCAGTGGTGATTCAGAGAAGCACAGTTATCATGAAAATTAAACCTTTTTGATGGAAAAACATGAACCCTACTTCTCATTAATGAGCACATACACGGTCCATGCTCATTAATTACTAAATGTGTGAGTGAGCCCTAGGTGAAGACACCTGTGGAGCCTCCAGTCCTGGAGATGGTCAAGAGAGGCTGGATGGGGCTTTGAGCAACCTGGTCTGGTCCATGGCAGGGGGAGTGGAATTAGAAAACTTCTAAGGTCCCTTCCAACCCCATCCATTCTGTGGTTCTATGATTCTAAATTTAAAACTTTGCTTATAGTTGTCTGCAGGTGGAGGAGATGTCAGAGCTCCTGTGACACTCACCATGTACTTACAGGAGCCTAGAAAGTAAAAGAGCTCATCCTAAAAAAAGACTGGCTGCTCTAGATAAATTCTTTCTAGCTTTTGTGTATCACATAGAGTTCATCTTTCTTGTTTTCCATGGAATGCTCACATATGGGTCTTATATCTAAATCATTCACTGAATCCTATCCTGAGTGAGTTAAATTACTCAAGACACTCCTGTAGAGTGGCACACATAAAGTTCATTTAGTAAATATCTTGTTTTACCCTCTTTCTCTGGGAAGCTGATTCTGGTGAAGACAGGACACTTGTGGTCAACCTGGCAGGCAGCTAAACTCCACAGAGTTGTTCACTCACATCCCCCCAGTGAGATGAGGGAGAGAATCAGAAAAAACCTGAAACTTGTAGGTTGAGTTGAAGCAGTTTAATAGGACAGAAAAAGAAGTGGAAAGTATAATAAGAATAAAAGAATGGACAAAGAAGTGATGCACAATTTCTCTCCACCTTCTGACTGAGGCCCAGCCAGTTCCTGAGCAGAAGCTGCCACTCACTGGTCACTGAGTTTTATTGTTCAGCATGATGCCATAAGGTATGGAATTTCACTCTGGATCAAACGTCCCAGCTGTGTCCCCTCTCAGGTTTTTCCACCCCCAGTTTCCTTGCTGGCAGGGCAGTATGAGTGAGAAGTCCTTGACTTAGTGTAAGCACTAAACAACAATTAAATCATCAGTGTTATCAACATTATGCTCATTCTAAATCCAAAGCACTGCACTGAACCAGCTACTACAAAGAAAATTGACTCTATACCAGGTTAGAACAGGGCAATACTGAGCAAGGTGAATCCTGTTCTGAACAACTCTGTCTTTTCTTACATCCTGACATTATGTTGTGCTGGTACAGTCATTGTTTACTTTGTGTCCAGTGGTGGCACTTGACTCTTTTGTATTTCATTCTTTCACCTGAATTTCAGTTGTTTTCACAATATCTGCAGTTACCCATCACTTTCCTTCCCTCATTTTTTTGCTTTATGCAGGATTTCACTTATTTGGCATTTTCTCATTTTTTACCTGTTTCTCATGGCTCTTAGCAACCAAAGTCTATTGTGGACTTGAAAACTCACGCCAAAACATTCAGAGGCATTCTAGGATGTGAGCCAACTATAATTTCAAACTTAGATGCAACTTTAAATGTTCTCAATATTTTTTCCCCTTCTTTTCAACGTCTTTTCCAGGATTTAATATTCCACCTGCTGTTTAGTCATCACAGTTTCTTAGAATCATAGAATGGTTTGGGTTGGAAGAGACCTTAAAAATCATCTTATTCCACCTCCTGCCATGGATAGGGACACCTTCCACTAGACCAGGTTTTTCAAGTCCTGTCCAATCTGGACTTGAACACTTCCAGGGATGGGGCAGCCACAGCTTCTCTGGGCAACTCGTTCCATTGATTTCACATCTTCACAGTAGAGAATTTCTTTATAAATGGGTTCTACCTAACAAAAGTACTCATTCACACCTCATTGCATAGAACAATTAATTTATCCATTAAATCCTCAGAGTTGTTTTACTGGAGTGGGTAAAGTCACATGTGCTTATCATCAATTACTGTCAGAAAAAAAAGAGAAGATATCTTCTTCATTAATTCAAAGAAAGGCCAAAAGGAAATTTCTATGTATTCATCAGGAAACCAAAAATATGCATCAAGTATATCTAAAAGCAATTTAATATTTCCTTTTTGGAAAGGAGCTAAGGGAGGCAGGACAACTTTTGGAGAACAGTTCATGGATTGAAATGGAAACTTTGCCTTTACTACTCCCATTTAGCATCTCACAATCTTCAGAGGCACATTTTAAGAAAGTATATGCAAGATCAACATTCAAGATTGTAGGCATTCAGTTGAAAAAAATACATTAAATTAATTTCAAATATAGGTGAAGATGACAAAAAAAATATTTTGTGCCTATAAATAATAACAACTTCACTATAAAATGTTGCTGCCAAAAACTCTGTTGCAACTGGTGTAAATTTGCAGTATGGAACAAATGTGTGTGGGTTTGACTCGTTGCTTGTGTTCAAGTTATGCAATACCACCAAAATATTCTATATAAATAAAATTTTGTTCATTTTTACCTGGATTTGATAGACTGCAGGACAACATAAAATCAGATTCCTTTTATTTACTCCCTAATCAGTCAGTTTATACACCCTTTCCGCAAGAAAGGAAAAGACCTTGAGTTTATAAAACATGAAAAATGTTTATTTTTCCATCTGCCTATAAATTTTACAGTGTCGTGCCCCTATTGACTGAAGGGGAGTTAGTACTCAGTGTCTGGTCAGAAAAAGGCCTTTTTTAACACAGCTGCTTTACAAGGTAATCGTGATGTCTGCTCTGGCTACAGGATGCATTTGCTGAATAATAATGTTGGACACGGAGTTATTTTACTTGATGCAGGCATAAATGGATGCAACTGCACTGACTTTTCCAATATGTATTTTACACACCAAATTTCCTCTGTGTAGGAAATAATAATTACTCATTCATATCCTGTGCATGGGGGAGCTGCAAGCTCCTAGCTGAAGCCTGGATGGGTTTTGTAACAGCTTAGACTGGAAGAAAGAGCTTTAATGAGAAATCAGTGTGACTTTAAAATATACTAAATTAGGATTTTCAGGAGTTGGTATCTACAGTGCACATCTGAGGAAATCACTCTGGGTTCCTGTCAAAGGTAATAGAGAGCTCATTTGTGTAGTCAATGACTTCAGGATGTGATTCATCTCCTTAAATAGGCACCTGCATTCAGTTCAATATAAATTCTGTTGACCAGCTTTTTACTGACTATTCTAAGAGCCTGAAGAACAGTCTCTGAAGCAGATGCCCCACTGCAGATATCTGGAATTAGGTGAGGGGAATTCATCAGCGTTATAAGTCTCTTGTCTGAGGATTTTAGCCTGATGCTACTGCTGTGTGCAGGTTTGGCTAAAATTTGGGGTAATTAAAGAACCCTCAAAAAAATTAATACTTTTTATTACAGAAAATAAAGGCTGTTCAACACATGAATCATGGCAGTTCAGCTTTTATTTCTTTTGCATTCAGAGACTTATAGAATCCTTGAGGTTGGAAAAGATGTTAAGATTATCAAGTCCAACTATCAACACAGCAAACCCACCCTCTTCAGCACTAAACCATGTCCTCAGGTGCCATGGCCACGTGATTTTTGAATACTTCCAGGAAAGGTGACTGTCCAGTCAGGGCTGCCTCTGTTTCAAGACTTTTATGTGTTTCTTCACCTCAAAATCTACTGTAGCTATATGGAGCTAAAAGGACAAAAAAAATTAATGAAGTTATGCTCAGTTAGTTGTCTTTTTCACATGACTTCTTGAGCCACAGTGACTCCTTTTCTCACACAGCAAAAGACTGTAGGATCTGTTTGGCTGCTTTTGAATGATCTGCATTACCTCCAGTCTATGAAAACCAGACCTTCAGCAAAAATGCATCAAAACTGCTTTATGACTTTATCACTGCTTAGCTCGTAATATAATGGACTAATGTGAAAGTGTTCCTGGTGAAAATCTAGCCCAGCCCTCAAACACCCCTTTTAAAAATGTCCAATTTGGTAAATCAATGGAACAAAAAAACCAGTTTTACATACCTTTCACAGATTGGAGATCTCAGATCATGCTCATTCAATAAACTTTCCATAGTTCATTTTTTAGTTTAGATGAGAATCAGTATCTCTTCATCAATGCTGGCTTGATACCGCAGAAGAACAGGGAAGGTAAGAGAGATTATAGATGATGAAAAGTTAAATGTAAATGGTATTAAAGAAGAATATTCTACAGTGTCTGCTTGACATTTAATGTCAGATTTTTCTCAAATAAAGAAAGATATTAAAGGGGAAAGGTGAGTTTTGATCAACAGCTGGATATTGTGCTTGAAATATCAAACCAATGGGCAATTGCAGAATCACAGAATAATTAGGGCTGGAAGGAACCTCTAGAGATCATCTGTTCCTACCCCCTGCCAAGGGAAGTTCTCCCACTGCAGGTGATACAAGAAAACATCCAGATCAGTTTTCACTTTCTCCAGGTGGGTTTATTGCCATGGGAAAAGTCACAAGTAAATTATATGGTAATTTAATGCATGGTAGAGTGGGAAAGTGAACTCCTTTACTCTAAGCTGCAGTTTACCTTGTGTTGAATTTCTGAGTAAGACACTAAACACTGATGAAATCCCAAAACACAGCTTAGTCTGACATTGCACAGGAAAGAAGCCATCAGGTAGGACTTAGATGAAATTTACTCTGTCAGACATCCCAGCCTGAAAACAAGCAAGGATGGGTTTGGGACACACCTCTTCTATTTTCTGGCTTAATACTAATTTTTCCAAGTCCTATTAGTAAAGCAGACAGTAAATTACCTCTGTGATTCCATATTATCATCAAACACTTTGACACCTCTGCTAAGTGTATGTTAGAGGAGCACAGTTTGCTTCCATCCCTTTCCTCTTCCAGCTTGTTTGCAGATTATTGCTTGCACTCATTCACTCATGCAGCTCCAAGCACAGTTTGCTGGATGGGGACTCTGAATTGTCAGTATTGCAGAAGCACCAGTAACCTCAATTTACTGGAATGACCAGTGAATCAAGCTAAGTGTTTGCAATTACACCTGCGTGTGTGTGCTTGGGCCATGAAAGGCAACTTTATTTCCTTGTAGATGAAAAGCCTCTCTGTGTGTGAAGTATTATTATTATTCCTTCAAACCACAATCCTTAATTTAGAAATCTGAAGTTATTACAACAACTAGACACATTTGTCATCTGCTGTGGGTATTACTTAAAAAATTTATGCTTTGCTGGTTTAAATATGCATTCAAAACACTAAAGGCTTTTTGTTCAAACATTAAGATTGGAGTATTACACCGAAAATCCTTAGTAATAATTAATTTTATGATTTCAGCAATAAAGCTTCTTGAGCTGAGAACTGAGGGAGGCGTAGGAGATGCAGAGTTTGACTGACAGTTGATTAATATTTTGTGGGTTTCTCTGCTTTTTTTGCTGGTTCCTTCAGGCATGTGTCAGACTTACAGCTTCAGTGAGACCTGATCCACTTCCAAATGATCTGGATTGCCACAGTTAAAGGACAGAGTAGGCCAGTACCAAGTGAATTGGATCTTTAAAGGTTCAGGTTTGATCTCCTCTCACTTTGTGTAATTATTACTCCTTGTGTGGTGTGGATCTTGGCTGGCATGGTCATGGCTTCTCTGCTTAGTGTGGCAAAGGGGTTGGGCTGACAGACTGGGCAGAGTGGCAGCCACTGTGGGGAAGGAGGGGTGACACTGATGCTTCTGCCACCTTGGTATTTCCTGGGAAAACAACAAAAACTCCTTGGTTTCAACATGCATGAATTTTTCATGAGCAATGCATTTAATGCAAGGAAACAGAGAGACCAGAGATGATTTTTGCTGTTCTCACTTACTGGTGAAATATGATGGTGCAACAAGGGAATTAAAAGTTTTGATGACTCGGTGGTCATTTTACTCATCTAATTGAATCATTGGTACATTACCTGCAAAGTATTTATCTCATCTCTTTAGTTTGTTCAGATTTTTTCACTTGTTGACATATCTTTCTAATACAGTGTCAGTGCCCTAAAAATCTCAGATAAGAATGTAAATGAGAAAGAGGATTTTAAAGGATTGTGGGTTTGGCATATGGTCAATCTGCTTTGTAATTAAACTGCTGGTGAAAAGTTGTTTTAACATCTTTTTGAACCCAGAAATCTCAAAAAAATTCCTCAATCACAGCAAAGAAACCACCTCATTAGACATCTCTAAGTTGCACCTATTGTACAAACCAAAGGTTTCTTATTTATTGGAGTAACTGATGTGTTTACATATAACTGCAGTTGGTTGTAGATCATGTCAGGGTTGTGAAAGATGAGACTATAACCAAAGAGAGAAGAGAGCTTATGTGCAAACCATGCACAGAATGGTTTGGGTTGGAAGAGACTTCAAGGATCATCTGGTTCCAGCCCCCTGCCATGGGCAGGGACAGATTCCTCTAGACCAGGTTTTTCCAAGCCCCATCCAGCCTGGCCCTAAATGCTTCCAGGGGTTGGGAATGCACAACCTCTCTGGGCAACCTGTGCCAGGGCCTCACCACCCTCACAGGGAAGAAGTTGTTCCTAATAGCCAATCTAACTCTACCCTCCTTCAGCTTAAGGCCATCCCCCTTTGTCCTGTCATTCCATGCCCTTGTTCAATGTCCCTCCCCATTTTTCCTGCAGTGTCCCTTTAGGCACTGAAAGGAGTTCTAAATTCTCCCTCGAGCCTTCTCCTCTCCAGGCTGAGCTGTCCCAACTCTCCCAGCCTGTCTCTGTGGGGGAGGATCTCCAGCCCTCTCATCACCTTGATGGCCTCTTCTGGACTCATTTCAGCAGGTCAGACTCCCCAGGTGTGTCTTGTTTAGCCTTGGGAACTGAGAATTTATTTTTGTGAAAGGGAAGGAGTCCCAATGGTGATGATTTTATAAGTTATTTTGATAAATGTGAAAAACAAAGGGTGATCATTGTAAGAGAAATGAAAAGTAGATTAAGCTTAGTGGAGCAAGAAGATGAGAGAGTTATATACAGGCATGGAGAGAGACAGAATAGGAGCCACAGAGCTGCAAGCAACAGGCAGGCAAGAGTGCAGATGACAAAGTGCACGTAACTATTCATTGCTTTTTTGTTAAGAAGAGTTCACACATCCTCAGACAACCCAAGCAGAGACTCGCACAATGAGACACTACTGAGGGGAAAACAAAAAAGAACAAGCATGAATGGCAGGGCACAGACTTTGCACTCAGTCAGTTTACACTGTATTTCAGCTGGTAAGTGAACAATCTGACATTCTCCAGCTCATTCCCAAAGCAAGAGGAAGCAACATAAATCTTTAGTGCTTCCCACAACACCGAGAGCAAGGCTGGAAGAAACCCTGTCAATGAGCCCTCCTTTCAGCCACAAGGCAGCCAAAACTCTCTTAGAAAAAGATCTGACCACATCTCTAGGAGCACCCAGCCATGAAATCCGTGTGTCAGCTCTGTGAAATCTTCCATGCACCTTCACCTTCCAAAAGAGAATTTCTTTTTTTCCCCTTAGCACTTGCTAAAATTTTACTGTCAGAGTATGTCAACTCAGTTACTGGAGTACAGACACTTAGCACTGAGAGATCCTGAGGTGTCCAAATGTCCACATGGACTGACAGATATGACAGAGAAGCCACAGAAGACTCATACCCTTCTGGAAAGGAGGTAAGGCCAGTCAAAACATCACAGGAAGTGTCAGATTGTGTGAGTGGTGATAAATGCCATACAATTCACTGAACAGGAACTCTAATGTCTAATCTAGACCTCCCTTATAGAATTTGATAATCCCCCTTATTCATTATTGCAGAAATCTCCCCTGTCATAGAACCTGAGCCGTGGAATTTGCACTGTGTTGTTCACTGTCTTTTGAATAGAATGGAAACAGAAACTAAGGGAACATGAAAACCTCTGTGCATGGAGTATAAATAGCTTAATATCAGAGCAGAAAGTGAGTTTTCCCTACCAGTTGTAGCCAAAACTGAAATGTTGTTTCACGTGTCTAACAGAGAACTTCATGATTCTTGAAATATTGATTCATAGTTCTTGTCTTTCCATGGAATCACACAATCACAGAGTGGTTTGGGTTGGAAAGGAACTTAAAGATCATCTTGTGCTAACCGTCTGCCATGGGAATTATTCCAGGTTGTTCCAAGCCCTGTCCAACCTGGCCTTGAACACTTCCAGGGATGGGGCAGCCACAGCTTCTCTGGGCAACCTGTGCCAGGGCCTTGCCGCCCTCACAGGGAAGATTTTCTTCTTAATATCTAATGTAAAGCTATTATCTTTCAGTTTAAAGCCAATTCCTCCTCTTCTGTCACTCCATACACTTGTGGAAAGTCCCTCTCCAGATTTCTTGTCAGCTCCCTTTAGGTACTGGACGGCTGCAATTAGATCACCCCAAAGCCTTCCCTTTTCTCAGATGAAAATCCCCAATTTTCTTGGCCTTTCCTTGTAGGAGAGATGCTCCACCCCACTAGTCATCCTTGTTCCAACAGGCTGATATTCCTGTGCTAGGGACACCAGACAGGGATGCAGAGCTCTGGATGGGGCCTTTTGGTTTAACTCTGTGACTCCAAACCTCAGTGAACCAGTAATAACCTAGTTCCTCTGCTGCACAGTGACTGTCTAGCCTATATTTCTCATCTGTATTCTACAAAAAAAAAAAAAAAAATCATTCAACCCTTTAGATTAAAATATGCTTTTGCCCTTACTGAATTTCAGTGCAATACTTTCTTCAGTCCACTTTGTCAAGATAATTTTGTTGAGTTTGTGCTAATCTTGTCTTCTGCCCTGTCCTCCTGGTAGCCCTACCCATCATAGCGACACCTACAAATCAGATAAGAATATCTTTTACTTTCAGTGCTGACTCATTGTGCTCTGGAGAACTGATAAATTCCTGCCAGTTCAGCAGGGTATTCCTGTCACAGTAATCTCCTGATAATCACACTAGGAACATGGTATTTCTACCAGTTATATATCTACATCACAGTGGTTCTGTTTAGATAGTGTTCACAGTAAAAATACCAAAAACTTTCTAAATCTAATACAGAGGATGTTTATTGCTTAATTATGTCTGTGAGACTTTTACACTCTCACAGTTGATTTTAGAGGGCTTGGCACAATTTTGTATTGACAAATCTACTTGGTTTTAACTCATCCTTTTGTTATTTTCTAAGTGTTTACAGATAGTTGGATTATTTGTTACTGTGTTGTGCCTGGAACTGAAGTTAAGATGACTGGTTTAGAATTCTTGGGGTTTGTCTTCTGTCTGAGTTTTAAAGATAAATATTAAGATTTCATTCTGCTGGTTATCAAGGAATTCATTTGCATTTCATAAGTTCTTGGAAATGTCCGTGAAGAAATCTGCAGTTACCTCAGTTTTCAGTTTAAGTACCCTATCAAGAAATTCATGAGACCCAAAAGACTTGAAAACTATTTGTTCTGACTGTGAAAGCTTCTGCCTTTTTTCATTGCTTGCTCTCAAATTTCATTTGCAAAGATACTTATGGCATGGGCCTAAGGTTTTTTCTTTCTTCAAGCGACATGCATGGTCTAGGTTCTTTTCAATTCTGTTCATTTTCAGAGCCAACAAAATGCCCTCTTCCAATCTTGATTTGACCTTGTATTTCATAATAACAAGTTATAGCCTATTCATGATTTTCAGGGTATTGTTCTCATTTATTTGCTGATGTTTATGTTCTTACAGGAACTCAGAGAAGTTTCTGCTGAGTTCCTTTAAGAAATGGTTGGCTGTGCAGAGTATAGCAGCTGTGTAGTGCATAGAAGTCTTTAGCACTTTTTTTAACACTTCCCCATTCTTCAGAAATTACTTACAGAGTAATTCCCTCTTTTGAACCTCCTAATCCCTTACATATTAGATTTTTTTATCTGGGGAAATTATCAGAAGTATCTCAAATGTCTCAATGTTTATAGGCCTATTATTTCTCATTTAATCTCTTTTTTTTTTATTCAATAGAGATTTCTCTGAGCCACAGAACTCAGTTTGAGTTGCAACCAGTTTCTAGTTGCTCACAGCAAATAGTCTTGAAAAGCAACATTTAATAAGTCATTAAAAATCAGATTTTTAGTGCTTTGCTTCTCAAGGTAAATCAAAGAACTTCTACCACCTTGTGAAAAAGCAACATTTACAGATTTTGGTGTGTTACATATACATCCTTTCCTGATATCCACCTTACATTTTTAATAGGATTAATTTCATTATATGCCACCATTCAGCATTGCCTTGTTTCTCTCCTCCACGTTTGCATTCTACAGGTATGTGCCAGAAGTTCCTAAGTGCAGCTCAAAAAATACAGATTCAGCCTTGTCCAATTTTCTAGGTAACTGGAAAGGCAGTATGAGTCTTGATCTTTTCCTGGTCTTGGACACTTCCAGGAATGGGACATCCACAACTTCCCTGGGAAATCTCTCACAGGGCCTCACCACCTTCACAGGGACGAATTCCTCCTAATATCTTAAACAAGCCTACCCTCATTCAGTTTAAAACAACAACCCTTCATCCTACACTACTCTCCCTGATAAAGAACCCCTCATAATCTTTCTTGGAGTCCTTTTAGGCACTGGAAGAGGCTCTGAGGTCTCCCTGGAGCTTTCTCTTCTCCAGGCTGGACAACCCCAACTCTCTCACTGTTTTCTCACAGTAGAAGTACCATCTGAATTCTTATCCACGTTAAAAAACCCCACAAACATCCAAACGAGACTTTGTACGAGGGAGATGTAAATCATAATCTGTAAAGCTGAGTCAAGGCACCAAATAGATCAAGGAATTAGCCAAAGTCACATCCAGGCAAAAAGTGGAACTAGTGGAAAGTGTCCCTGCCCATGGGAGGAGGGTTGGAAGGAGATGATATTTAATATCCCTTCTAACCCAAACCTTTCTGTGATTCTGTTCCCAGGAATGCAGGCATGGACTTCATCTCAAGTATTCCAGAGACAATGTGCCTGATGTATAATTTCCCCCATTTTATCATTTTATATGTTCACATCCTTGTAGTTAGGATAGAGCAACAGAAGGAATAACAACATAATTTTTGTTCCCGCTCTACGTTTTGGGAGCTAACTGGATTTCAGGTAGAACTTCTGTGGCTAAAGCACAGACAGCAAACCTGTTCCAAACTGTGCTGATGGCCAGGCTGGAATTTGCTTACAACAGATTCAATGGTACTGTACAAAACAGATCTGCAATCTTCCACTGCCATGGATAGAGCGTATGTAATTAGCTGCTAAAATTAATTTCAATCTTGCAAATGGAAGTCAGGCATGTAAATTGTACAAATATTCAGCCTTGTCTGCATCATTAATATGATCCATAATCCCTTCATCTGAAAGGTGGAGCACATGTGAGTTGTAGTGTGAACAGCAGTTTATTAATTAAGTTTATTAAATCAAGAAGGTTTGGCAGAGAGGATAAGTGTAGGAATATAGATTTGCCCACACAGGGATAAATTCTTATATTAACAAAACTTCAATTTATAATTGAAATCTTTTGAACCAATTAAATTTCCTTTTTCATTTTCTCTCATTTGATTCCTGTCTTTAAAAAAAAAAAAAAGTCAAATTAAAAAAATAAAAAAATAAGAAAATTATTTTCCTTTCCAGATTTACAGCCTTTTGGAGGAAAGCTAGGAAAAGTATCTATCAAATCAAAGTGCAAATGAGGAGCTGTTTGCATTTGCTAGGAGCACACACAGAGATTGACTACTCATGGACTCCAGAAATGACTTTAAACAGAGGAGCTTGGGGTAGAATGAAGAGCAGAAAGTAATTATAATGCCAAAGGATAAATCTTCAAAGATGCTTCTGGGAATTTGTTGCCAAATTTCCATTAGAGTTAAATATTGTCCTGGTGCAAACCCTGTCTGAAGATCCCTGAGTTTAATAAGGTAGAACTAGTGGGCTAAACAGGAAATCAGAGAAGGGCAAAATCTTCCCATAAAACACGGGGAAAGGAGTCATTTGAAGGCAGAAGTGTGCACAAATTTCAGGGAATATCTTCTCAGGTGAGAATAATGATGTATTACATTTGTGGCAGTTCTGTGCATGAAGTAAAACAGTAAAGGAAGCAATAAAAACATTTTAAGATTTATAAAAACACAGATACATTACAAGAGTAATATCCCCAGCTGGTATAAATCAGCATATACCCATTTAAGCTAAATTGATAACTATTGGTAAGAATATCTGCCTTGCCTTAACAAAACAGTTAGTTTTCATATTTACTCTGATCACTCTTTTCAGGAGGCAAAGATTCTGCTTACCATGGGGTGCATTGTTCCAAGAAATGCACAGTATTTACGAATTTTGCATGTGGTGACATGTTTAATAACCAGTTCGGGGCAAAGAAAAATCTCTATTAAATTTATCATTGATTTCTTGGTAAAATGCAGCAGAAAAACTCTGAGGACATCCAGAAAACAAGAGCAGCATAAAATTACAGTGATGTAGGCAAATATCCAAGCCTATACAAAGTGTTTGTTACTGTTTAGGGTGACAAACAAAAGCAGGAATTAGCAAATGTATTTTGGGCACTTCCCTTTATAATTCTGCAGATACTAAAATAATTGACGTTATTGTGGCATTTTCCCTGATTTCTAGACCCAGTGATTTCCCAGACACATTGAAGCATCAATTGCAATTTTCAAAGGCCCTCTCCACCTTTGTGTAGCTATTGTAAGCCCATTAAATGGATCAGTGCTTTGGATGAAGCCCTAGCCCAGCTAAAAACGGTGGGAAAACTTCCATTGACTTCAGCGGGGTCAAAATTTCATTTTCAGCATTCATCTTCCTTTCTCTTAGAGAAATGTTATTTTTAAAGCCTCCCTGCCATGCTTTGTGCCTATTTATAAAGGGAAGATGTCAAAGTGTACCTCTCCACTCCTTTCAGACCTAGAGCCAGGGGTTATTTTGCCTGGCAAAGGTCTTCCCAGTCAGGACACTCAAGGCATGGTTTCATTAGTGAGGGTGAACCAGCAATCAAGAGGTCAGCACCCAGTGGGTTTTGAAAACCCTCAATCCTCCAAAGCAGAACATATCCCAGTAGGATTGAGAGGGAATTCTGCCTTCAACTCCTCTGTATGTTTTAGAGCTCCTTTGTATGGAACAACTTTATTTTAAGAGTCTGGGGAATGAGAGTAGATAGCAGCAGGTCTCCAGCTGGTTTATCCAAGGTCTCAGGCACGTTCTGATGATTCCTGGATATAAAAGGGGATGTGGGTGGGCATGGTTAGAATTGCCCCACACGTATCAATAGCCAATTAGGGAACATAACTCAGTTTGATCCACTACATACAGGGAAAGAGTAAATGGCTTGATATGAATAAATCAGTTAAAGAGAATTATTTCTCCCTCTTAAGAAATTATAAATGGTTCTATCAAGTACCATTATCAGCTTTAGCGGAAATAAAATCTGACATTTGTCTCTAGAGCCCATTACATTAAAGCATGATTTCTACAATTACTTTCTCCAAACTTTTAGTTCACTAATGGCAGGAAAAGAGGCATAAGGGCAACAGTTGACAAAGAAAGGAGGCTCATTCTCATGCGTGTAAAAATTAAAGAAATACTTAGAAAAATTCAGGAAATAAGAAAGGTCATATTCCAGTCTTCAGGACTCTGGATGTAGACAACATTTTTAGACTAAAAGCTCAACTTCCTGTAGTTGATAAGAGTATCTGATTACATTTTTTAAAGAAAAGAAGAAAATTTTTGGAAACAATTGGATTTACATGTCATAGGAACCGAAAAAGGCTTTATTGTAGGTTATCACAATTAGGGCATTCTTAGGGGTTTTTTAACATCTTCAGTGATCTTATGAAACTGGCCAAGGTTCCCAAAAGAGTCCTGTATCAAATGGGTGATCACTCTGATTCACTCTGATGAGTCTATTTGCCCCAAAATAAAGGTTACTGACTAGTGTATTTCAATAAAACAAAATTTGTTTTAAAATTCATTCTTCTTATTCTATATGAATCAATCTAACTTACCTTTGGAATGAGTAGAGGAGCTGATGAAAACAATGCAATCCTACACCAGGTTATAAAGACATCAGTAAAACAAGCATTGTAAAACCTCACCCTTCACTGACTCAGAGAATGAGAGAAATTATTTGGGTTGGAAATCTCATGTCCTGCAGGACAAAAACACAATCTACCCAGGAGTAGGGAGTGACCTGAAAAGAGCTGTGAATTTCTTTCTGTATCTCAACCCACAGTCTCTGTTGACTGGGCTCTCTTGAGGAGTGTATGGGGGAAGGGTGGTCAGGGTCTCCATGGACATGGACCATCACCAGGCTGGCTGTTGGCATCTGTGCCTCCAATGGCCCTGTCAGCTCCTCTGACAACAAAGAGAGTTCAAGGAGGGCTCTTTTTAAGTATGTTCAAATTATCTTCCTCCTTCCTGGCTCACAGATGCACTGCAAAAATATACTAAAACTTTGGTCAATGTCTTCTGTTTTTTCCTTCTCAGGATTAAAAAAAAATAATTATTTTATCTTATATTTACTGAAAATATGGACCTTGTTATCACAGAATCATAGAATAGTTAGGATTGCAAAGGACATCTGGATATCTCTAGTCCAGTCTTCCTATTAAAGCAGAGTCTCCCAGAGCAGTTTAAACAGGAATGTGTCCAGGGGGTTAGGAAATATTCCAGAGAGAGAGACTCCACACACTCCCTAGGCAGCTGTTCTAGGGCTGTGCCACCCTCCATGGAAAGAACTTATTACTCATGTTGAGGTGAAACTTATTGTGTTTTAATTTATGGCCATTTCTCCTCATCCTGTTGTTGGACACCATTGGAAAGAGTGTTGGTGCCTGCCATGGAAATATTTATATGTGTTGATGCGATCTTTTCTCTCTTCTCCTCTTCTTTCTTCTCTCTTCTCTTTCTCTTCCCCAGACTAATCAGTCCCAGCTCTCAGATTCTGTTCTCACAGCAGAGATGTTCCAGACCCTCCATCCCCTTTGTGGCCTCCACTGGTAGTTATTTCAGAATTAAATATTTCCTGTGCTGCAAATAAGCCCTTACAGACACTTTTACTGGAACAAGAATCTTCTGTAGATCACATCTTTACAGATCTTTACTGTTACTTAGGACAAAACATCGATGTCTAAAATGCATCTGCTCATGCCAGGGGCACCACCAGTGCACCCCAGGGAAAAGCACAAGGGGCCAGCAGACCTTGTAATGAATGCTCATCTTTGGATAACACTTCATCTTCACTTCCCTCTAATTAACACTAAAATGAGTACTCAGAACAGACCACTTTTGCATAAAAAGGAATTCCTGATAGAGATTGGCATTTATAATTAATAGCTAGCCAGCTCAAGTGCTGGCTCTTTACTTTTAAGTGCTCCATTATTATAATTTCTCCTGAAATTCATTGTAATAACACTGATCACAAAGAGGCCATTTCTCTTTGGTTTAAAGAGCTGTTGCCAATGATGGTGAGGCAAAGATTTGACCTACATAAAAACATAAGGGCACGGGCATGCTTTAGCACTTGGACATATGGAGCTACAAGAGACTTGTGGATCATGGTGACAGCACTCAGCTATGCAGTTGACATGAATGAAATTTTCAAATCCTACAGAAACCTCTCCTGACTTAATAGTGTTGCAGTGGAACCATCTGAAGTCTTGCCTATATCATTTGCATTTAAACATTTTAGCTAAAAATCACTAAGACATTTTTTATTATTAAAATGCCTGAAGTGCTGGGCTTGTGTTGGACCTCCAGTTGTTTGACAGCAAGGATGGAATTTTCTAGTCTCCTCCAGTGTCACTGTTTACAGGGTGATGAGATAAAGCCAATAAACCCTTCTGGGAGAATGCCTTGCTGATCAGTGTAAGAGCAGAAGGTATTTAGGAGTCTCTCCTACACCCTTGACTCACCACAGTTAGGAAAGCATAACACACAAAATGTATAAACTATTAAATGCACAAAGCATTCAAGCATTGGCTTGGACATTCTTTGATCCTATAATCTTTGATTAAGAGCTATGGACAATAAAGTTAAAGGTTAATTAAGGAGCAAAACAGCTGCACATTTGTAAAATATAAAATTACCTGTTTAAAAATCCTGTAGTTAAAAAAATAATCTAATAATGTTTCCTGGCCAGAGGCAGTAGCAGATTTCTGAGCTAAGCTCAGTTTTACAAGCTAAGGGAAATATCTCACCTAACTCACAACCCTAAGTGATGAAAGGTTTCAAATAATAACATGCTCCCAAGGTGAAAAGGGACTCCAATCTCTTTTAGTGCTGCTACAGACCTCTCAGAGATGACTGCTACAAAAATAAAACCAATCTCATAAAACCAATGTCCAATTTACTTAGACTTGCTGAGGGAACTCCCTCAGAGCTTCAGTATATGGATATTGCAAGTTCCTTCATCACTCCAGTCTAGGTGGATGAGAAACTATGGGCAGTCAAGGGTTAAAATTATCTCAAATTTTGTTTTTTTTTCTTAAAGCTCTCATTGAAAATAAAAGCAAATGGAAAGGGAAATAAAAATATCACTCTGTAGTAAGTTTCTTGCTGTTGGTTTCCATAGAACTTATGAAAAAAAATCAAACCCAGCAATACCCAAGTAATGCTATCCATATAATCTGCTTATAAACCAACCACAAACTTTTATAGACTCTGATAGACTGTTCCACTACAAAAAACTGTAATTTTGTACCCAGTAAAACTGGACTAGTCTTGCCATGTAGCATGCACAAACCTAAATTATTTCCAACTTTGTTTCTCTCAGAAATAATCCGAAATCCATAATAGAAACAGCATTTTCCATTTTTGTAGTACCTGAAGATCTTGTAGTATATTCCTAAATAAGATTCCAAGTTCATGTGTATGAATAGTTCACCTTTAGTTTTGCAAGGGCAAACAGAGAAATGGAATAATTTATTTAGCTGACATTGTGAGGGCATTGACTTTGCTGAAAATAGAGTCCAGATCTCCTGGTTCACAGCCCTGTGCTGGAGAGACCACAGTTCTCTTCACAAGTAACCTCCCAAGAAGCCCATAAAATTCCTAAGTGGCAGCTCTATATATAATGCTGATCCAATATTTGCCGTGGGTAATGTTTTACAGTAGATCTGTTGCAAATAATTTCTTTTACAGCATTCCTCTGTCTCTATCTAGTGATTTATGCAGTCTTTGTTGCCTAGTGTGAATCTTCCTTCGAAAAAACAATATGCAAATCCATAAAAGTGCAACTTCAGGGTTTTTCCTTTCTTTCCTTTTTTTTTTTTTTTAATTTTATTTCATTTTATTCAAATCATAAATCTTTACATTGTGGGAATGAACATTAAGAAACCTGAAGCAAACACTTTTTAAGCTAATTTATTTTAGCCTACAAATGCTGCATTTTCTCTCCCTTTCAGAACTTTCCGTAAAAATGGAAATGACAAAAAGAAAAGGTGCCAAGAAGATTTTTAATGCAGTGGTTGGAATTGGGAGGCTGGAGAGGAAAATGGCATCCCCCTGGTTACAGTGTTTTAAAGACATTTGCTAATCTTTTAATTGGTTAATAGAAGTAGGGATTTTTGGGACATGATAGAATAGGTGGCAAAGGTTGGAACTGAACCCCAACCCACGCAGGGGTATAATTGATTTAATTAATGATAGTTATCCAAAAGACAAGAGTTGAGTTTGAAACTAAGCACCATAGCCTGTATACCAAAGGGGAAATGGTGATTAGCAATCCTAAATAGATTTCTGATATAAGGAAGGTTATCAGATTGAAGGAGAGAAGATTAATTATAGGGTAAAATTCTGTACTGTGGAGGTGGTGAGGCACTGGAATGGGTTAACAAAGAGATTGTGAGCTCTATCCCTAGAAGTGCTCAAGACTAAAGGTAGATGGGGCTTGGAGAAACTGGTCTAGTGGAAAATTTCCCTGCCCAGGGTAGGGTCTTGGAATTGGATGATCTTTAAGGTCCCTTCCATCTCAAGTCATTCAATGAGTCTGTAGTACATCCTTGAGTAACTTTCAGCAACTTTAGGGTTTGAACTCCTCTTTTAGTGGAAACAGAGGTCTTTCAAAGTGTGCAAGAATTCAAGTTTTCCATTTGTATATTAGTGACTTATTTATGCTTCAGTCCTGGCCAATTGCTCCTTTTCTATAAAATATAAATTATATCATATGACCTAGAAAGATAATCTTTGATCAGACACTTCAGCAATGGAGACTGTGGCATTAAACTAAAAGGAGCTGCAGTAACAGCTATGCAAATAAACTCTGTGAAACAGTTCACACTGGATTGTCCAAATGTGTCTGCAGAACAAAACTGGGAAAATCTCTTTCCCCTTTCTCAGTCAACCATGAAAATGCACTTTGTGACAAGGCTAGTACATACAGAAATGTAACTTGCCCTAAGCCTACACCTTTCAAGCAGACAATAACAGTATTGAAAAAGGAGGCTTTGCTGGATTAACACTCATAATAAAGGTGATGTGTCCCACACTTCTCTTTTCTTTGATCTCACCGTATTTTGATGTCTCTCTCTGCATGTTCATGCTCTGTTGGTTTCTTGCTCATTGATGGCTGTCCTTTAAAAAGAATTCTTCTCACTTGCCTGCATCTTTCAGCAATAAAATCAAAAGGAAAAGAGGAAGAAAAGGCTGACTAGCAAGAAGCTGCCTGAGTTTCTCAGAGCACCTCAGGCTTTAAATATAACTCATCAAAGGCAATGCACTGATCATCATCAGAACTGGGTTAGTAGTGCTCCCAAGCTCCAGTGTCTGTGTTTTGGATGTAACCCATTTCTATGGGATTTAGAAACAGGGCCAACCAGTCCCATCTCACCAAAACCTTTCTTTAGGTGATCTAGAAACCCTGTACCTGGGTAAGGGATGAGCTGACTTGGAGACCAAGAGAAAAGGCTCTCTGGACATGCCATAACACAAACCCACAGAATTTACTCAGTCATTGTGATTAAAGTAAACATCACTTTTAGACAATTATTATTATCCTGGACTCTAGAACTCCCTAGACAGTGCTGCTCTTGAAGATGACACCAGTGAAGAAATAGCAATTTAATCACTACTATAGATTATTATTATTATTATTATCTTAATTTTAAAAGGAAAGATTGCATGCTTCAGGCAATCCTTTATGCTCAGGGGAAAGTAAAAAATGCCTGGGATTGCTCCTGACTTCTCCCATTTTCTTCTCGAGTTACTGTGATTTCCCCTTTTCAGTTTTGAACACAGTTTCTTTACAGACTGATTTCATAAAGTGCCTGGGACAATTGACTTCTCATAATTTCTTTCTAGGGATAAACAGCCAAAAAACTTCTGTAAATAATTTGTTGAGTGGGCTCCCATCTTATCCTGCACAGGGTCTGACGTGTTGAATTAAAGATTTTTACCTGAAATCATTGATTTTACCTCTTTTTTTGAAAAGATGGTGTCCTAGCTGTTGTTTAATCTAGGCCTTGCTAAGCAGTTCACTCGATGTTGCTGTGCCTTGGTTTTACACATTTTTAATTTAGGGATGATAACTATAATAATCTATGACCTCTTTCTCTCCTGGGAAGACCAGAAATTTAACTAATTAATGTACTGAATGAAATTGCCTTCTGAGAGTGAAGAAGAAGAGTGCTGGTCATGACTATATAGTTAGAGAGGCCCCAGGAAATGAGAGCTTAATTTTTGAAGTTGTAGCCAGTTATTAATATGAGGATTTCATAGAGCTTGGTTTTAAAATATGTATTTTGGACACCTGTCTTTTCAAAAGAGCCTGCCAAAGAATTTTTAGCAGAAAAACAATGAGAAATGGCTGTCAAATAAACCTGTATGTCATTAAAAAGAGAGGAAATTTAATGCTATGACTCATACATGGAGTTGAAGTAGTCTGTCACAGCAGCCCAGGGCAAGTGTCTCTTATTCCTGGCAGCACAAAACCCAGCTGACTGATCCCGAGGCCTTCTGAATTCAGCAGAAAGACTCCCAAGCTACCTCAGACTAATTAGTTCTTCTGTTGGTCTGACTTTTGTCAGTCACAAGAGGCTTTGACTAACAGGACTTAGAATTTCTGGCAGGAACAGCAAATACTGAATTTTCCCAACCCACCTGAAACATCCTGGGGTCATACAGCAAAGCTGACTACAGCTACAGCAAGATGTTGCATAAATTATAAATTTATCAAAGGTGAGAGCAGCACAGGATGTGACTCTTTGTGTTAATGTCACAGCAGGGAGCTGGCAGAATGTATGGGAAATATGCTAATGGATGAGAAAATTTCAGGATTTTCTTTACTCTAAAAGTTGCTCAGTGCCTGAAGGGAACCTGAAAACTGTGAGAAGCCTGCCAAAAACCCCACTCCCAGAGCATTGTTTTGGAGGTCTGATGGCTCCAGTGCAATCTGTGGCTTTCTCTGGCCCCTGCTGCAATGCCACAGCCAAAGCTCAGACACTGCAAAATCCCAGAGTGCAGAAAAAGCTCAACTGCACTTCAGCATCATGGGCTGCCTGCTGGAAACAAAGCAACACCCTGTGCCTCAGCCCCCTCATGTCCTGTCCTGCCTCTTTATCCCTTTGCCTTCTCTGTCTTGCTCACTGGCACGTTGAGACAGTGACCATTCCTCATTCCTGTGTGGTAGCTACTGCATTTCCTCTTCCCCACAAGATGTTTGCACGAAGCCAATGGATCCACAACCAGATTTTGCCTTATTTTTATTCATGCAAGAAAACATATGAGGGAGTAAGTGTTTGAAGCAGGTTTGATATGTCACAAGGTCAAGGATCCTCACCACAGTTTTTGAAGGCAGCTGGGTTTTGTTTTGCAGAAGGTGCTCCCTGTCTTGCATCTCTGCTTTGTTATTGTCAGGTTATAATATTGCCTTGCATTTTTACCACTTCTTGTACAATTTGTGGGCTGAATGCCCAGCAGTGAAAAACAGTGCACCTTAACTAAAGATAATAAAGGCAATGCACTTTAGATAAACATCTACCTTATTAGACATTATTTAGTATCATTTCTTTGTTATCAGTTTGCAATTTACCATGATTGCTATTATTTATTATCAGGCTCGTTTCCACAGACATTATGAATCTTCCTTAAATAAATGGATTTGGACATACATTACATCCCCAAGGCACCAAGATGCAAATATGAAGAAGCTTAGATTATATTTTCAAGACACCTAATTAGTTCACATCCTAAAAGCTGTGATATAATGGATCTGTTGTGTATCTTTGACTGATAGAGAGGCAGAGCCAGACTGGGGATAATGACCAGGACCCATCTGGTGCACAGGGAGGTGGCAGCAGGCTGGGGACACCTCGTGATGGAGCAACTTGTCAGAGGTTATAGTGGTGCAAAAGCTCATCTTATATCAGTGCCTGATGTGGGGTTCAGGTGCACAAATCCCTCATGGAAAGTGTGAAATTTGACCTGCCAAACCTCACTGTCAAAAGCTTATTTTCAAGAGCTTTCTCTGGCTGTAACTCAAGGCAGAAGGATGAGTTGTGGCACCTGCTTTTTGTCTCTGGCTTGGATATTATGGATTTGGGCAGGGGGATAGGAGGGAAATGCTTGCAAGTAAAGACTTCCTGCACATTTCTCAGCAAGCACCAAGAAAGGGCTGGAAGGAGTCTCTGAGCAGGTGCTGCTCTCTCCACTCTATCACTCTGCCCTCTGGAGACAAGGAGATCATCACTTTTAAGCTGCTGGGCTCATTTTCCATGGATTGGAAGGGGGAAACTGTTTCTCTGTGCCTACAGCCAAGAACCAATGACTGCCCACTGAGGTATGGCCTAATTTTCCAGCCTGCTACCTGTCTCAATCACTCAGACATCATGGATACATGGAAATACTGCCATGGTGTTAGAACATGATGGATGTCATGGTTAGTGAGTCTTCATTTTCATGGGTAATGAGCAGAAGAGGCCTCTACATAATTCTGCCTCTCTAGAACAATGGTGAGGAGCTGAGACATGGCTAAATAATGTTCTTCCATAACATTGTTATTTAGCAGGAATCGATGTTCACACCTGTTTATTCCTCTTTCAGACACAAATGAACACAGTATGCAGAATTAATAAAGTTAAACTGAAAAATAGCCCAGTATTGATTAGCCAGCTTTCCATTACACTGCACATCATCAGTCAATCTCTCCCAGACACCAGGAGAAACCTAATGGGCTTTTATTCATCACAGCCTAAGAAATCCCCATGGAAAACTTTTTCAACCCAAACCAGTAATCTCAGGAATTTTGTTTCATTCCACTAATGAATATCTTCACTGCCTGGACTGTAAGTGACAGTCACATCCCAAATGTTATTGGCATTTCTCAGAAGTGTTTGGTTCTCAGCAACCCAGCAGCATTGATGGATTTTTGGCCTCATTTGATGTGTTTTGAGGTGTGTTGTATATAAAACCCAGGTCTAATTCCAGTTTCATTTTCCCAGCTCTAATTCCAGTCTCATTTTCTGTTCAAGCTGTTAGAACCCAAGCTCTCTGCTTTTCATCACTCTGTGATCTAAATCCCCAGATGGAGATGCTCAGGTCAGAGACAGGGCTGATTTGACTTCAGAAGGAAAGTGAGACAAATTACAGCACAGATGTATCTAAAAAGCTGCTCTCAGTTATCTCTCATCTCTGACCTACTGCTGGCTTTGCTTTTTTGGACATCAACATTGGGCATAATTACAGCTGCCATGCTACAGCAGTTTCCTGAGTCAAGAGAAGGCTTTGGGAAGGAATTGTTGTGCAGACCTGCTGATTGCTGATTTGCTGGAGAGCTCAGTCCAACTGAAAAAAGGACAAAATGCCAAAGGTTTCAAAGGACGAAATAGAATTTTAGTTTCACAACAGAAACAGATGTAGTCACTTAGGGTAAAAACCTCATACCATTTTTGTAGAATATCCTGAATTGGCAGGAAACTCAGAAGGATCAATGTGTCCAACTCCTGGCATCACACAACTGGAAAGTTAAATGCTGTATCTGAGACTGTTGCCCAAACACTCTTGAACACTGGAAAATCAAATCTGGAAATCATGGCCACATTCCTATGGAGCTTGCTCCAGTGCTTGACCATGCTCTCAGTGAAGAACTTTATCCTAATATTAAATCTGAACTTCCCCTGACACATCTTTTAGCCATTCCCTCACATGCTATCACTGAAGAGATCAGCACCTTTCCCTCTCCATCCTCTTATTGGAAAATTCTACAAAGCAATGAGTTCACCCCTCAGGTTATCTTTTTTATTGCTGCTATAATAACTAACCTTTAATAAACTTTAAAAAAAATTTAAATCATTTATAAAAACAAGAGTAAAACCATGAATATCAAGTTGGTTTCAATGCAAAATCAATCAATCAGCTGTGGTTTTCAAGCACTTTTTTCAGATTTTGGCTCATGGATTCTGAGAGTCCATGTCTAAAGATGAATTCTGGGGATAACATTAAAAATGCAGAGTATTTTGAGTTTCTATTTCTATTTTGCCATGTGATTATCTATATTTAAGACATCTTTACAAGCATACAACCTCTAGTGGAAAATTTTCAGAGATCCTCAAAACCAAATGGTTTGAAAAACAGTGCAAACAGCATAGGAAATATGCCTTGAAATGACACAGCAGTTCCACTACTACATAGAAGGCCTTTGTGGATTTAAGAAATCCCATAAATGTACTTTAATACATTACAAAGGAACTAAAATGTAAAGACTCAGTGCAAACTCCCCATGCTCATGCTGGAATTTACTAGCTAAGTGAGTGGTTTAGTGAAGATTTATGATCTCAGTAGTGTCTGGAATTCATGTGTTTCCCATAGATTTTGTTACTCTGTGTTCCTCAGATGCTACACTTTCATTTCTAGAATGATGAAAGCCCTTTATTTCTCTTTGCTCAAAAATAGATGTAGAGAGGGAAAGTTGCCTGGATTTGTAAAATTGTGCTGGGCAAATAGGTAGATGGAAAGGCTGAAGCCAGCACGTGCCACAGGGATTTGTGAAACTTCACCTGAAGAATCAGCCCAGTTTATTTGGTCAGTGTCCCACATGGTATCAAGTGTAGTGGAGATAAAGCTGGAAAGAAGATCCAGGTAAAGGTGATCCCTCAGCATCTGTCTCATATTCAGGCATCCAAGTGCCAGAAACCAGCATAAATTTCTGAGAGTGCCAAAGAGAGAACACAGCACTTATTTCCCATCCCTGATCATCCAAAATGGATGCATTGTCAGCATGGTGCCATATTCCATCTCCTGCCTCATGAACGTGGGGATAAAGTGACAGTTCATGAGATGTTTGAATTTCCACATTCATGGGATCTCTGCATGGGAGTTGCATGGCACAGAGTGGGAATGAGGAAGAAACTCTGCTGCTCCTCTGGGGTCACTCCTTCTAACCATGTCTTGATGAACAAGACAGAAAATCTCTTCCATGACACAGGGTCAAAGAATCACAGAATGCTTTGGGTTGCCAGGGACCTTAAATAGAATCCAGTTTCAACCTTCCTGCCATGGGTGGGGACACCTTCCCCTGTCCCAGGTTATTCCAAGCTCTGTCCAGTCTGGGCTTGAACACTGCCAGGGCCATCTATTACTTCTCTGGAAAACTTGTGCCAGGGCTTCACCACCCTCACAATAATGAATTTCTTCCTAATATCAAATCTAAACCTACTCTCTTTTAGTTTGAAGCAATTTCCTCTTGTCCTGTAACTTCAGGCTCCTTAAATAATCTCTCTCTATTTTTCTTGTAGGCTCCCTTCAGGTATTTAAAGGCCACAATTAGGTCACCACAAAGCCTTCTCTTTTCCAGGCTGAGCAATCCCAATTCTCTCAGCCTTTCCTTGTAGGTGAGGTGCTCCATCCAACAGGTCCATGTCCTCCCAGTGCACATCACAGCCAAGGAAATTGCAGAGGATGATGAAGGTCAAGCACTTTCAAAAAATCCCAGACAGAGAGATGCAGCTTTACTTTATGAGATTTCCCATGACAAAGAAGCACAAGGCAATGAGGCAACAAGGCCTCAACAATATCTCACCAGCAGACATTGCAAGCTCATCAGTCCTGCTTCTGCCACTCACCCAAAAGAATGGGAGCCATTATTCCTAATTACACAAAAGCTGAAACACGGTTAATCAATTTACTTTGAGATACAGGGCTTGTTCCTGGGTGCAGAGAATTAATTTTCCTATAGTAATGCCTGGGAAAGTAGAAGATTGGTTCTGGTTGATTTACGGTGTCAGCATTTTTTTATTATTATTTCACGAACAACACCCATTTAATCACAAGGCATCTAGAAATCGAATACAAAAGGAAATATTTCATCATTCATAGATAGTATCTTCCCCAATCACAGATTTGTTTGGTTAATAATAACTATCATTAAAAAAAAATTTGCTCAGAATACCCTCATAGAGTATCTAATTTATTTCTTTTCTATTTTAATACCTAAAGGGATGCTGAAGATGAGCTAAAATTCTCCTCTGCTGTTCTTAGCTGGAGGATGGAAATAAAAATTCCTTTTTTTTTTTTTTTTTTTTTTTTTTTTTCNNNNTTTTTTTTTTTTTGTTTTTATTTTTGTTTCAGCATGCAGCAGTTTGATTTTGTGTTTTAAAGTACAGTATTACAAGAGTGAAAAAGTTTCTGGTGTCTGCAGTGCAACCACTGCTCACAGTCTTGCTGCTGCTGCTTATGCACAACCTGTGCAAAGGCTGACCTAGGATCTCCACAGGAGTAATAAAGTGTTTTATGTCTAAACTTTGACAACAATTTCTCAATAAAATACTGACACACGTCAATCTGAATTTTTCTAAGTTTTCAGTGTCTTGCTATCAGAGCCTGAAAATGTGCAAGGGAAAAATTACTTAATTATTCTGTAATTTCTGGTAGCAGTGGCTGATGGCTCTGGATTTTGGTCAAAGCAAAA
This sequence comes from Toxostoma redivivum, assembly GCA_013397375.1. NCBI lineage: Eukaryota > Metazoa > Chordata > Aves > Passeriformes > Mimidae > Toxostoma > Toxostoma redivivum. The sequence continues at coordinate 294,565 of VXBI01001038.1, forward strand.
TATTCCAGAAAATAGAAGAATGACAAAGAATTACTCTACATAAAAATTCTACCTCTAGGGAAGTAAAACAAGAGCTAAAAAATGTTTTTGGCTCCCAGGACATAGAGAACTATCTTCAAATACTAATAATGACTAGTTTCTCCATGCACATAGTGCACATAGTAAGCCTCAACTTTCTGCTTGGGATGCTGGAAAAGTTGGTTTGCTAGTGCTTGTAAAGTGCTTTAAAATTTTCAGCCATAAGAAGAGTAAAATGTAGCAATTACTTTTTAATGAACTAGAAATAATGAGCTGTAGTTCTCAATGATTTTTTTCTTTTCCTCCAAGAGTGTTTCCTCTTAAATTATGTATTTAATTTCCTCTGTATATCTACCTAGATCTGTTTTTCCACATCCACATCACCATTTTATCTTGGCACTGATGCAGAGATCAGAGTTTGCTTGTTTCTTTCCCTGACAACTTCTTTAGCTCATTAGTATCGATTAAGGAAGTATTGAAGATAAATTAAGGAATGGAGTCTGCAAGCAATAAAGGGCCTCCAAGGGTTTCAGGCCATGAGATGAACTACCTGCAAGGAACAGGTTGGAGCAGGGATGTTTCAGGAGCTCCTTCTGCAGGAACTGCTGAATTTCCCAGGTTATCTTCAGTAAAAGGCAGGATTTATCCACTGCAAGCAGAAGCAGCTCCATGAGCTGGTCCTTTTGGGGCACACCCCATCTGAACCCTGATTTCACCAACCACCACTGCTCATACAAATTCAGCACAATCAGAGACTTGTGAGCTTTGCCCTTTGAGCATTACAGATGGGCTTAAAGCAATACTCACAGTGCACAGCTTCCACAACAGCAGTAAGTGCAGAGCATGAAGTTATTTCCTAGGGCAAATTTATGGAGTGCTATTGATTCCATGTGTATGTTAAAGTCTATTCTTAATTCCTAAGGACTCCTTAATTCTTTTGCTTCATGGCAACATTCCTAAGGTGCCAGGTTTAGCAGCAAAGTGAGGAAAAAACAGAATTTACCTGACCAACATCTGAGAAGACAACATAGTGTTTTACATCACCAGCTTCTTAGAAAAGGCTTAAAACCAAATTTTTGTGTCTGCTGTGTATACCTGTGGTGCTATAACAAGAAATAAAGATTGTAATAACAGTAATTAAGACTTGTAAGTAATTGATATAACTGCAAGGACTCACATTCAATTTTCTGGCAATAACAGTTCCTATTCACTTCAGAAACTTATCCAAGGCAATTATGTTTATATAAGACCAGGATCTGATGGGCAGGAATGTTATTCTGATTAAAATACTGTTCTTTTCCCCAAATATCCTATATCTATGCCATCAGGAAAACAAATTACCACTGTGCCAGGTGACATTGAAGAGATATGTACATGTTAGGCAAAAAATACATATTATTCTTGCACTGATGGGTATAAAAATATAGATCTACTGTTCTAAAAAGATTGCTTTAGATATTACATTAATTTAAAAACTTCAGTCCAACTCTACTGAGAGCTACACAGCTGTATTTGACTCATGTTAGAAAAGTGTTCCACTTCATCTGTTGATACACAGCACAAGGACACTTTACTTGACCACAAAAAAAGTGGTTGTGTCTGAATTTTTCTGCAATTTAGTCAACTTTGTGTAGTTTCTTTTGTATCCATTACTTTTAAAGTGCACCTGAAACCTCAGTCTGAATTTCTTCCACACTGTGAGTAAAAATGCTTTCTCAAGATAACCTTTGAAGAATCACAGAATCACAGAATGGGTCAGTCTGGAAGGGACCACAGTGGGGTCACCTGGTGCCACCTCCCTGCTCCAGCAGGGCCATCCCAGAGCACAGGCACAGGATTGTGTCCAGAGGGTTCTGGAATATCTGCAGGGAGGAAGACTCCATACCCTATTTGGACAATCAGTTCAGTGCACAGGAAAGAAGTTCTTCCTCATGTTCTGGTGGAACTTCCTGGGCATCAGTTCCTGCCTGTTCCTCTTGTCCCATTGCTGGGCACCAGGAGCAGAGCCTGGTCCCTGCTCTGAGCCCTCCCTGCAGACATGGACAGACAGGGATGAGCTCCCCTCTCAGTTTTCTCCTTTTAAGGCTGTACAGCCCAAGCCTCCTCAGCCTTTCCTGTAAGAGAGGTGATCCAATCCCTTCATCACAGTCACATTCCTCCCCTGGATCTGCTCCAGGAGCTCCACGCCTCCCTTGTCCTGAGCAGCCCAGAGCTGGGCAGAGCACTCCAGATGTGCCTCACCAGGGCTGAGCAGAGGGACAAGATCATCTCCCTCCACCTGCTGGCCATGCCTTTCCCAATCCAGCCTTCCTGGCCCCCAGGTCACCCTGCTGGTCATTGGTGCCCAGGGAAGTGGTGGAGCCACCATCCCTGGAAGTGTTCAAAATTTTTGTGGATGTAGCACCTGGGGATGTGATTTAGTGGTGAACACGGTGGTGCTGGTTAATGGTTAAATCCAATGACCTTAGAAGTCTTTTCCAGCCTTAACAATTCCATGCCTGTTATCAGTATCCTCACTAGTTTCTGTGTTGCCCTTATATGCATGAAAGTGATGGTTTAAAGATTGAAATAGGGATATAAATTTTCTGCTTCTTATGGCTGCTGTGAGATTAAAGACATTAAAAACGTTGTAGAGACCAGATGCTGTGATGACAGAGGCCAGAGATATCTCTTGGTCAAGCCAACTCAAGTTCCAGTAAAAATCCACTGTTCACTTTAAGTACAGTTTTAGCAGGCCTGCACCAGCTGGAAGCAGATGTTTCCCTTCAGGTCTTACCTTAAAAAAAAAAGCAAAACAACTTTATTTTAGGCATTGCTTCAGTAAGGGTGAAATGGTCTTTGAATGTTGTGATAAAACTTTTGTTGCACCAAAAATATTCAAGTGGTTTAAAAAACCTGCATTGCTTTTTAAGCTTATGGTAACTCCAGACATCCTGTGGATTAATAGTGCAAATTTACAGGAATTGAGAGTTTGGGGGGGGGGAAGGGAAGGGAAGGGAA
>VXBI01001038.1:297718-339635 GCA_013397375.1 Toxostoma redivivum
GGAAGGGAAGGGAAGGGAAGGGAAGGGAAGGGAAGGGAAGGGAAGGGAAGGGAAGGGACAGCAAGTTCCCTCTGCTGATCTGTATTTGGAAGGTTTTCCTACCCTCTTATTTAGGGAGGATTTTTGCCAAGTGAAATGTGTGTCTAGGTGATAAATACACATTTTCCCAGAAGTGCATTCAATCATGCTCTACATTTCCAGCATTACCTCCTGAACCCTGTCATGGACCACAGCCTCCAGCTCCTCCAGAGCTTTGGCCATTCAGTATTTTCTAACAATCTCCTGCTGTCCCAAGTCCTGCTGAAAAGTTGATGACTCAGTTTTTGATGTAGCTGATTAACTCTTGCTCCACTACAAGTGCTATTTTTGTAAGGCTATGGAAATCAAGAAATCACAGCTCTCATTGTGAAGTCAAAAATGGAAGTGCATTACCTGCAATTTCCCAAGTATTTCATTTCCTTGGAAGATTTATTTGTAAACAAACAAGAGCTTTATTGTTGCTTGTTGCAGACACACCATAAATTAGTTTTTTCCACACTGAAATGCAGCAGCATAAAATTCTCACTCGAGGAAAGCACTAACTGGCATTATAGCACTACTTTGTTAATTATGTTGGCACATACACTGCTGCTCTCTAAATTATTCCTGTACACCAGAAACACTTTGTACCTAATGATTTCCTGAACTTCTTGTACATTAGTTCACATTTAATCTAATTTAAATCATTGTCAAAATGACGAATGCAAAGAAGACACAGACAATGCTGAAAGCAACATGGCTTCTGAGCCAGTGAGTCATGGTCACAGAACTACCATGGTAAAGATCAATTTTAATATGTTGAATTTGGCTTTGACATGTTTGACAAAATTCCGATTTATTCTTATCAGTCTGACTTGTCGTTTTTAAGCAGATTAGATTTCCCACATGCTCCTCTTCTCTAGCCAGTTCTCAGCCATTACATTTTTGGTTGTTGATTGCCAGTGGTATGTAGTAACATAGTGAACTTGGAAGACTATGATGATAAACTTTATTTAGGTGCTTGTTTATGACAAGAAAGTCCATCATTAATCCATGACATAAATTATATATTCCCCAATCCTAATCATTGTTTGACTGCAACATTCCTAATGGAAAACTGCTTGATTGACACAGTCATCTTCCCATATTTCTCCTGTGCTGTTTACAGCAACAGCCCTGTTACTGCATGTCACTCTGAATGGAGCCTTTCAAAATTGCAAGAAATGTCAAGACATCTATTATGGTCGTCACCACATAAGTTTTCCCTGAGCCTGAGCTCAAAAAGATCCACGAAAATCTGCTTACAACATGCAGGAGAGATTCAGGCTCTCTTGAAATTTGTATTCAGCACTCGAGTTCCTGCCTTCCAGAGATACTCAGTGATGAGTCTTACACTTATAAGCACTAAGGACTTAGTATTTACTACTTAAGTCTTCATAAGTACCAAGTGGACAGAAAAAGTTTCTAGATTTGTCTCTTGAGGAGCAGCCTCTTGCCAAAGTACTTTCTATCCAGCTGGAAGGAGCATTCCTCAGCTCTGCAAAGAGCAAATCCAGTGGGAGCCATCCAAGCTCTCCTGGATGAACATGCAAACATGGGATGCAAAGAGGAACATCTGCTAGGAGGGAGATAGACAAGAGGGAGAGCAAAGCACAGATGTGTCTTTTCAATTCTTCACCCCGCTGCCACTCCCTCCTGTGTTACTCAGTGCCACCTGGAGAGCTGCCATGGCACAAAGAGTGTCACAACAACATGGCTGGTTTGACTTTTACAATTTGTCCAGTGGAAGAAATAATGACACTAATGCTGGAGGCAAAGTGCATGACAATTATGCCAGTGACCATTTCCATGTTCATGCACAGCTGGTTGTTTCAGGGTAGCTGCCAGGAATTCTTCGTCCCACATGAGCTCTGCATCCACTTGTTTGCTCAGATTTGCATTTTTCTTTTATTCTCACCAAATCAATCATTATTAACCACTGACAGTTCTGCTGGGCAGTGGGATAGACAATGTGCTCTAGGACACCTTCATAGAGGGTGGAAGGAGAAGTTTTAAATCATGCCTTGCACCTTCATTATCCCACAACAATTACATGTAGAATGCAGTTTTTGGTCCCTGACCTTGACAGAGATGGGGAAGATTCTCTGTGTTATCACTTGTGAAATGAGCCTTCTTTCTCTGCAGAGTGTAAGCATATCATTACTTTTAATACATTAATTTTATGCCCACATTTCCTACGTTGTGCTATCACTTCTCATTTTTTTCTAGCATCATCATGTTTTTCTCATACAACTTTCTAGGAGCTTTAAACTATTTTTAAATTGCTGTCTATTTTATTTTAACTGCGATCTCCCATCCCTTTTATAGTTCCTTCTATATTTCCCTTTGGTTTTGATTCATCTTCTAATTTCTTTTTTCCTGGCTTCATTATTTTTTTTGCTGGCTCTTTGAATATTGTTTTCCCACATGTAGCTCTTTTGTTCCATGTAGCACTGAACTGTTATTTACTCGTTGAAACAGATTTGGATGCCTCCATCTAGCTAATGGCTGCATCTCATATATAATGTGTTATCATGGAGTGCAAAAGAGTCACCCAGTGGTGATTATTTTTTTAACAGTGAATCCCTCTGGGAAGATGCTGAGTGTACACAAAGAACAGGAGCTGAGTTCCCCTCAAAGCTGATAAGAGTTTGCTGTGACAAAACCTTTGTGCTTTAGCTGGAGCAGTGATAGAGATCATTTCCAGCAGAAGGATTTTCTCTGGGATTATGACTACATAGGTACTCAAACCATCCTTGAACTTTAAAAAGTGCTTAACACTTGGTTTCCAGATTGCTTAAACCTTAACCTGAGATCTCACCCTTCAGGAATTTGGGGGCAGCAGTTAAGACCAGACACAAACCACTTGGAGCAGTGCTAAAAACAGTCCAGATAAAATGTGTAAGCAGGAATTTCTCCTTTTCTGTCTGTATTGAAGTGAAAAACAATCAGGCAAATAACTTTTGGTGTATTGTAAGAGGTTTCAGTTTCTTTGTGTTTTTTTTTTCCTAATGATCAGCGAATGAATTGTGTCATGAAAGCTTAGTATGTGCTCTGCAGCAGGGCTGCAAATTAAAATTTCTGCTGTGTATTTTCTTTTGGGGAAATTTAAGGAAACTTTAGACTCAACGGACAGCTAAATTCCTGCCTTCTACCTCCCCTTCATGAACCAAAGCCTGGACAGTGGAATTTTCCTTCTTCTTCCCTCCTTTTCCTTAACATGGCTGTCATTGTAGTACAGATAGACAAAAATATCATTAAATTAATAATTTCACAGAATTTAATCCATGTTTAGCAGGAAACTTGGGAGTTCTCTTTGTTTCTTCCTCCACCCCCTCACTTCTCTTTTCCTTCTTAAAACTTTGTGGTTTATCAGGGTAAAGTTCAGCAGCAGCACCTTTAAAAGATTGAAATGGAGAATTAGCAGGAGAATTTCTCCTTGAAATGGAGATAGGATGGGAAGGGAGGACAACAGAGGAGAAATATACAGGTTATCAATACCAGAAGTTCTTGTGCCATAAAAATTGTTCCATTGTTGGAAATCTGGATACAGGGCTTGTGGATTTGACCTTGGATAGGGGGCCTGAATTTTAAAGAGGTGTAGAGACAACCATAGATTTGCTTTTGAGGCAAAGCCAAATCCAGGAGAGTGAAATAAAGTGAATTCAGACAAGAAAAGAAAATCCTCTGGAACCACTCCTTGCAATGTTTTACAGTCTCATTCTCTTTCCATTGAACTCTACCTGCTTTAGTCTATATTTGTCTTGTCAGCTAAAGAACTTTTATCTGTAGTCAAAGTTGTCTTAGTAGCAATAGGATGCTTTGTATTTAAGACTATTTATTTCCACAGAACTCAGGACATTTTCAGGGTTTTGACTTGACAAAATAAAGACAAGGATTAGAGCTAAGCTTGTCCTTTTACTTTCTGATCTGAGGAAAAAGAAAAGGGAGAAAAGAAACCTCAAAAAGTGGTCTTCTTTTCTTTTCCTACCATTTGTTGTCTGGGCCTGGCTACACCCTCCTGTCAGGGAATTGTAGAGAGTGATAAGGTCCCCCCTGAGCCTCCTTTCCTCCAGGCTGAGCCCCCCCAGCTCCCTCAGCTTCTCCTCACCAGACTCGTGCTCCAGCCCTTTCCCCAATTCCATTCCCTTCTCTGGACACACTCCAGCACCTCAGTGTCATTCTATGACAGTAACACAATCTCCTGGATGAGAAATGAGAAATACATGAGAGAATTGACCATTGCTACCAAAATACATCAGATTTATAGTGCAGTTGTTACTATCATGAACACAACAGCCTTACTATGTGTGTCCAGCTGGGTGGGGGCAGAGGTCCAATGCATTCTTGCATATCCAGACTAAGGAAATTGATAGCTTTGATAAATTGAAAAGAAAGAATTCCCCCTACAAGCATCGTTCAATTTCTCATGGGGTTCATCCATGGTCTCCCACAACCATTCAGAGAACAGGGGTGGAATGAAACTGCCAACATTCACATATCACTTCTCACATTCTCCTTAGTCATTCTGAGGAATATTTAAACATATTTGAGTGATTCAGGAACACATTTACCTTGATATGCAAATTGGGGTTTTCTAAAGTCCTCTGCATCAGAAATCAGAGAAACATGAAATGGTTTGGGTTGGAAGATCGTTCTTAAAGATCATCCAGTTCCAACCCCTTGCCATGAGCAAGGAAGCTTCCACTATCCCAGGTTGTTCCAAGCCCATCCAACCTGTCCTTGGACACTTCCAGGGATGGGGCACCCACAGCTCCTCTGGACAATCTGTGCCAGGGCCTCACCATCCTCACAGGGAAGAGTTTCTTCCTGGTTATTTAAAATCTATTCTCAGTTTAAAGCTGATGTTTTCTCATATCTGTGACCCACACAGAACCACAGAATGGGTCAGGTTGGCAGGGACCAGAGTGGCTCATCTGATCCAACCTCTCTGCTCAAGCAGGGTCACCCTAGAACACGGGATTGCATCCAGATGGCTCTGGAATATCACACAGAAGAAAACATTTTGTTTTATTCTCCCAACATATTTCCCAGAACCACTCATTAAAAAGTTGTCAGACAATCAACATGGAGGTGGCCCTTTGTTACCTGTTTGATTTCCACTTATGAAACAATCAAGCAATTTTGCTGTGATTTCTTCTTCTTCACCAGAGGACAAAATAATAAAAGTAACTTCAACAACACTACTTTTTGCCTTCAAATTCAGATTTAAAAAGTCTTGAACATGCAGGCAGGAATCCCCCTGTTCCTAGACCAAGGCTTAATTATCTGGATTTTTAACACTTTTTCTTTTTTTTTTTTTTTAATTTACTAATGCTGCCTGATAATTAGCTCTCTGCTTTTTTCCCCTCGCTGACTTTGTTTGATAAGGTTTTTATGGAGTCTTGGCGTGCCTAACTCAGTAAGTCCCATTCGTAAGGCAGCACATCCCTCTGCCTCTCTGCTCTGTCCCAGCCTGGAGGAGAACACAAGTCTAATTGGCACTGTGTACAAACCACTGCACTCAGGAAGAGCTGTGCCTCCTTTTGATAAATAAAGATGAGAAAATTATAACTAATTCATGCCTTGAGCCATCTACGAGTTAAGAAAAAAGATGTAAAATGGGAAAAGAGGCTAAAAAAAGAGGAACAGGTGCATTTGGAAGGTAAATAGTCTACTTTGAAAACAAATAATCTGGAGTTCTTTAAGAGATGCTTGAGAGCAATTGATGATTTATGAGTTGTGTTGGATCAATAAGAAATTCCCATGCTGAGGTTAAAAATCAAATTTAAAAAAAAGTCTTTGCTGGACTTTGCCCTGCCCCACTTTTTAAGGAAAATTTGTATGATAAATTAGAACCTGGCCCACACAGACTGAATGAAATCTGGAACTCTCCCCTAGAAAGATTCTGTTATTGTAAACACAATATTTTTTATTTACCTTAGGCATATGATTTATCAGAGAGCTCTTAAATCAGGTGGCTGGGCCCTGGGGAGGGGACACTGTGGGGACAACCCCTTGGCATTACAAGGACAGAGCAAGAATTGAGCCATACTCCTCTAGAACAATATTTCAGCCTGTGATGACTTGCTATGAAGAAACTTCTAAATCCAGAGGTGCCTTCTTTGTCTTTAATACCCTTCAGCAACACAACAGAATAATGATTTTAAGTGCTCCTTAATAGTACCTCACTATATAATCAGAAGCATAACTAATCTAATAGTGATGTTGAAAGTCACTCAAACGTTTATCTTTATTTTTTTTAATGATCTGATAGAAATACCCTATATTTTATCTTCTGCTTTATAGCTTAGGGATTAGGCTGATAGTTCAGGCTGAAAGGTAATCATCCATATTCACTGGAATCTAATTGTGTACTTGAGAATTGTATAATATGGAATAATAATATAGAATTGTATAATTGTGTTTGGGAGCAATTTCTTCCTTTCTTAGCTCTAATTGATTGTAAATCAACTTTCATGTAGTACTAAATCCTCTGAACAACCTGCAGTAATAAATCACTTGAACAATAAAGCTTTTTAATTTAGGGAATCTGTCTGTTCCCTATGGGAAAACTGGGAAAATCTGCTTTTCTGGGATTAAATACCAGTCCTGGCTTCTTCTCAGCTATCCTGGGACAAGATGTGAGTTGAACTGGGGAAGGACCCCCAGGGGTACAGGGGTAGAACGGAACTGGCAGCAACTCAATTTTTCACAGAGCACAAGAATTCTTGATTCCAACGTGCAAGAAAATGGGCATGGAAGGAAGGAGAGCAGCATGGCTGAGTAAGGACCTGATCACAATGGAACAGGGAAAAAAATGTCTAGGCAGGAACATTGACATTGGGAAAAAATCTTGGGGTATTGCAGTGTTCAAGAAGAGGCTGAAAGGGCTCTGAGTGCCCTGATCTAATGGCAGATGTCCTGGGTATGGCAGGATGGCAGGACTGGATGATCTTTAAAGGTTCCTTCTAACCCAAACCATTCTCTGACTCTCTAAACCATTTGTCTGCGTCATTTCTCTGCTTAATGCATTTGGGAAGAGCTGTCATCCTGCTGTGTGGATGTAGTTTGTGGATTAATAAGAATTTCTAACATACAGTGTTGTGCCAGTTTCAGAGTTCTTTTTTTATTAATTTATTCCCAGAATGGCCTGACATTTTAATAAAGAGTTATCATCACATGTATCCAGGGAGGAGGTAGGCAGATCGTGAGGGATGAAAAGAGAATTTTAGTTCAGCTAAATAAAAGCTATCAGCTACACTGAGACCTGCACATGTTTACTAATCAGTAAATATTGCTGTTTCTGCCCTTCTGGTGTATTTTATTAGATCTTCTCTTTCCTGAAATAAATCAAGCTCTCAGCTTCCTGAAGCAGAACAAGAATAAAATCCAAACTTCCTTTGGAAAAATGGAAACCCAATTCTGAGACATGGGAAAACTTTGTCACACAAAAACTTCAAGACAAAAAAAATCAGAGTTCGATATTATACCTGAAAATTTATTCCATTTTGTTTCCATGAGCTAAATAATGATTTTTGAAGTTCTGGTGAAGAATATTGGCATCTTCACCATATGTGGAAAAGGCTTTTTGTCACTATAGGCGCAGCACACGGGAAAGGTTTTGAAATTCCAGAGTGAATTTCTGGGAGGTAAAAGGGCTGCATGGTGGGGAACAACTTGTAAACTGTGTCTAAAAATTCTTGTAAATCCACAGAAGAAACACAGCAGCTCACAGCATGCTTATATAGGCTCTTCAAAACACTCCAGTGCCAGCTGAAAGTTTACAGGGGTCAACCATTTTAAAAAAATTAGGAAATCACTGGTTTACAGAGAAGACAGCAATCATTTTAAACTATTAGCTTCTGTATGAGAGAAAATGAAAAATGTTTACTGAAAGTAAAAGAGAGGAGAGAGTGTTCTGGAATTCACCCCACAGAGCTACAAGACACTTCTTGAATTTTTTCTTCAGCTCCTCTTCGCTTCAGATATCTTTGTAAGATATCACACAGGTCTGGTCTCTGTGGATTCTTAATTTGATTTCTGAAGAGCTCTTTAGCTTAAGAAAAAACAAACAAACAAACAAAAACTTGCAGAAGGCATCCACCTCCTTCATTACAGAAACCTTGAGATTATCTAATGAAGCTAAACATGAAATGAGCAATTTGAGAGTCCTGCAGCCAATAGATCCTGACCCAGGGTACTGCTAGATGGAAAACATCTGGCAAATTCAGAATTGCAGGACAGATTTAGAAATGTAACAGCTTGCAAGGGCTGGAGGTGAAGGACAGAGTAAGGCTGGGAGGAGAGATAAGGTAAAGAGGTGGAGGCGATATGTAGAAAAATGTGGTTTTGAAATGTGGGCTGATAAAGGGATCCTATAGGGAAAGATGAACACTTCTCTTGGATGGGGATGGCAGGACATGGAATATCAAGCAATGTTCTTCCAGAGCATTTATGAATAAAGGCAGCACAAATAACAATCAGGCAAAACCTAATGGATCTGAGAGTGACCTGCTGTGCCAGTGTGTGAAGACAAAAACAAACTGATTTCTCAAAGGCTTCCCCAAAAACATCTCTGCAGAGACGGGCAACTTGAAATAGTTTTTAGCTGAAAGAGGCTGCATTTAGACTGGGTATCAGGAAGTTTTTTGCTGTGATAGTGGTCAGGCACTAGCACAGGTTGCCCAGTGAATTCCCCATCCCTGCCAGTGTCCAAGCCAGGCTGGATGGGGCTCTGAGCAACCTGGGATAGTGGGAGGTTCCCTTCACATGGCAGGGAACTGGAACTGGGAGATCCTTGTGGCCCCTTCCAACCCAAACCATTCTGTGATGAAAAATTCCACAAAGAATCAAAGCAACCAGAGAAAACAATGACAACCAACAGTGCATTTTTCAGCAGTGACAATTGCCATCAATGCTGATGAAATTCTGGAAATTTTCAAGGATCTGCTACTTAGAAAATGGCAAGAAGAACTATCCACTGAGTACTGTTTTCTCAGAGTTATCCCTGTGAGTGATTACCACAGCTGCTGACTGACGTCCCAACCATCAGAGCTCTCGTCACACAAATTCATGGCCTCATTTGACAATTGGCTGGAAATTGAAGTGAGCCAAGTTTGCCCATGGTCACACAACCCAGCAGTGCCAGCAGCACAACAGAGCAGATTTCTTGAACTTCCAGCTCTATTATCTGAATTGATTTCAAGAATAGGAGCTCTTTAGGTGAAAGCAACCAGTTAAAATGGAGATTGAAAAATATTATTATCACTAATGACTTAATTAAGGGACATAAGAGGCCAGATAAATAGACAGATGAATAAGTAGTTCAGAGGAAATCTGGTAGAAAGAGGATTCTCCCTGCTACAGCTTAACTTGCCACAATTATCTAATAATCACAGTAAATATGGAGATCAGCAGATTATTTTCTCAACATCGAATGACTTATTTGGCATGCCAGCAAAACACCCAGGAGAATAAAACACACCAGCAACTGCTCTCTAATTGCTCTTTTCAGATGGAGTAATGATCTTTAATGTGCAGTGGATCTCATTAATTAACTCTCAGATTTTAATTAACTCTTTGCCTAATTTACCTGCCATAATACATTATCGAAAATGTCATCTTAACAGGTTTTTTGCTCATTTGGGGAGGAGAAAGAGGAAACTGTATGTTCATAAGTGATTTTTGTTTCCTCTTTTCTGGAGACTCTTCTGGTGATGAATAACTTTCCTAATACAGACATATGGAGTAAGAACCTATTGAAATCTCCAATGTGTTTGGTTGCCCAAATCTAATGAATGCAAGAGCAGATAGAGGAGGATAGTTTTCAAATGTGCCTCACACATTTTTTGGGATTTTTTAGGTGCTTTAAAAAATTGTCAACTGAAGTAGAACTCCTCTCTTCAAAAGGAAACAGCAAAACTGGGAGTCAGAACCAGTTTGTGATGTTCCAGGCCTGCTACACCCGTCACTGAAAGAAATTAACTCTAAGTCTTATTTATTGTTAACAACTGCCTCCTTAAACACTGGATATTCTTCCTGTCCCATAAAAACAAATATCTGGGTGCTCCCTGCACATTTTAAAATTTACTTTTAATCCAGGTAGTTTAACTAGAAATAAATACAAAGTACCAGCTTAGCCTGTGGCAGGAATCTCATGGAATGATGTGCAAGGTTCTTCCTTGGTTTTGCTTCTTTTGTGCTGTCACTGTCAAGTAGCACAAACCTCATGGCAGAAATTAATGCATTTTGTGTTCCATTGCCCTCAGTATGAGTTTGGCTCATGCTGGAGTAGATTTATCCTTGCTATTCCCTCCTAGGCAGTAGTGGTAGAGTCAAGTATCTTCTTACAGTAGAGGAATGATCTTTCCTTAAGGTCTTTCCTTAAGAGTCCAAAGTGAGAGTTCCCTCAGATTTCTTCCTCCTTTACAGCTCTCCTCAAAAAATGGAGACCAAACTTTTGTGTCTCTTTGTGGCTCATAGGTGAACATCTGATTTTCAGTCCTGTCTTCACCACCACCCTCCTAAGAACTCCTTGTTTCTCTCATTCCCTCTTCACACATCTCCCATATTTAACCCCATTTTGTAGCCTTAGCAAATCACAGAAGATCAGGGAATATCCTGAGTTGTAAGGGACCCCCAAGGATCCTTTAAGTCCAGCTCCTGATCCCTCAGAAAGCATTTCTCACTTGGCTTGGACAAGACCATGGAGTTTCTATTTCATGTAGGTACTTAAGTAGTAGAGGAGAATAAATGTCTTCCTTACACTGACATTTTGGCCTATAATTTTGCAGAAGATATACTGCATTTTCTCCCTCCCTCCAGTACTTCCCAGCATTTCTAAGGCATGCTGATAGATATTTTTAGGCAAACCTCAGTGGAAAGATGTTCTGTTTATAGTCAGGCACTTATGAAGATGAATGTGCTATAAACAACAACTACACTTGATAGTGATCTTGCCCTGATCTAACATTTATTGATGTAGGAAATTAGAGACTTGTGCTAAGCTGAACTAATTGCCATAACTACAGCTGCAGACAACTGAGATCCATTAATTACCTAAAAAATAACAAAAAAAAAAGAGTTCTAATTTGTTTCAGGGATATTAGATTTTGTCAGATTCCCCTTACTTTACAACCCCAATATGCATGGCTCCACAATATTTTTTTCCTGATGTTTCCTAAGTAGGAAAGCAAGTTTATCATGAAGCAAGACAAATTTCTGGAATGTAGACTGTGGAAGGAATTCTGTAAGGATAAAGAGATGGCTGGAGTTACTCATACTGGGTTTGGCTTTGGTATAAAAGTCAAAGACATAGAACCTTCTCTTGAAGCACTTGAAACCAACATTTTATGGAATTTTAAAGGGGTTTATTCCTTCTGTTTTCAGGTAAGTTATTTTGTCCTGGGCAAGAACATTGTTGAGATTAGGAGCACTGTTGATTTAGGATTAGGCTTCTTCTGGTTCTTCTGAAAATGCTTTGTAAAAATGATGATTTTGCAATAGCAAAAGAAAAATCTATAATTAATAACAATAGTAATTTGATTTTCATCCTCTATTATAAATTTGATGTGGATGCAAGATTTGATAAGGAAGCAGCAAGTGATGATGAACTACTGAATGTTTTTCAGTTACTGGGATAAAAAAGCAGAAATGTTCAGGTAGTTTTTAAAACAATATCCACTTTTGTGGCTGCAAATTTTGGAGTGAAATGTAGCTGAAGGGGATTGACCAAATATAGCAGTAAGTTAATGGTGAATTAAATTCAAAGAGAGAAAAAAAATTGGAGGTGTTTTTCTGTCCATGATACCCTCAGGTCTTCAAACATGACACGTGATGTTGTGAAGGACTTAAGTTGAATAAAATATTCCTCTTTAAGTTGCAGAATCCCTTGCCTCTAACAAGAAAATTATTTGCTCATTTTTGGTAACTAAGGCATTCCCAGCCAGATAAATATTTGATCCTAAGTTGTCCAAATAGAAATTTATCCACTTACAGGAAAATAGCCCCCATCCTAGCTGTGCCTTGTCTTGATCCAAGAAAGTGACAGGAGACTTGTGAATGTTCATTATCTAAACTCAGTGCTCAAACCTGCACTGTGGGAGACCACTGTGCTGTGATACTCTGCTGAAAGGGATATTTCCACAATAAATATAAATTTCAGGCTTTTTTTAAAGATCCCTTTCAGGTTTTTTCTTGAATGGGCACATGAATTTCCCATTTTTTTAAGCCATTATCAACTAGATTAAAATCCCATATATATTAGTGTAACATTATGTTAAGGCATCCTTAACCACAATGAAAGAACATGCAGCATTTGTATCTCACATTCTACAATTTCTTCCCTTACCTGTACTTATTGCTTACTGCCTACATCTACTGGAAAATGACCATAGGTGGCTTCAGTTTTAAGAAACGTTAATCACACGTTCAGGAAGCCATGTCCCATTTTAAGTCATTAGATAAATGGTTCTAGGTTTGTGTTTCTACTGGGGTTTTTTGTTTGGTTGGTTGGGTTTTTTTGTTCTTTTTTTTTTTTTTTAATTGGTTGTGATTTGTCTTAATTGGTTGTGATTTGTCCAGATTTCCCAGTATTGTAATCATAGATAGCAAGAGACTGAACAAAGCCCTGATTCAAAGGAAAGACAAATTACCCCATAATCTTGTAACATCATCCTAGAGGATAAACAAAGAGAGAAATGTTGTTAAACACTGACCACAGACCTGCAGAGTCTCTGGCAATCTGGAATTTCAGCTGAATTCTCTCAGTTGTCAGTGCTCTCCTGGTCATAATACCCACAGACAGCCCAGCACATTTCTGTTTCAGAAATTTCACTGTTGGGGGTATCCTGCACTGGATCTCACACTAGGTGGGTGAGTTACCTGTTCAGCATGGAGAAAAACAAACTGAAATCCTTGAGTTAGTGACCTGATTGATGAGGCATCAGCCTTGAGAATCCCCTCCTCAGAGCAAGCAGTGCCTTTCCTCTCTTCACAACAAAGCAGAGTTTCCAAACGGCAATATCCCCTTTCCTATCATTCATCAGCATCTTGTTTTACTGCACTGGGGATCTGGAATTCTCCAATTCTCCTGCTGATCTCAAATGGTTGATTGATTGATTGATTGATTGATTGATTGACTGATTGACTGAGTTCCAGTGATTTACAGCTATCAGTGAAGCAATGCCCAGGGGAAAGGCAGCTGCTGCTCTCCCACTATTGGGTCATGATCAGATCTATTTTCTGATTCAACCCAATATGCCAAGTTTACAATGGGAAGATGGGCCTGCAGTTTCTTCCAAGTCTAATTGTCCAACTTTGGTGCTGATTTGCAGGGGTTTAATTCAAGCCAAAAGAAATTCTTTCAGATCATTGGGAACACTGACTTTTAGTGTGGCTTAATGATACTCATTAGATGTTTCACCATCTTCCCTCTATTTATATCCAAATTAAGGAAGTTTCCTTGGTGTGGCCTAAAATATCTAATTATGGATTTCTGGCTTCAAACGGGACCATGTAGCTTTCCCAATCATTCCCTGTAGTTTTCCTGCACACTGTTTTATCTCAAAAGCTCATAACAAGGCTGGAATAACTCCTCTGATGACAATTCCACAACTTTCATTGACAATTACTTCTAATCCCAGAATGATTGTTAAGTTATGATATTTCTTTTCATGTTACTTTCAAGTCCTCGTTAGTGAGGTCCCCCTAGTTTTGCACACCCTGCTTTGTTCTGTTTACGGGCTGCACCTGACTCTAAGAGATGCTTGAGCCCTTCTACATCAACTCTTTAAGCAATGGCTGCATCCTTTTCTCTAAACAGAGGCTGCTCAACTTATTTTTAATTACCAAAAGCCTATATCCAAAATTTTCATCTTTATTTCATATCTCCCCTCTCAGCTCTCTTCTAAAAAAACCACTGTACTGGGATAACTTCAGCATTTTTAGTCTAACTCGTTAGTGTTGTATAGATTATTATATTTTCTTGTAAGTACTCCCTTTTGAGCAGCCATGTAGTTTTTTTAGATGTTTGAGGAAGATGGAAGAAGTGGTTTTTTTTGTTTTGCTTTCAGTTATTAGGTTTTTCATGTGCTCAAAGACTTATTTAATCACACATAAAGAACTTGGGCTGTTTGTCTTAAAAAAGGACAACCAAGAGGTGACTCTATTATGGTTTAAATATCTCCACAGGGAGAAATATCAGGTAGTAAAGAGATTTTTAATTTAGTAGCAAAAGACATAACAAGAAACAGAGCCCAGAAGCAAGAAACATATAAATTCAAATTAGAAACAAGACATGAATTCTAAAACATGTGAAAAAAATTAACATGGACTAAAACTCCCAATGGTCTTGGTGAATGCTCCATCTTCCTGGGCTTTACAGGCCATATGCAGGTGTTTTTTCTTCTGGAAGGTATTTTTCACAAATATGAGTTTTGGATTAATCACAGGAGAAATATGGGGAAAAAAAGGATTTTTTTTCTTCAGAAAGATATATAAGATGTTAGAATAATTCTTTTGGGCCTCAAAACTTGTGAAATATTTGATTGGCAAGATAATCCTGTTGCTATGGATATTAGAAGAAAAACTGACAACAGCAGGATAGGAATTTAGTTGTGAGACAGATAGCTTAGTGTATACGGGGTCAGAGCAAATTTAATTTCTGTGTGACATATACACACAGAACCTGTCTTCACTAACAGAAATATATAGAAACAGGCACACTGAGGAGAAAAAAAACCTCACAGAAGCATATGGGCCATCCTGCTCCCAGATCTCGCTCTGGATATAAGTGGGTGGGAGAAAAAATAGTGTAGGACAGATATTAATTCATATACTGACAGAAGAGCCTAGGTTGGAAGGGACATCAAAGGACCATCTGGTACAAGTTTCCATGGGAAAGGGGGCCTGGATGAGGTCATGCAGCACCCTGCCCCACCCCATCCTGAGAACCCCTTGTGAGGTTGTTTTGTTGGTTGACTGTTCTCACTATAAAAATTTTCTTCCTTATATCAAGATGAGACCTCTCCCTTTGGTGCCCACTTCTGCTCCTCATGAAGAGAGAGATTTTGTTCTTTTTGAGCCACTCTCTAAGTCCTGCAATATTGTGGTGAGCTCTTCCTGAGTTTTCTCTTCCCCATGGGGAACATCAGTCCTTCACTATTTCTTTACAGGACAGGTTCTCCAGCCCTTTGATCATCCTTCCCTCCTCTTGAGCTGTTTTGCCAGTTTTCTGGAATGCCAAATTTCTGTGTTGGATTGCATTTTCTACAGAAGAATTATTTTAATTTTTCTTTATGAGTCTCAATCTATCAATCTGAGCCTGCAATGTTAATTTCTCAAAATCATTTTGAATGTTAATCCTATCCTGATAAATCCTTTAATAAATTCTTTCTTTTTAATGCTTAAAGTGCTTTTCCTACAGCATCTTCTGCATTTCTAGTGAAAATACTGAATATATAAAATCCAGAAGCAGTTGTTATTTGATTTTCCCCCTAAATTTTTCAAAATCATTACAGCCAGCTGCACACCCATTTTACAGTAGTTAAAAGAAAATGCATATTTCCCTTTTTAAAGACTTCACAAGGATTCTGGGAATGAAAGGGTGTGGACCTGGCTCCCTACCTTGTGAGTTAGACATATTTTGCTAAAAATAACAAGGAGAAAAGGAAGATCAAAGATCTAAGTGCTTCAGAAGCTTAGAGATCTCAATAGCAGCAAGTTCTTGAATGAATTTGCAGTTTTGTCTGCTGTTCCTGTCAATATTTCCCTTTCATTCACTTTTAGAGAAGAACCTGGATAAATCAAGAGCCACCTCAGATTTAGGATTAAGTGCTTTGCCATGACATGCAAAGACATGGTACAGACAGTTACTACAGGAGAAATGAGCCAATAACAATCTCACTTGGTCTTAATTTCCTTTTCTTTACTTTGGCAAATATCACATAGAAAGAAATCTGAATTCACCCAGCTGTAGTTGCTTCCTAAATTGGTCACACTCAATTTTATATACCCTGTTTCCCTTTGTTCCTCTTTTGTCATTCTTTAGCTCCTCTCACCAAAAGAAAAATAAAATTGAACCCCTTAATACACAAGCCTCAAACTCACACATGGGGCACTAAACATTCCTTTTCCCACTTCTAAAAGTTTGATCCTTCTGGAAGCTGTGGCCACACCAAATCATAGAATCATGGAATCCCTGAGGTTGGGAAAAGCCAACAAGATCATCAAATGCAAGCTTCAACCAAATACCACCATGCCCATTAATGTGCCACATCTGTTTTTTTAACCCTGTTGGGGATGGTGACTCCACCACTTCCCTGGGGAGACTTTTCCAGTCCTTAATGATTCCTGGAACACCACTGATTGCTGAAGAAACTCTTCTCAGGGGTTCCCTTCCATTTCCCAGGACGTTTTGCTGCTGCTGCTGTCAAGTATTTGATATAGAACATGATCCTTTGGGACAAAAGCCTCCAGAGTACAGGGTGGACTCAGCAGCAGTGCTGCAGTTCATGCATAGCCTGACAGATGAAATTACAGGAAAATATGATTTTTTTCCATGATTTTGAGGACTGATGCAGTTGCTCATGCAATAGAGATGTAACGACGCCTCTGGGTTGCACAGACAATTATTTCAGTGTAAACACAGGAAAACGTTGCTTGCAGAAATAGTTACCTGCAGTTCTAACTTGCTCTGCTCAGGTATTTACCTAATTTGAAACAAGAAAGGCAGTCATTATGCATTAAACTCTCCCAGGACACAGTGAGCAAGTTTTCCCTGAATAATTGTGTAGATAGCTCTGAAAAATTGGTCTTGGATTGCCTGTAGCAATAGATACATTCATCATGAGAGCACCAGCAAAATGCTATATTTAAACTTATCTAAGACTCTGAGAAAGTGGGAGTCTTATTAATGCAATTGTATTTGCAAACACAATCTAGTTAAAAAGAATGGAAGGAATATAGATTACTCTTCCTCAGGGAGAGAGTAATTTTCTACAGAGGCTAATAAAGAAATGATCTACACTCAGGAGATAATTTTTCTAAGTTAGTTGCACTCAAAAAAGCATAAATAAAATAATATTTAGTACTATATTAATTGGTAGGGAAAACACTTTTAACACATCAGACATCTGTAATATGTTTTTCTACACACCCATATTGTAATACAGACAACGGATTTAATTAATGCCTATCTGTTTGCAGAAGTGTTCTCATCATTTATTTTAATGGCATCCATCATGGAAAACCATCTGCTGTTCACTGGGATGTTATTTATATTTCTACTGAGATTCCATTTAAGTGTAGAATTATCAAATAATTGGCTATCAGATGTTAAAAAATATGTATTTCCTCTCAGTTTATTTGAAATTAAACCTGCTCAAGGTCTGATAATCTCTGCCCGTTTCAGACTCTAGATTTAATCAATTGAAGGAGCGAAACCGGAATAAGTTATTTATTTCAATTTTTTTTTCTACGTAATGTACATATAATAAGGGCAAAATAGACAGAGATAGGGCACACACCTTCCTCCCTAGAGAAAGTCATCATTTTAGACTGGCTACTGAGGCTCCTCCATGCCACAGAGGTGTATTTAGAGTCCTGAAATCCTGCAAGAAGAAGGAAGCATGAAAAGCTTGCAGCTACCCAAGCTACACCCTTAAAATATATGCCAGAATTTCAGAAGTTTAATAACTGCATCTCCTGTAGCTCTTGTACATATTTTTAGGAATATGACTCTTCATTTTCTTATCCCAGGAAAATGTTATACTAATCAGACATTTCTATGGCGATGATAACAGAGATTATTCAGAGCAAAATGTGTCACAGGCAGCACTTCTAACCACAGGATGGATTGGGACTTGGCTCAGCACTGAAGTAAGAAATATTCAAGATGAATATTAAAAACAGGGAGCAGGTGACACAAGAAACGAGTTTGTACTGTGAGAAGGAAAACACAATACCCAGGACCTCATTTCTACTTCTAATGCTGTCATTTTTTATTCACTTCTCACTGGAACAGATTCTTGTGTAATGCAGGGTGAAAAGCTGAGTGCAGATATTGCTGTGAAATGTTCCACAGATCCATCTTCCTATGGAGACATCCGTGTGTGAACAAACATGAGTCCTTCTGGAGGTGTGCAGCTGCTCTGCATCTTCCTCACGAGGAAGATCTCTGCTCTCAGTGACAGGACCTGAAGGAATAGCTGGAGCTGTGCCAGAGTAGGTTTATTGGATATCAGGAAAAAAATTTTTATCCAGAGAGTGGCTGGGCACTGGAACAGGCTCTCCAGAGAAGTGGTCTCAGCACCAAGACTGCCAGAGCTCAAGAAGTGTCTGGGCGACTCTCTCAGGCACAGGGTGGAATTCCTGAGGGGCCCTTTGCAGGGTCAGGAGTTGGACTGGCTCATCTTTGTGAGTCCCCTTGTCTCGGTTTAAGAGACAGGTATTTGCCAAGGAGAGGGATGAGCCCCTTTCCCTGTAATCCGCTCCCTTTTAATCACTATAATTTGAAATCAGACGCTTTCAGGCATGAAATATGGGGGTAGGAATAACAATTCTTTACTAATATATCTAACAAGGTAAACAGCAACAACAACAACAGCTATAAAAACTGACAACANCAACTCAGGATGTTCTAGAACTCTGTGAATAAACTGGAGAGTCACAGGAATATGTGGTTTTGTAACATGGGCAATTCCCTCGATTGTGGTACAGAAATAGTCTTCGAAATCTTGAACACAAACTTCAAAATTCTGTCATGTGCCATTATCATGAATAGTAAACCTAGAATAACTCACAAGTTTTTTGGATTTTTATTTATTTCTGTTTTAAAGCATGTAGAAAAAGAACAAGGGAGAGACGACCAGGCTGGTTGGGGCTTTGAGCACCATGGTCCCATGGAAGGTGTCCCTGCCCATGGTTGCAATGAGATGATCTTTAAAGTCTCTTCCAACCCAGGCCATTCTAGGATTCTGTGAAAATATGAAAATATGAACTCTTCAGACAGAGATCTGTAGGCATCACTGTGCAAACACCAGGCTGTGTGGAAAAATGACAAACAAGAAGTCCTTTGTGGCTCTGGATTTCTTACAACCTCATTTGTCTGGAAAATCTGTTTGAAGCTTTTTGACTTTTACAGCTTGGACTGTGCCCATTTTATCCAAAATGAAGACTAAGCCAACAGAAAAAGACTTTTCTTAGAGACAGCAATAAAAACTGAGGCTGTTTGTTCTTCTGTAACTCTTCTAGATAGAGATAAACATTTCTTCCTCCTTGTTGTAATTTAATCATATACTGATAAGGAATAGACCTTTAGATTTTTATTTTGTTCATAGTTCTTTTCCAAGTAAGGGTAATGAAGGGAGGTTAAAAGACGATGAGTAAAAAAATTTCTAATGCAACATAATTTTTTTCTGTATCATTTCTACTTAATAATATTTTTTCCCCTCGGTGTTACTGAATGTTTACAAGTTTTCTTGTAAGAAAAGCCAGAACTTAAATTTTCTTCTGATCACAGGAGCATGGACTTCACTCAGATATTGAGCCTATATTTGCATTAATGAAACAATGGACTGGAGTTTATAAAATCCTATTGAGAGTCTGGATTTACCAGTTTGAATACTGCCCTATGATAATAATTTTTAGCAGCTTGGAGCTTGGCCATATCTTAGTGGCCTAAAAGATAAAAAAAGCTAGCTCAGAATTTATTTTTTTCTAATGTGGTATGAATTTTTCTGCTTTTCTATTTGAATTGTCTTTTTTTGTTTTGTCATTTTAGATAATAACTGGATGTTGTCTTCTGCTTTGTTTTTTGTTTCATGTCCAAAATATTTTAAGTCCTTGAAACAAAAGCAGAAAGGATTATAATATTAATATTGGTATAAATAGTAGATTTTCAGTGTTGCCCAACTCTCAGTCAGCTCCTTAGGGAGTGGGATGTTCCCTCTCAGGCACAGGGTGGAATTCTTGGGGTGTCCTGTGCAGGGCCAGGAGTTGGATTCAATGATCCTTCCAGCTCAGGATATTCTGTGACTGTAAGGAATTGGGAGAAATCAAAACGAAATAAATGGAAGCCCAAGGAAAGTCAAAGGACAGTTTCCAGCTGACCTAGGAATAAATCATAAATTGATCTCTCTACCTACACTTTAAATAAATATTCTGTATATTACTTCTGTAGTTGTGAGAATGATTAATCAAGACTAAATGCTGTTATGGTGTGGCTGATGTATTTAATCACTAAAGCAGAATAACAAAGTGCAATCAATATTGTAATGGAGGTTTTTTTAGCCCACTAGAGTCAAGATGCCAGCCAGTTTAGGCAGGAAAGCAGGGGATGTTCTGCTTCATTTGCAGTGTTTCTGAACAAATTTTTTTTGGTGTTTGTTTCTTTGTTTGTTTCCCCCTCCCCCCCCTATATAATGCATAATTCAAAAATCAGCTCAGAGATCCTCCTGAATTAAAGCTGGGAAGAAAAATATTTTTATCAATAATTACTTTTTGGTTTACTGGTTGTTTGTGGGATCTGCTATTTCTTCAATATGTCTATTTTCCTGTGCAAATACATTTCTCCGTGTTCTCTGCAAGGTCTGGGATGAGGAATTCAATGTTTAAAAGAAGATGTAGCAGCCTTTCAATCACTGATTTTATTAGTATAAAAATGAAATGAAATCACTTTTTTTCTCTTCACAAAATTACCATCCCACTATAAATTTCCTGTGTATGAANATAAATATTTTACAAAGACAGGGTTGTAGGATTAATGCTACTTCCTGTGCAGAAATGGTGAGGAAAGCAGGAAAGTAATTCCATGAGAACATTAAGTACCCACCATCCCAAACTGGAATGTTAAGTGCAATTCCATTGTGTCTGAGAAAAAAGATCCCATCAGCATGGAGATGACTGAGAAGATAAAGAGAGTTACCAGTGCAAATAACATCCCAATCAATATCAGAATAAAAGCTGTTGTTATGTCTGTTTGCTCAGTGAACAACCACTTTAACATATCAGGGAATAAAGAATTTTAACAGCACCCAAAAAAATGAAAGAGCAGCCTAAACATACTTATGCCTGAGTAGTCTTTCTTCTTAAAGGGATGCACTCTAATGAAATTTAAGTGAAATTTTAAATATACTGTATATGTTGAGAGAAACGATGAAGTCTGATTGCTTTCAGCTCTGCCGTGTGGATTCTCCAGTGTCTGTTTAGATGATCGAGCTCATAGGATGTTGAGAATTTTAATTCAGGTTTCTCACTGGGTTCAAAATCCATTTTCTTTAAAATTTATTATATTTTTTACCTTCATGAGCTGCATCTTTCTGATGAATAATCAGAGTGAAGCCCCATCAGCGGGCACAGACAGACAATACACCTGAGCAAATGCACTTCCTTTAGAGAAAAGGCAGAAAAAAATATTTCTTTGCAGGTACACTTGGCTCAGCCTCCTTACCCAGGGAGTGGAGCCACTAAATTTAAGGCAGATTTAAGGAAACCACCCTCTTTTACTTGTAAAATTGCTGGCCATTTGCAGTTTTCTGCTAAGTGGGAACAAATAAGGAAGGGAGTACCCAAAGCAGCAGGGAAAGGAGACAGAAAGACTAAAGAAGTTTTTCAGGAGAAAATGGGAAATGTCCTGGCAGGTAAAATAAAAAGCAAGGTTTCACAGTCGTTTCTGAGGAGTCTCTCATCTCTCAGAGGCTGAGCTGAGCTCCTGTTGTGCTAAGTCCAGACCTGGAGCAGGTGAGACCAAGTAGATTTGCCTGAAAGTCTTTATAATATCTGCCTACTTATGGAGAAGTGAACTGGGTATTTCTTTGAATGCTGAACAATTTCAGATACAGGGAATGGTCTCAGGAAGTCTCCAGTGAGAGAGATCCAGGAGAAGCAGGATGCTACTGGTGCAATGCTGGTGGCTTCTCCAGAAACAGTCAGGGAACAGACAGCTCTTGGGTTTGGGGATAAAGGTGTCCAAAGCAAGGTGTACACCTCAAATCTCTGCCTGTAGCTCTCCACTCTTTCTGAGTTTATCCTAAATATTTACAGAGAATCAAGGAATGGTTTACACTGGAAAAAACCTCTGAGATCATCGAGTTCAAACATTAACCCAGCACTGCCAAGTCCAGCATTAATCCATGTCCCCAGGTGCCACATCTTCTAAATAACTCCAGGAAGGGTCACTACACCACTTGGGCAGCCTGACAATCCTCTTGATGAGGAATTTTTTCCTAATATTCACTTCCTTTCATGCTAACACTTCTTACCTGGAGGAGATCCCGACCTCCACCTGGATACACTCTCCTTACAGGGAGTTGTAAAGAGCAAGAAATACCCCCACCGAGAGACTATTTTTTTTTTTTTTTTCCCAGGCTAAACAATCCCAGTTCCCCCAGCTGCTCCTCCCAGGACTTGTATTCCAGACTGATCCCCAGCTTCACTGCCCTTCTTTGCACATGCATTTATTTTGGTCCCTTCAAGAAGTTAGAGGGTAATAATTCAATTTTAGGAGTGAGAGCAACTGTGGCAAACCAGATTTCATCCACACCACAGGCCGAAAAAACACATCCCAGTGAGCAAGAAACAACCACCTGAACAGCTGGTTTTTGTAGCATCCTGGGAGGCAAAGATTGAAATATCCAAGACATTGTGGTCCTGCTGATAAAAATTCTGGAAGGCTGTGCTTTTACTCCTGGAAATTTGGAGAGATGTCATCTTCATACAGAATTATTTCTTTATAATTTTAGTGAGTTATTATGTATATTCTTAGTGATTAAGAGCATTTCATTCAATAACAAAAGACACGAATGTATGTGCACAGTTTGAGCTGTAAGGAATTACTCTGTCCCTGTGCTCTCGACAGGGAATTTTCCACTTTCTGATGAGCTCTGTGTCCCATGCTCACCAAAAGCATAAAAGAGCTACCTAGAGTAAAACAAATTCCTGTTGCCAAATTTGGGAGCAACAGGACTGAACCTTAAGCAAATACCCCAAATTATTATCACTGGTTGTCCCCATAGAGTTGTAGTAATAGATACACAGAATAAATGATGGTTTTTGAGATACTTCCAAAGGATCTGGGAAGCTTTTCCTGCACTTCCCTTAATTCACATGTTGTCAGATGGAAGTAGCCATCCTTGGGATGGACAATTATTATGATGCTGTGTTAGATGGGAAGTCCAACAAAATTATTTTCATTGTTTTATTGCATTAATAACAAAGTGAGCTCACTCACTGTGGTGTATATCCTACTAAAACAGCAAATAATTTTTTTCTCCTTTTTTTTTTTTCATATTATTAACTCAAAAGAAGTTAAACCTGACAGATAGAAGATTATGTGTCTCCTGCACTTAGGAGCTCTTGCATCACAGGCACAACGAATGCTGTTGACAAAATTGAGCTGAAAATAAAACTTGTGCCACTGAACACCTGCAGTAGCTAATATTAGGATCTATAAAAAGACCCTGCAAAGTCAGTAGGATATTTAGCTCACTATTTACTCTCTTGGAAGGCAGAGCAGTGTCCAATTCTGTGTCCAAGGAACAGCTGCATGTGTAGGTGTGGAGTATTCCAGAAATATTCCAACCAAAGGCAAATAGAGGCAGCTGGTTGTCACAAAATTTCTTCAATACATAAAAGGAAAAATAGAGGTCAGTGTGTCTGCATTTATTCTAGGCCTATGACTTGACCTGTTGGACAGAAGGAGGTGATAGCTGTCTCCTTTGCTTCAATCAGCTTTAGAAATATGAAAAACAAAACATAGATAAAATGGAAAATTAAAAGCTGCAAGTGTATTTTATTAGACGTTCGGGAAATTGCAGTTCAAGAAAGGCCACACTGATTATTAGCCAGCCTGGGTTGCCAGGAAAATGAAAGTAAGTTATAAAAGGATGACAATTTCTAGGTAGACAAAGAAATATAAACAAATGGAAGGAGGAAAGAATTTCAACAATCAATGTAATTAAGTGAGAAAATAGATAAGTGGTAAGGGAAAAAAAAACACAGGGAAATATTTGATTAAAAGAACTATAGGTTAGCTATGGCCAATCTTGCATATGCTAAAAACAAAATAAAGGGAAGTGATGTTAGTGCCCCCCCTTTATGAATTAAAGTGGAAGAATTGATGGTAAAAGTAAAGAACTATTTTTAATATAATTAAATAATGTAGACAGAGCTAAAGGATGACAAAGGACACCTCATTCTGCTCCACCAGTGGCTGAAGTGGATGCTCAGTGTCTACCATAAACACCGAGAGGTTCTAAAAATTCATTTAAAAGTTTGAAGATAGGCATCTGAGAAGTCTGCTGAAAAATCCCTTTGTCTTCAGCAAACCCTGGGGAAATATCCTGGTCAGTGTTGTTGCTGAGAGTGGCCAGTGGGATCTAAGAGGATTCTCAGTCCTCATGTCACCACGTGAGGTGACACTGGTATTGTACAGCAGGATGTTTTCCTATTGGGTGGAAAGAAAAAGAAGCAGGAGTAAAGCACTAGAAGATGCTTCTCAGAGATGCTGCACAACCTCTATTTTTGGGTGGAAAACCTGATCTGGCACAGAACTCAGCCCTACGTTGTGCAGTATTACTGCAATCCTGTATGATATTCCTGGCCTTAGACCCACAGAATCACAATATTTGGGAAAGACCTCCAAGATCATTGTCCAGTCTGTGACCAGACACCAACTTTTTACCCAGACCAGAGCCCTGAATGCCAGTTCCAGTCATTCCTTGAACACCTCCAGGGATGGGGACTCTACCACCTCTCTGCACAGCCCCTTCCAATGCCTGACCAGCTTTTCACCCATTTCAGTGAAGAAATTCTTCCTGATGCCAAAACTGAACCTCTCCTGGCACAGCTTAGGCCATTTCCACTTGTCCTGACACTGGCCATCTATTTCCATACCTAAACACAGACTACTCCAGGGGATGAGTGCTGGCCTGATCAGAGAAGGTCTCTTCACATATAGAAAATTTGAATTGCTAAATATTGGTGCAGAAGTTGGGATTTTTTTGTTACTGTCAATGAACATGATAATTTTATTAGATCTAGGATATTTCTGAATGCTTTGTTAGACTTTGGGGAGAAAAGTTTCCTCATTCTTTGAAGGAATAATTTGATACATGAAAAGAGTTAGATTCAACCCCAGATTTGTTTTTCTTCTTGTCTTACTTCAGTTCCCCTCTAGGAAAAGTGTTCTCCAGTTCTTATGTAAAATCTGTTCTCTTATGAGGATGAATTTATAAAAGTTGTAAGTTAATGGTAAGAAAGTGCTTACACATACATTAGAGAAATTACACTAAGAAACTGTCAGACACATTTGGTATCATCATCTGTCAGTCTTTCTCTTAAAACAGAGATATAATTACTTGTATCTCCCCCCTACTGTGCTTTGAATTCTCCATGCCTGGAAATGCTCATATATTCCAGGGTTGGATCACATTTGTACTTGAAAAGGAGTCAGTTTAGGAATAACTTACAGGACTATAGCTCAGCTGCTACAGTTTTAATGAAGAAGTACCAGAAAAACAATGAAGACAGCATTTGATTAATGTAGGAAGTTCAGTCCAGAACTGTCAGAACTTCATGTGTTGTCATCATAATGAAAATATAATGGATGTGGTCAGGAATGCCATCCATCTTCCATTTGCTGCACACTGAATTTGAACCAAAGGTTTCTGGGGAATTTTTAAATTTTGCTCTCACTTATTTTTCTGAAGTAATTTCCCTTGTTAGAATTCAAGTGGAAGGGAAGGGGCAGTAAAAGTCTTTGAGACTGGGAATTAGGACTCAGGCCTGAGAAAATTAAGAGCAGATTGAAAATGTTGGTTTTGATTAATCAAGAAAGCTCAGAAAAGAAGTCAGGAGAGGTGAGGTGACCTTTGAAAGAAAGAGGCCGGAAGAGATGCTTCTTCTAAAGCCTTGCTTGAACAAACTGATTAGGGGCACAAATTACTCTAAACACAAGAGCTCATGAAGCTTCTTCCCCACGGGTTTGGGCTCTGAGCAAGCTGGTCTGGTTGAAGATGTCCCTGCTCATTGCAGGGGGATTGGACCAAAAGTCCTTTGGAGGTTCATTCAAACCCAAACCATCCTATGATTATATGAATTATAACAATTTATATTCAAAGTAATAATATTACCACCTATAGAAATGTACATATGAGTTTTCTGGTCTCTCAGAAGGTGTATGGTCACATTGCGATGTTTCTCTCTGTGAGGCACTTCATTTCCCTTAGTTCTCTTATCTATCCATTTTTTATATCAATTTAATGACAAAAGTTAAGAAATTCCAGATATCTCCCCATTTAATTGTTTTTTGAAATTGGCTAATAGTTAAAACATTTTTAGGAGAAACACACAGGTCATAATGATATCCCAAGTCTGATTTCTGAAAGATAAATGAAAGCAGAAAAAAAAAGTAAATACATTTGTAGTATTCTGTTCATTAAAGAATCACAGAATTACAGAACATTTAGTATTAGAAGAGACCTGTGGAGATCATCCAGTCCTACCCTCGTGCCAAGGAAGGGTCCCCTGGAGCAGGTGACAAGGAGCACATCCAGGTGTGTTTGGAATGTCGCCACAGAGAAAACTCCATGCCCTCCCTGGGCAGCTGTTCCAGTGCTCTGCCACCCTCAATGGAAAGAAGTTCTTCCACATGTTGAGGTGGAACTTGTGTTTTAGTTTATAGCCCTTGCTCCTTGTCCTGTTATTGGGTACCACCAAAAAGAGTCTGGCACCCTCCTCTTGATACCAACCTTTCTAAAATATTTGAGATATTTTTATTGATGAGATCCCCTCTCAGCCATGTCTTCTCTAGACTAACCAGGCTCAGTTCCCACATCCCCCCTCACAGCAGAGTTGTTCCTGGCTCCTCATCATCTTTGTGGCCTCTGCTGGACCCTTTCCAGAAGCTCCTTGTCTTTGTGGAGACCAAAATAACCCCAGGGCAGAGCAGAGGGGAGGATCAACTCCCTCGAGCCCCAGATTTTTCTTTATGAACCCCAGGATCCCACTGGCCCTTCTGCCCCAGGGGACACTGCTGGCTCATGGACAACTTTTCACCCACCAGGACACACAGGTCATCCTCAGCAGAGCTGCTCTCTGGTAGGTCAGCCCCCAACCTTTGCTGGTATTTGGGATTATTCCTCTCCACATACAGGACCCTACACTCGCCCTTGTTGAGCCTCATTGGGTTTCTCTCTGCCCAACTCTATTCTCCTGTACAACTCCTAAGTCCTGTATTCATGGCCAGTGACACTGCCAGCATTTCTCTGTCTCATTATCACCCATTCAGCCTCTTTGATTGTTGTTATGTGATTACAAGTTCCCATAGAGACTAATGACCATTGCCACTGGATTATTGATATTCAATTATATCTGCTCTCTGTTTATGCTGTAGTCCCTTTCACTTTCTTAATTTGATAGATGAGTCTGTGCATTAGGTTGTTTTTTCTTTAGCCAACAGAACAGCAGATTAATTAATTTTCTTCCTCAGTAAAGGATATATTGCTCAGAATATACACCAGAATATAAACTTCTGGTAAGGAAAAGAAACCATCCTGAACATTGCAGTTTGACCAATACAACAGAAAATTCATGAGGGATAAACCCATTTCCATTCCACCTATTATCACAATTATTGACTTTGCATCTCAGAGAAAAGAAGCAGAAAGACACCTAAATTTGTAAGTCAGTTGTGGAACTCATTGACAACCAGATCAAGCTTTATGTTCTTGTAATTATTGTCTCTGTAGGAAGTTAATTCCTTACAATGGAGATGAAAATACTCTTTAAGTGCTGGAATCAGTTAGTCCCTCCATTGCAAGTTACTGACTCTCAGGTGCTTGTGATGACTTGCTGCAGGTGAGATGCAAATATCTCAGTGATGAAATACTTTCAGATATGCTTCTCTAGTCCTCAAAAATCTAAAATCAACCACTGGAGTGCTCAGGGTTTAAAGGGACTTCTAAAGGTCATCCAGTCCCACTGAAATGATCAGGGACATCTTCAAACAGATCACTTTGCTCAGAGCTCCCTCTCACCTGAATGTTTTCAGGGATGGGGCACCTGCCACCTTTTAGGGCAACAAAGCTTATTTGCTCTGCTCTTTTTTGCCACAGTGACATCTATGTGAATTTGGTGATTTAACACCTCTTTCCTGGACATTTTCACTGTTATTCCTAGATCAATGTTATTTCTTTAAATTCCTACCAAGTTACATCCTCTCACATATCTTTATTTTCAGTAACGCCATTTGTCATTGTTTTTGATGGCATGACATTGATATTGCAAAGCCCAAAGGGTATAAAAGAATAAATACTCCATAAAAGTATGATTTAAGATTAATTGTTGCCTGATGAAGACTCAGGATAAAACATCACATAAAGGTATTCCATAAAACATCTCATAAAGGCATTACTTGCCCAGAAGTGCAGAATTGTTTTAGCAGCCATGACTGAGTAAAATAGAGCAAAGAGTGGAAGTCTCGTTTCAAAGGATGCTTATCCCCATTGCAGTCCTACCTCTGCTCCAGATATCCTGTAAAAAGTTGGAAACTATCACGTGTGAGATGAAGACAGGAATTTTGTGAGTGGTAGCTGGTGTTCTCATGGGCTGTGGGTTCAAGGAGAAGAGAAATACTCATGGATATGATAATCTCCATCACATCTATGAAATATTCATTTATATATATATATATACACACACACTAACTTTCTGAGCTTCTGTTTATAAACAGAAACACCAAAGTATCACAAATATCTTCTGCTGTCTGTTCTGGTTTTCAGTGGCAGCTGCAACGGATATTTCTGCTGGGGGAAAAAAAAATCAAACCTTAGTACTCTAGGCAAAGGAAAATTTCTTTAGCAATCAAGAAGCGATTGCACTCTGTGATTGTTTCTACTGGCAAATGACAGTGATTAAGCTATGCCAGTGCTTCTCAAAATTTTGGAAGTAGAAGCCTCTTTCGTTCATCTCTGTCTGTGGAACATTATTCTCAGAAGCAGTTTGGTTTCTTCAAGACTCAGGATGAGGAGAAATTATAACTGACTTCAGCAAGTATTGACACTCATTCCCTCCCACAAGGAACTGAGCTGCTGCCAGAAAGTAAAAGTGGCATAAAATTAGTCAGGCAACAATCACAGCCTACACTTGCTCTTCTCTTACATCTGGTGCCTGGAGAAACTGAGAAGTTGTTGACTGCTGTATGTGATGCTTTAGCCTCCCTTTGAACTCTTTGGTCATGGCTTGAGATGTGGGATGAAGAAGGAAAGGCAGTGCCACTGCCATATTTTCATCTTATTTTGAAAAACAGTAGTCTTGGAGTGCAGCTGTTTCTGTTTCTAAAAAAGGTTCTGGAAATTTTTAACAGAAGAACCAGAACACCTTAAAAATTCTGAACCCACTTGTCTCTTTCCTCTGATGACACTTTGAAAAACCTTTACAGATCAATTATGGACTAAGCAGGAAGTCTGACAAAGGGCTTCACTGCCTTTAAATTGCTCAATTCTCTCTGAAAAGCAGGAACAGATGTTCTTTGAGCTGGCACACTAAGCTTTTATCCAACTCATTTCCCTGCACTGAGTCTGTCTGGTCTTCCTGGGCTGGGTTCTGGTTGCATTCAGACTCCAATGTTCAGAGGCAAGGAACTGATTTTTAGCTTGCACCAAAACCACATGGATGCATTTGAGGGTATGGAAGAGTTGCTGTGGTAACAGTTCAGCAAACACT
Organism: Toxostoma redivivum; assembly: GCA_013397375.1. Taxonomy (NCBI): domain Eukaryota; kingdom Metazoa; phylum Chordata; class Aves; order Passeriformes; family Mimidae; genus Toxostoma; species Toxostoma redivivum. Next base: position 327,500 of record VXBI01001038.1, read on the forward strand.
TAGATCCACTAACATCTATGAGGTTAAGGAAGTGCTTAATCAGGGTTTTAAACTGCAGCCAGTGTGAGCAAAATACCCTTCTGGTCCTCAAAAAAAAAAAAAAAATAAAAAGAAATTTCTCATGACTCCAATATACACTGAAAGAGAAAATTTTGACCATTTTTTTTCCAAATATGTCCTAAGACATCTTGTTTCTGATTTAACTTCAGCTCTGAGAAAGACAAAAACTGGATAAAGTCATAATTTCTATAAATGTTAAAATAAAAAAAAAAAAAAAGATGGTGCTATCACCTTCCCTAATTTGGCCATTATCACTGAGAATTTTGTGCAAATGATGCATTTATATGCAGTTCATAAATGACTCTGCTAATTCCAGCCACTCAATGTGTCCTACATATGCTCCTTATGGTGTCTGTGGGCGAGGTAGATAAACAGTCGAGTTTCTGGGAGTGGAGCGTCAGGATCAGCAATTTGCTAAAAAATTGCTTTTTCAAGGGGTATGAATTTGCCTGTTTATTCCAGTGCAGCAGCAAAGGGACTGAAGATTTCACTCTACTTGGATGGGGTCATAAAAGCTGTTTTGCATTTCATTTAAATGCTACGCATAGTTTTGATAAAATTATTTTTTACAAGACATAAAAATGCTGCATGGTTAGTTGCTAGTCAAAGAAATTATACCTTTTAGAAGTATTCTTATAAAGTGATGTTTAAAACACTTAAATGAATATGACTGAGATTTCAATTATGTTCTTAATAGCATTTAAAAATAAAATAATTTTGTTATCCTCAATGTTAAACAACCTTCAGCAAAATGACTTTCTGAAGGAGATTTATTTATTTATTTATCTTTAAACCAGTGATGCAATGAATGGGAATTCAAGACATGAATTAGTTCAAGCCCATCTTAAATTTTCAGTGTGATGTATAAATTACTCAGTCTCTCATATTGTCAGTTTTATCACCTGTAAAATGAGAGATAAGTAATTTATTTTTATCCAGTCCCTGTTCTTGGCATGTTTTACTTGAAGTACTTTAGTCATAGCCCAGAAAATGGGACTTTTGTTTGGATAGGAAAAGCCTTTTTACAACCAAAAAAAACCAACCACCTCATTAGATTTTTGCAAGTGCCAAATAAACTTTGCAATTGCAACAAAATTAAGACAAATTTTACTTTCTTTATCAATTTTGAAAAGTAACAATACATTAATGCTTGTCTCCTTCCCATATTCCAGTTCTTAGATGTAGAGTTCATTTTGGTCTCAGAGACCTGGAAGCATTTTCCCTGTTTTACTATAGAACTGGAATGACCTATTGCATCCTTAATTCAAGAATGTTATGAGTGTTGTACAGCCACTGTGTGCTTCCCTTTTTGACTTCTCTGTTGAGAATACAATCACTTTAGAAAAGTAGAATTTATGTTTGCTGAATGTTATTTTTCACTTGGTGACACATGGTATCTCCCAAGTTTTCTGGTTATCTTCTCAAAAGTTGTACCACTTTAAAAATGACCATAAGAAACTTGCCCAAACTGTTTTTACTATGCTCCAGCTGTCCCATCACCATTCTTGTCTGATGGTGGAATTACCAAAACTTGACAAACCACTCACAGATTATGGACTAGAAGCATGGATACCGTTTATATATTTGTAAGAATGATAAATAAACACTAGAATCTTCATATTTCTGAATACTATTATCACAAAATGGTTTGGGTTGGAAAGGACCCTAAAGTTCACCTTGTTCCAATCCCCTGCCATGGTCAGGGACACCTTCCCCTATCCCAGGTTGATCCAATCCCATCCAGCCTGGCCCTGAACACTGCCAGGGATGGAGCAGCCACAGCTTCTCTGGGCAACCTGTGCCAGGGCCTCACCATCCTCACAGGAAATATTCTTTTTTCCATGTTTCTATGATGCAGGGATTTCTTGCATCTGTCTTAATCCTTTAATATATATAGACTTAAATTTCTGCAGACGCACATATTTAAATATTTATAATTGTTATGAACTAAAATATGATGGAATTATGCAGTGAGACTATAACAGCTTGTCTGTAAAAGAAGTGTTTTCACAGTGTTTTACTTTTCCAGGCAACCTATAACAAGATTTCTAATTGTCAAAATTCTGTAGCTAACAGTCTCTCTACTGGACTTTCCAATGAGAGAATCATCAAAAACAATACAGTAATTTTGAATAGAGTAATACTCAGTGCCACAAAGAAGACATCAGGCTGTAGATCTTTTATGTGGTTTCTCATTTGTGCTTTGGAAGTGTTCAGGTATTTTTAAATCCTGGTTTGTTGAGATTTAAAATGCCATTTGGAGTTCTTCTTTCAGTAACTTGTGACACAGAAGCTGCTCCCATAGTTTGTGTTCTGCATCTCATAAAACAGAGCGTGATGAACAAGACCTGCCAAGAAGAACTTCAGTAGGTAACACAGCAATCATTTCCTTCCAACAAATAATGACAAATAACAATTTACAGAGTAATTTATAGAGTCGAGTGTTCCTAAGCTGTTCCCTGCTTGAAAATTTTCTGATTAAGGAACATCCACCCTTTTTATCTTGAGATAATTCCACCTCAGGCAGTACCAATGCTCTTACTCAGGTGTTACTGTAAGGACATCTAGAATAGCTAAGCAGAAGCTCTCAGGACTGGCTTAGAGGGACTTTGGCTGTCAGGGTTGGGGTGGGCTTTGAACTGGTTTTAAGATAATGTGGAATTGAAGGAGTCTGCACAGGCATGGTCTCTGGTACTAGATGGAACTACTTCAGTGTCCTTGTTGCCTGGAATAAAGCACAAAACCTTTCCAAATAGTGTTAAAATGATAATATAAAAGAAAATGTTTAAATGAAAGCTTCCAAGGTGCACAATATGGCAATATGCACACATGATATAGTATTTCTGAAATTTTTATAAGGTAAGTTGATTAGTACATCTATCAAATATTGTCCAATTAGAAGAGCAGTTCGTTGGGTAATTTCCCTCCAGGGTTCTGCCCACTGGAGCTCCCCCTCCCCCAGCTTTTATTCCTACACTTTACTGTGTCTACAATGTATGTGCAAAACAAAATATCCTTGATAGACTAAAAGCAAGACTAAACAGAATTCAAGGTTGTATTAGTAAGGGTTTGATAAACTATGGTAGAGGGCAGGAAAAGTACAAGAAGTTGTAATGATATATTAAAAGCCTACAAAGATATTAAAAATATATAAACAGTAAAAATCTTTAGGCATCATCCTTTCCCTGAAAATCTCCCTGGCTTCAGGCAAAGCCTCTGGATGGAGGATGCAGTGGCCCAAGTCTCACTGCTGGGATATTTGGCATCAGAGGTGATGGTGGTGGCTTCATGCACCTCAGGCTAAACACTGAGTTTCCAAATGAAGGAGCTATAGGAGGAGTGGGCAGACAGTAATTTAGCTTTCAGTATGATTTTGGATCATAAAATCTCAGATCAGAGGTCTTTTCCACTCTCTGTTATCCTTTATTATCCCATATGTTGTGCTTCTCTGTCTTCCTAGTGAACCTTGCCAGGTATTTGTTGTCTTTCCATTTGCAGTTGGATTTAATTACAAGAAAAAGGTGGCAAGTCAGAAACAATATGCTGGGCTAATAAATTTCCTGTGCAGGAATCATGTTGCCTATTAGGAAAGTTCTAAGAACACCGAGGAGGGGCATAGGTTAAGAGAGAGGAAACATTTCACACTGTCATCTTCTGCAAAGTTATTACATTCCTGAGCAGTTACAAATGACAGGCTGAAATATTTGCAAGATTCATGGTTATTGTCTGAATATTCATTTACACATATCCTAAGTTCCCAGTGGGGCACATGCTCTTAAATTGAGGTTAGGCAGATATATTTGAAATTTCTTTTATCTAATTTTTTCATATAATTTGTTTATTTTATTTAGCTGCTTAGCAGCACACAGACAAATATGTACACACAGATTCATATACCACCAAAAGCCTCTTTTAATCTGAATTTTGAAGCTATTGAGCTCATCCACACAGCTTGGTCCTTAAGGACCTGTTCCTCATCCAAATTCACCAGCTATAATTCAAAGAAACTTGTAAAGTTAAAGAGGAAATACTATCTTTGCTGTCACAGAGAGAGGAAAATGCCTCTGACTCATTTCCCTGACTGAAAAGCATTTGTTCCCTGATGTTATTATCAAGTCTGGTAAAACATATATTTATCAAAGTTTAAACAAATAGAAGGAAAAGAAATCAGCAGGAATCCCGTTTAACCTCATTTATCTTCAGTCTCAACAGAGGTATTAGGCATATTGAGCAGTAATGAATTATTTAAGATAGCACTAGATATTAAATGCTTTGAATTGTGGGCAAACAGCCAAATAGATGTCTTTCAGATTTTTTCCTCTTCTAATAGGAGCCCCCCCCAGACATTTTAGCTAATAAATGACTATGTTCTCACATATCAACTGTTTATATAATGTGGAATCCATCTCTGAAGCTGAAAATGGGCATTCCAGGAAAGAAATGGGCATCCTGTAGCAGAGAAACTGGGCTGGAAGATGTGTAGAAGCACAGATTGCTTTAGATGTGCCCAACTGTGCTGCATATTTTAGTCACTGGTTGAATCTCCCTGCTCCTGGAGATGGTAAGGATGGTGACAGAGTGGAGTTTGCACTCCAGGAGCAGGAACACATCAAGTTTTAATTGTCCAACAAGGACAAAAACCCCACAAATTAGAGCTGTAATCCAAAATCGCCGATTAATCCACAATTTCACTGGTTTGGAGCCCCAGCACTTACCTGAAGCTTTTATTCAGGATTTTGCTTTACTGGAACGAAGCCATGGGACTGAAACTGCCCTCTAGGCACTGTCAGGCAGGAAAGCTCTGCAGCTGGTCATAAAATACTGCTGTCTAATCTAAGAAATAATATGACTCAAACTCTATCTGGATGAACATATCTAATAAGAAGGGAGAATTAAATTACCTTCATCTCTACAGTTTTGCAAAAATAAATTGTCTCTTCACTTCTGATTTCTGCCCTCAAAACCTGCACACAGCACTGGAGAAAACAGGTCAGAAAGAGACTCAGGTGCCAGTAAAAACACGTGAGAAGGCAAGATCAGCTTAGACAAAGGAAAAAATAAGAAAGAAACAAACCCAAAACCAGTCACTCTCTGGCAGAAGTCAAACCCTCAAAGGGAAGTCATGAAACAATGGAAACACTTTGAGGAGTTAAACTTGTCTTGTGTACAACCCCACTGGCTATTTCAGTCTGTTGTTTAGAGGGAATCCTGATTCTGAAACATCTTTGTAATGAAAAATGACTTAGCAGTTTGACTTTTTGATTTTTATTCCAGTGTCTGAATGCTTAGTACTGCATGACGTCACATGGAAAAAGAATCTTCACATCAGAGACAAGTCAAAGGAAGAGTTACTTTGACTTAAAGTATTTGCATAGCTGTTGGTTTACTGATGACTTCAAGGTCTGGGAATTATGATATGAGTACCTGAAAGATGTAAATGCCAGTCTAGAGCAGAAGTTAATGGAATAGAAAGTAAACTCATAAGTAATTGGTAGTTCTGATTATTTGATGTATTAAAAAGAAAATAATGAGAAAATTCGATTATGTCTCAATGATGATTTACATTAAGGAAGGGATTACTTTACTGTGGATTGGACAGGAAGGTCTAGAAGTCATTACTAGGTTTGCTAAATCCAAAGTGGATAAAGCTTCCAAGAATGCTCTGGGAAAGTGTTCTTAGCATAGTTTGGGTCCTGGAGTTCAGTTCGACTCCTGAAGGCATCACAACAAAAACTTCCATTGATTCAAGAAAACCATGATAGATCAGATATTCCCCCCCCCCACGTACACACACACACTTTTGTTTGATGTCACATAGACATTTTCATTGTTTTTCAGACAATCAAAGGCAGGAATGGATGCTCGTGCATGGAGTGTTTGTTTTCCCAGTCAGCTTGCCCTGCAGCCTCAGAGCAGCAATAGCTGTCAGGCAGGCACTTACATTAAGTACCATGTTGACATTAAAGGGACTGGGAAAAGTGCCCTGAAGAGTATTCCCCTCCCAACCCTCCTCCCAGCAGAAGGTAACATTTACCCCTCAGCCTGGGATAAATTACCATATTAATTATTCAAAATACTTAATTTCATCAAACAGAAATGAATTTACCAGATGCAATCGCAAGAAATCAATGGAGTTTAAAGGCCTTGGCTCTCAATGAATCATTAACTGGGTGCTCTCCTGAAGTTCAGGGAGTGGAGAGGGTGTGAAGTGCCTCGGGAGGGAGGAGAGGAGGTCAGGCCAAATTGCAACTCCAACCAAGAATGAATTGTCCCTTCTCCAAAACTACGTATCTATGATAAGGTCAGCACTTAAGGGAATATTTAAGAGTGTGATGGACTCACAAAGAGCTCTGAGAGCAGGATGCAGCTGTGCAAACTAACTGTGCTTTGAACCAGGGGAGTAAATCTACCTTGCTCTGGTAATCTCACTGTGACACCAGTACAGGTAAGGCTTGTTTAGTTTGGAAGATGCTGCCCCACAAAACTCTGTTGGTCAGGGAATGTGCCTCCTGACACCTGGACAAACCTGAGCAATGTAAATCCAGACTAATTCTTCAGACTGATTTTACAGTGGTGATGTACACAGGACAGAGCTCAGCCTCTAGTCTTCCTCTTTTACTGGTTACCTCCTCCACACTTGCTATGGTACAGAAATCAGATGTTTCTTCACATCCTTGTTTTTTGACATTTCCTAGTAGTGACACAGCAGCATGGGGCAGTTTCTATTTGCTGGTTTAGTGGTGAGTAGTTTAGAGTTTGCTTGCATACAAAAGCTGTAGTGGCTGAACTCTCAGTCATGGCTTATTCCCACAGAAGCAATGTGGTGAAAAAAGTTTTAGAAATACAAAGTGAAATTTGCAATGCAAATCCATAGAAAGCATATCTACACTAGAATATTTTCTGCTTTCAGTGTTCTGGGGGTAGATGACTCTCTAGCTGAGTGTTTAACACATTTTGCTTAATTAAGCCTTCCTTTTGACTCTGGCTTGCCTTGAGAACTACTGCAGTTAATTCTGGGCAGGCACTGGGAATGATTCAGTTGTAGGGAGCTGTAGGGGAAATTCAGGTTCAGGCCTTTCCTACCCCAGTGCTCTCCCAGTGAAATGTCTCTCAGAGGCTACTTTGGCTCATTGCATTGCAAGACCTGTGAATTCCATATTTTGGGGACTCACACTGGCTGGCTGTGCCCAGGTGCTGGCAGTGGGGGCTGCAGGGTACCCAGGGAGAAGAAACTGGGTTTTCCCTGTGTCAGATAAAGGTTTCATCCTTTATCTTGTCCTTTTCCCACCTGTTGAATGGGAGTGAGAGAACAGTGAGGTGCAGGGCTGGCAGCTGCCCATGGGGAAAGTGGGTTAAATTTGCTCCACTTCCTCCTCCTCCTCTTCCTCCTCTTCCTCCTCTTCCTCTTCTTCTTTCTCTGGCTTTGGTGTTCACAGTTTTTCCTCACCTTATTCCCTCACTCCCTATACTACCATGCAGTGGTTTTGCCTTCCCAGCCTAACAAAGTCAGAATGAAGCAGAAACACCACATGGGAGAGAGGATATTCCCAAGAAAATGAATGGTGCTACGCTAGTGGGATGGTGGAAGCACACACACAATCTTCTAGTTCTTCTCACACTGATTTTAGGGCTTAAAAGCATTTTGTGTAGTGGGTGTCTTCAACCTTTTCTGTGAAGGAGGAATGACAACCCCTTGTCTAAGGAGACAAGGTGCAAACTCCAAAATGAGTTCTCCCTCTTGGATGACTCCTGTCTGATGCTCATTTACTGCCTGTCACCAAATCTTATTTAATTGCTTCCCTTTCTGATCTTCTTCAGCTTTCTGCTCTCAGTCCTTTTTTACTCTTGCTTGTCTGCTCACTGTTGAAAATAACAACTCATTTTAATACGAGCTGAGGAAAACGGGAAAAATTAGGCAGAAGAAACAAAAGTCTGTGAGACTTTTAAAGCCATGCTCTCACTGACTTACTGTGAAGTGCATCAGCTGTTCAAAAATGCATCAGGAATACATTCCTTTGGAATCAGCTACTGGAGTGCAGTGTCTATGAAATAGTTTAAAACTAGAGAATATCCAGAGATAAGAACTGGAGCAAAACATCACATTAAAATCCAGTCCTTCTGTCCTTTAAAATAGTGAGTATGTAATTTAAAAAGCCTTAGCCGGGAAGGTAAATATGGCAGAATGGGCTGGAATTGTGTGGCAATACTGGAGATAAAGCAGCCATGGAATCTGCAAAGAACCATGAAATTATAGAATGATTTGTATTGGAAGGGACCTCAGAAATTATCTCGTTACAACCCCCTGCCATGGGCAGGAACATCTCCCACTAGACCAGGTTGCTCAGAGACCCATACAGTCTGGCCTGGAACACTTCCAGGCATTTTCTACATTCATAATTGCCAGTGGGGCTCTGGAGAGCTTTCCCTGGGCTCTCAGAACTAGTTGATGGGGGTAGTTCTGTTAAAACCAAATTAATCCTTTTGCTGTGTCCCTTGCACACACTATTCACACTGAACTTGTGTTTTGTATGTTGGGGGACAATTCATCCCTTCCAGCCTGTCAAGGTGTCCTGGGGAAGGACATGAAGGTTTAGGTTCTTCAGACCCTGTGCAATGCCAAAAATTAAATGAAAAAAATGAGAAGCCTTTTCCTTCCCAGATAAGCTGAGGCATTTATGGAACAGCTGAAAATAGTCAACTCTTTTTGCACAAACAATGATTGAGTTTTCAATTTTTTTAGGAAGAGAATCAATTTTATGTGAAAATGCATCAGATTCTGCTCAGACAAAATAGAGTTTCTAAGGACAATTTTGAATCAATATGAAATGTTCTCTTTTGTCAAATGATTACAGGGAGAGGAAAAATAAAGATGGTTTTTGGATCTACTTTTGTGATTGGTCTCTGCAAGAGTCTCTGATGGAGGGAAGGGGATGTGGGCCATGATTTATTAGCACAAGAGTATCACAAAATCTGAATTGGATGTTACTTCTCTGACTGCTACAGGAAAAAGCCTAAAAGACTTGTTGGAAACATATCCCTCTCTCTCTCTGAACAACAGTCTCTATGGAATAGGGACTTTGTCCAAATCCTGCTAAGAAATAAAATGTTATGGAAAATTTACATGGGCATTATTTTTCACAGTACATAGTCCTTTATATAGTTTTACAGAATCTCTGTTGATGAGTCAAGAAGAACAAACATTTATTATTAATAAATAATACTGCTCCTCTACAGCAATGCAGAGCAATAATAATATCTCAAATTATTCATAGAATCGTAATTTACCCAGGACTAATAAACACAGAAAAATGACCTCTGGCTCAGGGAGTTCACAAGCTGCAAATTGCTGGAGTTTGGGAGTGGTATTTGAGGAAATATTGTGGTATACTTGCTATCCTCCAAGCATCCACATTGGATCATTATTTATCATCAATCAATCTGGTTTTATGCTCTTCACACTTTTAAGTCCAATTGTTATTTGTATATTTTTCAAGTCTAACATTTATAATTAGTTGGCTTCCCTGTTTTTATTGTCTTGTTATAACACTTCAAATTTCTGGCCATGACCTAGGATTTTGCAGTTCTTTTTGTTGAAGAAATAATTATAAATACTACAAGGAAAAGCATCCCAAGTATTGTGCTTTCCTGGGAAGTTCTTTCCAAGCTGCAAGCCCCCAAGCACCAGATCTCCTTCCCTATAAATGGAGTCAGAGACAGGCACCATTTGGAGGGTTGTATCATGATGCAAGAATGGAGTTTTGACCATCAAGTTTCTCAAATAATAAAACATCTTTATTCTGGTGATGATACTTGATAATGAATTCCCTCCTCAGTGATATTCATTCTTCAAGGACATGATTAGCTGAATCATATCCCATCTTCCCATCAGCTCAGCCCCAAAGAAACTTTTCTTTCTCCCAAGCCATTCCATAAATTTAATTAATTCCAGCACAAATACAAGGAAAAGAGATCTTTGCATGGTCCTCTCTGACCATGGAGCTTAGAGCTCTCACATGGTCCATGAGGAAAACATCATTGAAAAGCAAATTTATTACTCTGGTATTAAATTTGTTCCACCTTGCAAGGAGCTCTCCCCATTTTTCAGGCAAAGTGTCTTCAAATTCAATTTCTAGTATAGGAAGTGCCAGTAAAAGGTTGCCACAAATAATTCTGCTGCTCCATTCCTGGATGAATAACTCAATAATTATAAGGGATGTGATGCCACTGAGGGAGACCCAGATGAGCTTATGGATACATTACTAAGCACAGCAGAAAGAACAGTAAAGACACAATGTAATTTTGTGAGAAAATTAATGAAATAAAACGATTGCAGAAAAAGTATTGACACCACTCTGGAAATCTGACTCCTTGTGATGTCAGTATATAGAGTAAAATGTGAGAAGCCAGGGATAAACTGAGCTAATTTTCCAAAGAATATTCTGGGGAAAAAAGACACCCCATGTGAGTGCATCATTAGTAAGAAGACAAGTACTCAGTGGGCTCAAATCACTCTGTGGTATGGAAAAATTTTTAGAAATGTTAGAGTGAGTCTTCTCATGTGTTATCAGGGTTCATAAAAAATTTCAATGAGAAATAACTGGTCCAATAAATACTAATATGACAAACCAAATTCACAGATTATAATAAGAAAAGAACATTAAATAGTCATCAACTAAAATATACCTTCTACCAATTAACTTCTTCCTGGGTAATTTATTTAACTGGCTAATGTTATCTCAGATTTTCAAGACCTTGTGGAAGAAAAGGAACTAAGAGAAAAGAAATCCGCAAAAGCTATCTTTATAATGGAAAATTAAAAAAAAAATAGCATAAAGATTCAGTCCCTAGCAAAAGTGAACAGCATTGAGCAGACAACATCAAAACAGTGTGACAAGGGGTTGGTTTTGTCAAGAATAACACAATGTGGTTTCCTTGTATGGCAAGATAATAAACATTGTGGAGCATGGTGAAGGGGGAAAAGCCTTCAACCCTTGTCTGTCACTGTAGGACATGACAATCCCATCAGTAAGATAAATATTAACTAAAAAAATTACTCTGAGGGAAGGCAAACCTGACAATAACTTCTGCCCCGAGCACATAACAAAGTTGTGCTGATGAGTGAGGGTTGTATCAAATAAGGTTTTTGAGACACCTGTGCTGGATAGAGCTCAGTTTATACTCCGTGATGAAACTGGGATGAGGTTTACTCATGTCAAGTTTTTGAGGACTATTCTTATTTTGCAGGACATAGTGGTAAGTGTTGGCAAATGTGAGAGATAGGTTGAAAATTGTGGCTACATATTTTTCTAGACTGCCACATACCCTCAATTTTGGTCATACTACTTTCCAAAATGCAAGCTGTGGAACATTTAGAAAAGTGGGAGTTGTTCTGCAAAGGATCTAGGGATTATAGTAGATCTCAGGATAAATACAAGAAAATTATTTTCCATTCTGACCAAAAGAAGAGAAAAAAAATGAAGAAAAATGAAAAATTAAAAGAAAAAAAAAAGCGAGCCAGTAGTTTGGGCTTTCTCTTTTCAGACAGATAATAACAGACTGAAGTTATGAGGAAAGGAAAATGCACTGAATAATTTGAGACCATTTGAGTGTCTATGTAATCTTTAACAGGGACATTTGGGAGCCCCTAAATAATTTTTAGGAGGTTGGCAAATCCATTAGCCCAAAAAATGCCCAATCAGTGGTGAAAGTGAGCAGACATTTGCAGCAGGCTCATAAATCCATATATCCGTGGTGGCCACACTGATCCAGACAGAGACATATCCTCACTCATAGCCTTTTCCTGCTGCCCTTGTTTGGGAGCTCAGGATTAAAGTCTGTTAATAGGAGGGATATTTGTTTATTTTATTGGCTTAATTAGATAAATATGTATGCANGTGTAAGCCTGGGAGCAGCAAGGGTAGGGGTTTTTTTGGGGTCACTTACCCCCAATTACTTCTCTGTAGGTCTTTTTGTTTGTGTGAAGATGAATTTTGCAAGGGGTTATCAATGGAATATTCATATGCACTTATGGGCTGTCCTGAATAGAGCCCAAAATTAGCTTTTTTACAGGGGAAAA
>VXBI01001038.1:339677-373151 GCA_013397375.1 Toxostoma redivivum
AAAAAAAAAGAAAAAAAAAAAAAGAAAGAAAACTAATTCTACCATTTATTTTTGGAAATACAAATTTTAAAAAGAGGCTTTGAATTGCCAGCTGTTAAAGAATGTGCAGATGTTGGAAACAGCTGGCAAGCCACTGCCCTCATGGTTACAGAAATCTCAACCAGCTGTTAAGTTTTCATCCTGCACAACTTCTACTTTTGATATCTACTGATAGGATGCAGATGTAAAATACTCTCTGTGATTGTCATGTCCCCCTCAATATCCCTTCTGCAACCTCTCTGCCCTCCTCTGTCCTGCCTGGTCTGTCTGCAGCTCCAGTGTCTGTGAACACTTCAGGAGAATTTTTGTGTCTCATGAACCCCAGAAATAAATTTGGAAAATCCTGAAATTGTCTATCCAGCATCACTCTTGAGGAGTATCAAGCCAGAAATGAGGAACAGTGTGGAATAATCACAGAATCACAGAAAGGTTTGGGTTGGAAGGCACCATAAGGATCATCCAGTTCCACCCCCCTGGCATGGGCAGGGGCACCTTCTCCTATCCCAGGTTGCTCCAAGCCCCATCCAACCTGGCCTTGGACTTCCAGGGATGGGGCAGCCACAGCTTCTCTGGGCAGCCTATGCCAGGGCCTCACCACCCTCACAAAAAAAATTAAAACAAAACAAAACAAAACAAAACAAAACAAAAAAAACCCTCACCAGAAAAAGAAATCCCAATATTTAATCTAAACCTACTGTCTTTTATGTCAGAGTCTAAGACATCCCTTTGGGAGTCNAAGAAAATAATAAACAGCCTTGAAACCGAGAAAACTAAAGAGCTCAGATTTATTCCACCTCGGGCACATGAACTGCCAGACAAGAACTTTTACACATCTCGAGGAAAACACGAAAACAGATTCCGAGACTTTTAGTTTGAAGTCATTCCCTTTCATGCTGTCACTCCATTCCCTTGTCCCAAGTCCCTCTCCAGCTCTCTTGGAGCCCCTTTAGGCACTGCAAGGGGCTCCAAGGTCTCCCTGGAGCCTCCTCTTCTCTGGACTGAACAACCCCAACTCTCTCAGCCAGTCTCAAGCAGGCTGTGTCCTGGCAATCCACATATCAGCCTTGTAGGTTTAAGCAAACCTGGAGCAATGAATGCATCTCCAGGGCCACTCAAGTGCTCCCAGGCAGTGAACACCTTGCCAACATTATCCTCTGTAGCTCACTTCCACCTAGAATTGAGGCAAAGAGAAATGCTTAGCTCAGGAGTACTTTTTCCAGAAGGGAGTGCATAGCTGGGTCGAATTGGATATATTTCTGATCACAGGGGAAGAAGCTTTGCAAGGTTAAGGCTTCATTATATTGCCTGGGACAGGGAATGTCAGCAGTTTGTGTCTGAGGATGGAGTCTCCTCCATCCCTTCTCGGGAGGGCGATGCTGGCTCTGCTCAGCGCTCAGCCTCGTCATTCGCTTCTCAAGGGCAGGAGGGCTCCTCTGGCAGAGCAGCCCTCCCAGAACTCATTCAGCAGATGTTTAATGTACTTAAATATATATGAATTTACCAGGAGCTGACAGTGCAGTCACACCAGGCTCAGCCCTCACAAAGGGACTCCGTGTCCTTTAGCAGCAGAGAAGCCAAGTCAGGAGAAATGCCTGGGCAGGATTGTCCCACTGAGCAGCCTCTCAAGCTGCTTTGAATTATCTCCAGATAATTGCTCAGCATAGAAAAGTGGTTTGTCATTGTCATTGTACCTCTGTTAAGAAATGTGTGTGAGCATGTGGACAGAATTTTTATTTTTTTTTCTGCATCTTTAAAAAGTAACACCCAAAGCAGAGACAGAAGACAGAAGCCCAAAGCGCCTGGAAACAAACCCAAGTGATAGGAATTGTGCTGGAAAAAGCAATAAAATCCATCTAAATTACATTTGGCATTTCCTTGGCTTGAGTTATTTGCAGAGAACCCGTTCTCTGACCCTTGGGTCTTCTGGTTTTAATTTGCCACCGCTGCTGCTGTTGTCTTTCTAATCTTGTGCCTTTCTTCAATAGGAAAAAGGCTCAACCTTCAGGAGTTCAAGTGCCATGAATTGGAAAAGAACCACATCAATTATTGTCACTGGAAGTGTCAATGCTTCACTCTTTTCTCCCCCTTTGTCTCTGCAATCTCTTGGCCTTCTTTGTGTGGAAAGTTTATGACATGCACAAAACTATCTCAAAGTACTCAACCCCTTGCTTGTCACAGTTTGCAGTCCCCAAATATACTTTCTGCTCCAAGCAGATTAGTATTTGGCTACACTAATTACACACAATTCTTAAAAATATAATCTGGTTTTCCTGAGAAATCACTATCCTGGGAAGCTCATCTGCTTTTACCATCCATGTTTTACACAGGCAAATACGATCCTCTGATGTGTTTATTAGGAAGTAATTATTGGACAAATCTGGACTTTAATCAAGCATGATGATGGAATAGATTGGATTTAGCTGGGATACAGTTAAATTTTTTAGCTTATGAAAAACGGGGCTGCAGTTTGGATTTGTGGTGAAAGTTGTGTTGTTTTTACAACATCAAAGTCAATTTTGCCTCACACTGGAGGGGCACAAATAAATCTGATGGGCACCACCAGGACAGCTGACCCTAACAGGCCAAAGGGATATTCCATACAAACCAGGGCATGCTCAGGATATCAAGCTGGGGGAAGAGGAGGAAGGGAGGGATGTTCTCAGTGCTGGATTTGTCTCATGGAGTCACTGTCACACATGATGGGGCTCTGCTTCCCTGGGGGGGAACACCTGCCTGCCCTTTGCAAGTGGAGAAGGAATTTCTTGTTTTCCTTTGCTAGTGGGCACAGATTTTCCTTTCCTTATTAAACGGTCTTTCTCTCAACCCACAAGTTTTCTCACTTTTACTGTCCCATTTTCTTTGTTGCCCCATCCCAGGAAGAAGGGAGTGAGTGAGACCTTGTGTGTGGCTCAGCTGCCCACAGGAAATAAACCTGACATGGAAGAAAAAAGTGTATAATCAAAAAGCAAATATTATGTACTTTAGTGCAAGGTTCAAGTATGTCTCAATTTCAAATAACATTATGCAGCACTGTCAGTTCCACGTCCCAGGAAAATTTTCTCCTCCCTCCAGAGTACTGCAAATGGGAGCCTAGGGCAGTACATTTATTTGTGGGAGAAAAGATCACATATCTGAGTATCAGATGTAAATATAGATGTACATGTGGCAGAACAAAAGAAAAACTATCCATCAATAAGCCTGACTGAAATGTTGAGCTATTTGGATACGTGGAGGTCGACCTTGAAATTTGAAAGTTATGGAGCTTTTATGTGCACAGAGATTCTGCTGCAGATGAAAACAAAATAAAAGACTTGAGGATATAACTGAGTAGTCATCTAGGGTTTAAAATTTTATTCTGATGCCTCTTTGGCTGAGTGAGAGGAAGAAGAATCAACTGAGAATATCAGGTAAATTGATAAATCAATCAGATATGTCTATGCCTAATTGCTAATGACAGGTTTTCCAACAAAAGTTGTAGATTCTATCCAGTGGTTGCAAAGGACACAGAGAACAGCATAGGAATGATGCAGAGAATTCACAGAGGATTTTTGAGCATCTGCCTCTCCAAACTGTGGCATTTGAACTTCACTGAGAGTGCCTACATTGCTGGCAAAGGGCAGCGGTCCCACTTCCAATGTAATCTTTTCCTGTTTCTTTTCACTGAAAAACAAAACCACAGCTGCACCTGGGGGAAAAAAAATCCTGCTTAGGGCAATAAGTTCAAGTGCCCAGTCTTTTTCTTGGAGCAGAAATCACTTCATCTTACAAAGTCAAGTGAGACCTTGAATTTAAGGGTTTGTAGCTCCTCTAGACTTTCAGTAACCTGACCTGAGAGAGCCCTAACAAGACAGGATGCCCAAATATGTCATTCTGTCGAAGTTACACTTCACTTGGAATCAATACCTTTGGAAAAAATGTACTTTCAGTCACACACTAGAATGGCAAGACTCAGAAACAAATCTGAAAAATTTGTCAGTCCATAAATAACCGTGGGATGAAACCTTTGGCTGCTACAAAGTCCTTCCAGCACCATTTGCTCCAGTATCCAGTACACCCTGATTCCTAAGTTCATATTTTAGCTGGCACTAAAATTGGAAAATCATTTTGTAATTCCCATGTTAAATGGAGACTCAGTTTCAAGCAGCAAGAGGAAACCTTCAGCCTTCAGAGAGCTCTGATTGACAAGAATAATGTGACAGCACAGGGCAAGATGATTTCTTGATTTGCTAAAGAGGAGAAGAAATTACTGAACTGTAAAAGCCATGAACTGCCAAACAGACATTAAACCAGAGTAAATGTGTAAGAACAGGCACCAAGATCTAACACTGCAGCCTCATCAGATTCTCCCATCACAGATGGTGCTTCACGACCTTCCTACACAGACAAGCCTTACCAGGAGAGATACCTGAGCCAAGAATTCCTGCTGATAAATCCCATATTCTCCCTCTCCCCTTTTACTTTTGAGGTAACTGATGGGCTGAGCAGGGGGAAACACAATTCACCCTGCTGCCTGTAGGAATGCCTTAAAAGGCAGATAAAATACCAAATAATGGAGGTTATCTGTTGGGAAGTGCCATGAATAAAACATGTTTTGCTGTCTGTGTGCATTTGTCCTCCCCGCCCTACAGTGAAAGATCCCTGCTA
The DNA here is from genome assembly GCA_013397375.1 of Toxostoma redivivum. Lineage (NCBI taxonomy): Eukaryota > Metazoa > Chordata > Aves > Passeriformes > Mimidae > Toxostoma > Toxostoma redivivum. Next base: position 344,361 of record VXBI01001038.1, read on the forward strand.
CACATCATGATTTGGAGACAGAAAAAAGGACCTGGGTGACTTTGCTCTGCCAGGGCAGGAGCAGACAATCCTTCCCTAGAACAAGACAAGACTATTTCTGACCCATGGGCCAAAGTTCAAAGGGGGAGACGTTCAAGCACATTTAAGCTGACAAATCCTATCTGTATGAATAAGCCATTAAAATTAATGGGACTTAACATCAATCAGATTTCTAAATATATATCACCTACTGAACATTTGTGTGGTTCTGGGCTTTATTTTGAAGATCTTTCTGTGTTGCCCACCCCTGAAAATCTCTTCGTTTAATTTCTGGTCACATTATTTTAATGGAAAAGCAAAAAATAAATGAAAAAAAGGTGTTGAAAATGCGGAGATTTTTTTTTAAGCTAAAGGAAGGTAGATTTAGACTGAATACTAGGAGGAAATTCATCTGCCAAGAACAATGCAGCAACGTCTTGTTTCTTCTTCCCTTTATTGTCTTTTTTCCAGAAAAATCTGCAGATCTTTCACGGTGGTTTGATTTTTGTTTGTTTGTGTTTTTGTTTGCTTGTTTTTCATTTTTTTTCTGAGGGAGAAGCTAGGGGATAGTTTCAGTTTTGTTCATTTGCCTGTTTCTTTTTTCAAGGAAAATTAAAATAAGCCCCTCCACCCCCTCATTTTATCAATAAGAATAAAGATATCTTTATCTTTTATTACACTAGTTTGAGTATTGACCCTCTCGTGTGTATCAATTATACACAAAAGACATAAAACTGGTTCATTTATTCAGTAATTTATTGTGTCTTTCGACTGCCATGGACAAAATAGGTCATGTAATCTACAGCATGAGAAAAATACAGGGAGGGAAAAAATATGTATCATATATATGGCTTTAAACTGAAAGAGGGAAGATTTAGACTAGATTTAGACATATCAGGAAGAAATTCTTCCCTGTGAGGCCCGGGCACAGGGCTCCCAGAGAAGCTGTGGCTGCCCCATCCCTGGCAGTGTCCAAGGCCAGGTTGGATGGGGCTTGGAGCAACCTGGGATAGTGGAAGGTGTCCCTGCCCATGGCAGGGGGTGGAACTGGATGATTTTTGAGGCCACTTTCAACCCAAGCCATTCTATAGATACTGAACTATTCACCAAAAGACAGAAAAAAAATCCATTTTAGCAGGCCTCTATATTCTGCCCATGCTGATAAATCACCTTAAAATCAGCCACACTGTAAACACCCCTGAGAAAGCTTTCAATGTGGAATATAACCCAGGAGTATCTGCTGATTTTGGGACAGCAAACCAGTTAATTTCATAACTCACAGTGTCACCAAATGTGGAACAGTACCTTACAATATTTCTAATGCATTTAGAGACTGTAAGTCGGAGCAGCTCAACCCTCCTTTATCTATTTGTACATTTATTATCACATGAAGCTCAAACACAACACAGCATTTTGCTCTCCTGAGACACCAGCAGATTTCTTCATTTGATATTTTTGTTGTGAGATTTTGCAAAGGCAAGGCTCTGTTTGGGACTTCAGGTATGAAATAAATAAATCAAATCTTAAAAGTGTTTTATATGACCATTTTCAACAGAGGTCATCAGAGTTATAAAGATGTCATAAGACATTAAAATTCTATTTAGAAGGGCACAAGACATGTGGTTTGTAAAATGTGAAAATTATGGGGGTCACACAAGGAAAAGTGTTTGAAAAAAACACTGAAAACAAAATAAGTGGGTTTTTTTTGTTTTTTGATTTTTGTTTTCAGAAAAATGCTCACAACATTTAATTATGAAATGTTTCTTCTTCTTTGAGGTGAGCACAAACTAAATATTTTATAAAAAAACAAATAATTAACCTGACCAATACAATGGACTACTTTGTTTTTCTACAAACATTTTTTTTCATTGTATTAGTTCGTTTCATCAAGAAATACATGAGTTGAATATGAACAATGGGACCCAAAATTATTAATTTTGATTTATGTGCCCTGGGAGAATGTGGTGGGTTGGTGGGTTTGGGTGAGTATTTCTCCATTTTCTCCACCAAACCAGATATTCCATTAGTTACACAATTCTTGGAATTGTGCAGAGGTTTGGGAGATATCACTTCACCTTCTCTGTTTCTGCTTCTTAATCTCTTTAGATTGTAAATTCTTGGGATCAAAGCTGATTTTTCAAGAATTTGTACCAAGCCCTGAAGAAATGGGTCTCTGATCTCAAGTAGAATCTTTAACTACTTCTGTAACAGAAATAGAAAAATAGTGAGAGGAACAATAATAACCACGGTGCCTGGGAACCAAACCTGATTAGGAGGCATCACTCAGTGTCACCTGGCAGTTGACCTTTATCTCAAACAGGCACAGATTTTTTAATATATTTTTTTTTCTCCCACTCTCTGTTATTGCTGTGAGGCACAACTGATGTGAAAGCTGCTGCTAGAAAGCTACTCATTAAATTGTAATTTCAGTGTGCTGACATTTCAATGGTAGCTTTGCTCCCTGTGTGGCTCAACAATTTAGATTTGCAAAATATCATGCAGGGCTCTATAAGCTTGGCTGTGTCAAGTACTGGTGGATTACAGCAGCAGAAAATATGGGGTAAAATGAATGGCTAAAGGTTCTGTAGGGCTCGGTATTTTATCAGTGTTCAAGGGAATAGACTTAAATTATAGTATATGCCTCTGATCAGAAACAGAAAAAAAAAAAAAAAGAAAAGTTGCCCTTTCTTCCAAGACTGAAAATATTTGTGGTGTTTCCTCTATGCATCCTGTGGATTTTGTGAGGGTGAGGATGCAGATCTACTTCCACTGAGAGAAAAGACTTCTCAAGTGACTGGTAAAGACACCCTAACTGATGGAATGCTTTTCATCAAACTTCTGAGTTTGAAAAGTTTCACCTCAGTCCCTGTCCTGAAGATGGACAAGTAATAAGGACAAGGACAGGATCAGGATTTGGGCAGCCTTGGGTCAACTCCTGCTCGATTCTACGGAGGGACAAAGAATAATTTGTAAGGGTGTAACAGAGGGGCTACTTTTCCAGAGACTGATCAAGCCTTCATCCTTGCCTGTGTGGGAAATATTAAACCAAGCTGTACCCCCTCTGATTACAAACCAAGGGTCTTCCAGTAAAATTAAAATTCACAGTGATCCAATATGACAAATGCCCCAACATTCCTGAACATGGGAAAGGAACTTCTTGACATTTACCCATATCTTGTTAGGTGTTTTATTGATCTTTTTCTGAACAGCAGATTCCAGAGTATCTTGCAGTTTTCTGCACAGCACTGAGAAGCAGATTGTTAAACAGAGACTATCTCTAACCTTGATGGCAGCAGCTCCAGGGCACAGAAGAAAAAATCTTTTGAATTAAAGTTGCAAGTAGCCATATTAACAAGCATATGATTACAGTACAAATTGCCCTGAATAATTCAGGAAGAGTCCTATCCAAAGTTTGATGGTAATCACAGCCTGGGAGAATATTATTAAAAATGAAACCTGCTGTCAGGGGAAAGAATTGGTTTTCTTCTATTTCTCTCCTCTCCTCTCCTCTCCTCTCCTCTCCTCTCCTCTCCTCCCAGGAGAGAATTAGAAAATCAAGCAGTCTTCACTCACTTCGCTGTGTCATTCTTGTTGCTGTTGCTTGCTAAATCCAAAATAAATGAAACAAATTTTGTCAGTCACCAAATCTATTGTTTGCCTTAGAAAAGAAATGTTCATTTGTGCCTGAGGATATGGACCAAGGACTCTTTTAGCAAACCTTGTCTGAATATCAGAGCTCATGCTGGAAATGCAGCAAATCTCTCAAGTGTCCTAGTTCACTCTTTTATTTTTCCTTTTTTTCCTTTTTTTTTTTTAATAAAAAAAAAACAAACCCAAAAAACAACAACAACACCACCACCAAAACAAAACACTAAAGCTGAAGAAACTCCAGAGAGAGGAGCCTTTATTTAGCCATAGCACAAACATGGCACATTGCACAGCTGCCCGTTGTTGCCATAGGACATCTGCTCACATCAGGCTGGGATACCCTCACAGGGTCAAAATGTCAAATATTGCTCCCCAGTGCAGAGCTGGAGTGTCAGGAGCTGGGCTGAGATATCAGGGGATGGCTGGAGGTGAGGGAGGTGCCCAGGGTGGGACAGTGAGGGGGTGCTTTGAGCACAGGTCTGTTTTCAGCCCTGCTGCTTCTCAGTTTCCTGAGCAGGCTGAGTCGTGGTGTCAGCCTTGTCTCGTCCACCATCTGTACCTGTCTGTGTGCACTGAACAAGCTTTAGGGACAATCTCTTTTTTTTTTTAATTTTTTTTTCCTTTGTGCTGCACTTATCAGCAAAAAGCCCAGAAGCTCAAAAAGTGCTCTGGGGGAACGTCTGTGCAGTAAGTATAGGAATATTCCTTGTAAAAGGCAAGCAAGCCATAGAAATGCTATCTGACAACCTGCTCAGACTCGCCACAGCATCTTGTCAGACCTCTTGGGCAGCAAATGTTATCTTAGGAGAGTCTTTTCTCAGTCAGAGAAACTTACAGGCATTTCCCAAGTCTCCAGATGCCTCCCTGACAGGGAGACAGGGCTCAGCACAGCTCGGACACTCTTGCAGAGCTCAGACAGTTCCCAAAGAGTTTCTGGTGAAATGCTGTTGCTGCAGCATGTGACAACTTTTTGTCCTTTCTACCCAGCAACTCACTACAAGTATAGGAACAAGTGGGCTCTTTTTTTTTTTTTTTTTTTCAGGATAATGACTGACAACTCCAGCAACAGATTTTTGAGTTCTTGACATAAATGTGGAAGGGGGTAAAGGAAGGGAAGCACAAAGCAGTGGAATGTGTGTGCTTGCACAGAAAGTGCCAAGCACCACAGCCGGAAACTAAGTTTTGACAACCTGAGCTGATGGAAGGAAGATGGAGACAAATGTGTCTGTGTTTGTGAAGGGTGAGAGCTGCTGTAAGCAGAGAAGCAAAACTCACTCAATGGTTAGAACAGGTTTTTTCTCTCTGCTCTGCATCCACGTGTACAGCTATGTGTTTTTGTGATCAACAAGGCAGAGCACTAAAATACTGAAGCTGCTAGAAAGTAAATACTCTGATAATTCTAATTATTTTTCATCTAATCAGTTTCTCATTTCCATATTGAAGTTTCAAACAAGACACAATCTTATTAGTTTTGGGTTTGTTTTGTATCCAGTTTCATTTTCTGGTACACAGATCTCGACACTGAAGTATTGGGTTGTCAAGGCTAAGAGAACCATCTAAATTACCCATATTCATTGGTCTGCCTTGAATAGAAACACTCAGATTGATCTAATTTGCTGAATTTTCCAATTAAAATTTAATTTTACAGAAACCATTTTTCTAGCCATTAGTCTCCACCAGAGTTAATGTCAAAGGCTCAGTTTAGATTATCTTAGATCCCTGCATTAAGAGCACCTTGTCAGAGCCACTTTGAGACTCACAATATTTATCAGAATTGGAGAATCTCTCCCACTCAGCCCATATTTACTAACTTTTAAGCAGAAAGCACAGCTCATACTTCCAGTCAAAGGGCAAAATCCAGCAGGGGGAGAACAAAAAACGGCATGACCAGTTTTAAATGGAGCGTATTGAATAAGTGTTTCATTTAGAGTGGAGGCATCACTCACTGGGTTCTGAATTACATTAAAAAAAATTAAAACATGACTATGCGAGACTGCCATCAGATTGTGCCTTGATTAAAAGTCAATAGATTTGTTTCAACAGTCATTACCATTTCTGGAATGTGAAATAACTCTTCTGGATATAAGGACAGTGGATCCAATGCTGGATTGAGCCCAGCATCAACCTCAGCTGCTGCCCAGTGCCGTACTGGGAGAGACAGGAACTCTTGCACTGGCATTTATATGGAAAATGTCCTGCAGAGATATTTGTAGCCAATATTTCAGGCCAGTTTGACTCCTGACAAACACACAAAGTCCCTGATCCTGTGATTCATCCACCCTCTATGACAAATCAGCCCTATTTTCTAATTTTGTTAACAGACTTGCTGTTTGGTCCACATGTATTTTATTTAGCACGATGAGGTTTCTTAAAAAGATTATCAGAAGTTAAAATATAATTCCAGATCAAGTCTCAGGGGGAAAAAACAACACAAACAGAACCAAACCAAACCAAACACATGCGAAAAACAAACAAAACCAAAAAACAAACAAAATCAAAACGACGGCCAAAAGAAACAAACAAACCCATTCCAACCTTTTCAATTTAACTAAATAATGTAATTTCCTCTTCAAGGTAATAATAAAATTGTACTGACCGATATTAACCCTGCTGTGTGTTTGTGATTAAAAAAAAACAGTGAATTTGTAGTCATATATTCAATAAGTTATTTATTTCTTCTCTTTTGGCCCCTTCCAGATCACACCAAATGGCACTAATGCAGCAAACCAGAATCTTCCTGACTGATGAAAAAATTGTGGAAAAGGCAAGAATTTATCCTTGGTAAATTAATGTTAGGGGTCCTGGTATCCACACACTGAGATGCATTGCTAAATACATGAAATTTATGGGTCACTTTAAGGTTTATCAGATTATAGTTGAAATAATAAGGTGTCTTGTACCATGGATGATGAGAAAAACTTGTCAGATGTATCATAGGATCACAGAATAGTTTGGGAAAGGGACCTTCAAAGGTNCACAAAGGTTAATATGAGCCTAGAAAGAGAGGGCCATAGCCAAGTACTTTTAACTTGGCTCTTTTAACTAAAAAAATATTTTTATTGACCAGGAAATAACTTCTGTGTTTAAGTCACCGAGGTAGATTGAATTGGGAATCCAGACCTGTTATAAATAGTGGTTCATAATTATTTGCAAAGTCCTTGCTGAAGAAGAATAGGGCAGGGCTTACTTTGAGAAAATGAGACATGATACTCAGACTTTCCAATTCTTTTAATAAACAATTTATGTAAATTCAAATACATTGCATATGCATGCTTAAATTTGTTGCTCATAATGATGACAATTGCAATTAAGCTCTCTGTTCTTTTGGCAGTAGCAATAATATAGAACAAAAATAAATAAATAATAATAATACGTTTTGTTTTCCTGTGACCTTTCTAAAAACTTGTGAGCAAACTGCAAAATCAATCTTTTTTAAAAATCTGATTTTGGTAACAGTTTAATAAACGCATGAATTTATTTAGGTATTTATGTGTTGCCTTGGGAACCAAAAAAAGGAAAAAAGGGGCTAAATATACAAGAAGCCTATTTGCAAAATGAAAGGTAACTGTGAACACAAAACATCTTATATTGTTTAAATTATTTATATACTATATCTATAAGTTGATCATAAAAGACTTATGATCAATGAAAGAGAACTGCATTTAGAGCAGTGATGCAGGGACATAAGACCTTCTCTTACTGTAAGCTAACCAAGTTCGTACTTCAAATGAAATTGCAGACATAAAGGGGAGTAAAACCTATTCAAANGAAAAACTTGTCAGATGTATCATAGGATCACAGAATAGTTTGGGAAAGGGACCTTCAAAGGTCTTCTAGTCCAAACCTCCCAACATCTTCAACAGGACCAGGTTCCCCTGTCCAACCTCACCTTGGATGTTCCCATGGGGCATCCATCACATTTCTGGTCAACCTAGTCCAGTGTTTCACAACTTCATTGTAAAAAAAAAATCCTCCTTTTATTTAGCCTANGGGAAGGGAAGGGGTTTTGCACAAAGGTTAATATGAGCCTAGAAAGAGAGGGCCATAGCCAAGTACTTTTAACTTGGCTCTTTTAACTAAAAAAATATTTTTATTGACCAGGAAATAACTTCTGTGTTTAAGTCACCGAGGTAGATTGAATTGGGAATCCAGACCTGTTATAAATAGTGGTTCATAATTATTTGCAAAGTCCTTGCTGAAGAAGAATAGGGCAGGGCTTACTTTGAGAAAATGAGACATGATACTCAGACTTTCCAATTCTTTTAATAAACAATTTATGTAAATTCAAATACATTGCATATGCATGCTTAAATTTGTTGCTCATAATGATGACAATTGCAATTAAGCTCTCTGTTCTTTTGGCAGTAGCAATAATATAGAACAAAAATAAATAAATAATAATAATACGTTTTGTTTTCCTGTGACCTTTCTAAAAACTTGTGAGCAAACTGCAAAATCAATCTTTTTTAAAAATCTGATTTTGGTAACAGTTTAATAAACGCATGAATTTATTTAGGTATTTATGTGTTGCCTTGGGAACCAAAAAAAGGAAAAAAGGGGCTAAATATACAAGAAGCCTATTTGCAAAATGAAAGGTAACTGTGAACACAAAACATCTTATATTGTTTAAATTATTTATATACTATATCTATAAGTTGATCATAAAAGACTTATGATCAATGAAAGAGAACTGCATTTAGAGCAGTGATGCAGGGACATAAGACCTTCTCTTACTGTAAGCTAACCAAGTTCGTACTTCAAATGAAATTGCAGACATAAAGGGGAGTAAAACCTATTCAAATTTAGTTGAGCAGCTTTGTTTCCAGGCCTAACTTAATGTCTGGAAACTGCAGAATGCTTGGGCTAATATACATTAAACTTCTTATGTAAATATTTCTGTCAGGTAAGGGAGAGGATTGAGAAGGGATGGAGAAGGAAGAGAGGAAGTGCCAAAGCAGTGACAAACAAATGGCAGGAAATTCTCCTTCAGGCCCCAGCCAGGCTGACCAGGGAAGAGGAGTGCCCCAGCTCATCCTGCTTGTGCCACACCCTCAATTTACCCCATCCCTGATTTATAGGCACTGAATCCCTGTTCATCCCACACGGAGATCTGCAGCTCCTTTACTGCTGCCTCTCCCTGTCACTGCTGCAGGTCATCAGCTGCCCACATCCATTTGGGCTCATTGGGTTAATTAAGTCTCTCAGATCTGCTGTTGATAAATTCCCTCTGCAGCTCAGCCAAAACCTTTGTTTTGCCATCCTGTGGCCATTCCATGGAAGAGGATTAATGAATATTCATGTTTTTTGAACACTTGGGGGGGATTTTTCTTCTGGGTATCTAGTTGTGAGTTCATACTGAGTCTTTTGTAGCTCTAATCTGGATTGAGATTCTGCTGAATAAATAAGGACATTCCCCAATTTGTAGTCTTAAGGTAGTAGTAGTAGTAGTTTTAAGGTAGCTGGATATGCATGAGATTAGTGAATCTTGGGTTAGACTCCTGGTCTGGGATAATTGGAAAAGTAGGTATTTATACAAAGGAAGCTGTCCTATTTGTTCCAGATATTTTATCCTGTGTTTTTTTGCCTAGGAGACAGACAGGAGCATCCCAAACAAACAAACATGTTTTGCATTAGACGTGTTACATCCTCTAATGGAAACAAATTCACTGAAATGAGAGGAACAAGACTGTCTCATTGATTCCTTATCTACCTGCTGACACGGAAAATTAGCCACTTCCAGCGGATCTTTCATCTGCTAATTATCCTCATTGATTTTGGATGAGGAAATGTAGTATCTGAATTCAAGTCCATGTTCTGCCAGCCAGGACCTGTTTGTGTTCTGACATACAGGACAAAACTGGAAAAAGAGGCAGGAATTCGATTTTCCTGCCACTTCCTTGCCACATGATGTGGGCTCCCCATTCCTGGAAGTATTCAAGGCCAGGTTAGATGGAGCTTTGAGTAACCTGATCTAGTTGAAGGTGTCCCTGTCCATGTCAGGGGTTGAAATGAGATGATCTTTAAGGTCCCTTCACACCCAAAACATTCTGTGATTCTGGGATTCTATGATCACACCTTTCCCCTAGGATTTCCATCAGACCTTTCAAATTGACTCAGCAAGTAGTGGCTCCTTTTAATTGCAAGAATTGTTTTTACTGCATTGCATGAATTTCCTATGGCAGCGACATACAGAGCTAGAAAATTCCAATGGTCAACCTGCAGGAAAATCAGAGGACAGACAGGTAAAGAGGGGAGAAATCAAGTGGGGATGAGGAAGAGATGCTTTAACCAATATTGATAAGTTTCACCTGGTTGCTCCATTCAGTAGAGAAAATAATAGACCATTAAACCCATCATGATGTTATTTAATTTTGTGCATGTTTTTGGCTAAATGTGGCTCAAACTTTCTGAGCTCAGAATAAGAGAGACACGCATGGCAGTGCAGAAAGCAGCATTCAGAAAAGCCTAGTTATAAAAAGTTGGAATATTCCTTATTCTTGCTGTACTAAATTTATTGGTAAGGAAATTGCATTTACATGAAAACAAGCCCTGTCTCTTCAGCAGCACAACAGTGCCAACAGAGTGAATCCAGTGTATTAAAATACCATCCCAGATTGTCTCCCGAGCTTTATGGCTGCAGCAGTTGAGAATTAGTACCATTAATTAGCTGAAGCTATTTGTTTTACAAATTACAATTGCATGTCTAATCCTGTAACTTTCTGTCCCTGAGGAGATACTTAGTGAGAGCTCCACAGCAGAACCAGAGAATGAATGGACTCAACTTCTAGGAGCATCTGAGATAAGAAGAAAAGAATAAACTGTTATTTTTATTTTGCACAGCTGCCTTTTTTTTTTTTTTTACACTCTAAGATGAGAACAGAACACCACATCTGCCTTCTCTAAGCTATTAGTTATTTCCTGAATTTCTACTGCATTCAACTTTTTTTTTCTAATTTTTTTATATTGTGATATTTTATTTTTTTCTTTCACTTCCAGTATGCAAGTGCTTTTGCAGCCCTTTAATCATTCCCACTGGTTCAGTCCAGTCCTCTCTCTTTATATAAATAGTTTCTGTCTAGATTTTACCAGTTGAAAGGTCTGACTCATGGAAGGTGCACTACTGATTTGCATAAGGGCATCATTGGATAGGATGGTCTTTTTGAGGAATATTTTACGTGATCCCAATATCTTTAGTCAGAAACAAATCACCACCCTGGCTTCAAGTGTCTCCCATGAAACTCATTCCTATAAAAACTCTCACTTTGACAAAGGAGTGTGTAATATTTCTCTTGCATCTCTGCGAAAGGAAGTCAACAAGTTCCCTGGATACATCAAGAAAAGAAATTATTTCACAGAAGGATGGTAATATTTTTAAAGATGATTCATGAACTGGTTTTTTTTGCTCGTGAATACCCAGCCTTGAAGTCCACTTGAAAGTGATTTTTTATTTTGGTCGTTGTTGATAAATGTTTTACCGTCACAATAAAGTCCACAGCACATGAGGGAACATCTGAAATCTTGGACATCTATTGAGCAGAGACAAAACTGCACATCCATCTCTGTAATGACACATGACTTAGCCACAGACTGATGGATGGCAACTGGCTGCTCCTAAGGAACAATTTCAATGTCTTATGGTTATGGAAAACTGCAGTCAACTATAATTTATTAATTGAGAGTATGTGGTGTTCTCATGTCTGACCATGTTATCCAGGTGTTAAAAAAAATGTAGAGAATATATTGAATTTTGATTTTAAAGATTTGGTTCTTTTCCCTCACCTTGTGTTGACAATGGCAGGTAGGTCACTGAGTAAAGGTGTGTGATAAATGGATGCAAAGACAGAGTTTTCTCTGGGATTTTATGCCTATGTTGAAAGTAGAGGATGTATCTGAAGAGGCTTTCAGAGATCTCAGCTGAAATGTGGAAACAAGAGTTTAAGCTTTGCATCAAGGCCCAGCCACAGTTTGCATCCCTAGGTGGCTCCCTGGGAATCTGAAGCAGATGATCCCACCACTTCTTTGGTGTGGAAAATGACACATTTTATTGGTTTAGTCCACGTAGACCCAGATGAGATTCTGACCTTGATTCTGAAAGATCTATTTTTTATAGACATATTTCATTCTCTTGTTTTGCATTTCTTTAAATACCTTTTAAAATTATCTGTATCTCTTAGTATTTCTCCTTGTTCTTTTCATTATATAGAGAATTTTGGAGTTTTATTTGGTTTTGGCAGAATTATACATTAACTGGGATGTGAATTAAGAAAAAACACTTCCTTATGGCTTGGATTTCTAAATCTTTCCTGAGTATTATAATGTCAAAGCACAGTAAACAAGTTTTCTTTGCAACTTACTGTTTTTGAAAATGCTGCTATTATAGAAAATTCAATAGTTTAAAATGTTCTTTGTTAAAAATATATTGAAAACACAAAGTATCAGGGTATTTTTTTTCCATACTTTAAACCCAAGGCTATTTTTGTAAACAAAGCATGTTTATTCTAGAAGGTTTGTGGAAAATACCATCTTATGACAAATGTATTTGACAAAATACATACACGGTCAAATCGCTGAAATGCACCTGCAGACGGAGACTCAGATGAGATTAATCTCATGTTTGGGTCTGAAATGTATCAGAGAGGAACTTTGTGCTCTTCCACTCAGGAGATCTGTAGCAGAAAGATGCCATTTGGGTTTAAAGATGTTCCTCCAGAGGGATGTTCCTTGGTGGCAGGAGCACAGCTGAGGGTTTGGTGCTTGCCTGGAAGGAAGGGATCCCAACTCTGCACAGGATTTCTGCAGAGTCCCCTGTTACAGGTGACAGTAAATGGTCTTGATAGGCAGTGGATATTTATGTTTATGAGTCAGACAGGATCATTTTGATCTAAGTTGTTTTCTTGTATAACACAAGCCAAGGCACTTACACCCTCATTCTGTTCCTGAGAGTGCATTACTGATCTCTTCATGTAAAGGTGAGCTGATTGCATCTCTGCTTGTGGTAAATTGTTCTCCCTGTTGAATATTTGGGTTTTATTTATAATCTGAATTTAGCTTGTCTCAAATAACAGCTCCTACATTTGACCATTTCATTGAATTGTGCACAGTACCAAGCTGTCACTTATCAATAATCTGTTCTCTTATCAGTAAAAAAATCTTAACACATACATATAGACCTTAATTAAGTTCCTTGCTAATCTCTCGTTCAACATATTCAATGCATTTCACGCTCTGAGGAAGCTGAATTACTGTTTTCAAAGCCCTTTCTAGTAGTCTAATTTTTTCTTCAGTGTGGATTTCAGAAGTGCTTCCACATTATCTTTGTATTGCTAATAGCTGTTTGCTGTTTGACATCTCCAGTGATTATATTTATCACCATATTGCAGTCTTACTTGGTGAACTATGCTGACTGGAGATCAGGGCAAAGCAGATGTGCTCTGCACTTCAGGTTAATTTCCCCAATCCTAAATTAGCACGAGCTCTGAACACATTTATGATACATTAAATATGTCTTCATACACTTCAGCTCAGTAATCTTCATGACAATCCTGCAAAGCAAGGCAATACTGTCACCCATTTTTACTGAGACAGAACTGAGATACAAGCAAAGTAAAAAAAATCCTAATCCTTGAAAGGCATTTAAGTAGGTAAGGGAATCATATTGGAAATTTTAATATAAGAGACTCAGGCAAGACTATTGTGGGGAATTGGAACATGTGTCTCAGACTCAATTCACAATGCTGTAAAATCAGGAAAGGGAGAGCATGGTTGATCAGAGTAGGAGCGGGTTCTACTGTCAGCAAAATGAAAATATTCCTAAACTGTGGATTCAGGATGTCCTCTGCTTTCTGTAGGTACATGTGTCAGGCAGGCTGGGAATTAGTGTTTGGGCTGGACCTGGGCATACACCACCCCACTTTCCACCACAGAAATTTCCCATTTGAACAACCCCTTTGCACCACAGTATAAGAGAGAATGATGTTATAACTGGGGCAAATGGGAACAGGCAATTCAGACTGTCTCCATACATCAGTTTACATTTAACTAAAGGGGTGCTCTGAAACCCCATGAGGATGACAAGTGGAGTTTGAAGGCACCAAAGCATTTCCCATCTCTTACCAGGGAACTGCTGCATTTGAAATTCACTTTTATGGTGGGTTTTTCCAGGTCTCCAAGTCACTCATCAATCAGAATTTTGTTCATTGAGCCCACAGGTAACACCTCCAATCCCCTCTGACAGAATGGTCTGGGGATATCTCCCTGATATCAGACCTTTGAGGAACTCATTCCTCTCTTAATTTTGAATCCTTTCTTCCCTGAACTCCATTCCCTTGCCTGAAGTGGTCTTACTCAGTTTTCAGCCTTTCAGTACCAGAATCAAATATTTGTGATTAAAACAGCCAAATGCTGTTCATGGGGATGTTTGAACTCACATGGGGTACATGAGTAAGGTTCTCAGATAGCTCAGTTTAGTTTTCATCTTTTGAAGGTTTAGTTCAATGAGTTATGTGATTCTAGGGAGGAGCAATTTACAGTAATATCACAGGTAATTTGGTCATATTGAATTTTACTGTTTAATTCAAGAATTCTGTAGGAGATTTTAGAAAAATAAAGTGTTTAATTTTTCCAGCCTGACACTGCGATTTAAACATGGGAACATATTGCATAGATTACTTATTTAATTCATCTTTTTTTCTCAGCTACTGTTTATACTCCTGTTGGAATAATCACAAATCACTGATGAGCTTGTCAGAGATTGTTTAGACTGGTTCAAGGTCATAAAACAAAGAGTCAGGTGGAGGAGTCATGGTGGGGGAATGCAGAATGAATATCATGGTGAGTTTCATGTAAGGCAAGTTAAGATGGAGAATGCAATGATTCTGTAATAAATATCCCTTTTAGAAAGGAAGGAGCACAGATCTGCCCAGTGCCCACAGGTTTCTTTATTTTCTAGTCAGTAGAAGCCATTGTGTAGAAATCTACACACATATATATGATCCAAAAACAGCTTTAACCCCTTCAGTAAATTTCCTTTATCTTATTTCCAAGCCCTTCTCTGTCACAGAGAATATTAGAGCAGCCTCTAGAATGTTTTTGTATGAAATGTCCCATGGCTCTGAGAAAACAGTGCGGAAGGAATGATTCAAAATTATTCATGTCCTTGAATACAAAGGCAATGAGGAACAGATAAAGAAACCATTATGGGATCACAGAATGGTTTGGGTTGGAACATATTAAATAGCAAGATAATAAAATATTTTGATTTTTGTAGAAAATATTTTAGATATTACTTTACTGAGTGTATGAATCTGTGTATAATGAACTACATTAGTAATTCAGGGAAAAAAGCAAAACATCCCAAAATATTTAAAATATTATTCTATCATTTTAAACTGCAGTCAAAGCTTCTTTTCATTTGTGAAAAGTCAAACATAGATATATTTTGTTACTGTGACATAATCTTAAGATCTTCTGGGAAAGTATTTATAATCTTATGAACATATTTATTTGCAAATGATTAACTCTACTTTCTTAAGAGCTTGAAAGCTGTGGTTGCTTGGGTTTTCTGTTGCCAAGATTTTGCAAAAATACTGAAATTTATATTGAAATTTTTGTAAAGTATATTTGATTATCATTGATTTCTCTATATTCTCATCTTTGTCTAATTTTCTTATTCACCTAAACCTGTAGAGGGTCACTGATCAAAACAACTAACCTTTTATTCTCACGTAGATAGCTGGGCTTAAAAAAAAAAAGAGCAAAACTTTAAATTACCAAGCAATTTCTTTATTTTCCTTATACTTCTAAAATTTCCAACCAAAGCATGGAATTTTTGTTACTACTGATGTGTGCATGGAGGTCTCACTCCTCCACTGGAAAATGTCTTTACGCTGATTTTGTTCTTATGTTCTATGCACTTCACTCGCCTTTTGCTTCAGCCACCCCAGAGGCTGTGGGAGGTTTTTGAGCTCTGTACATGATCTATATTTTAACACCAGAACAGATTGCCCAGGGAGGCTGTGGAGTCTCCCTCCCTGGAGATATTCCAGCACTGTCTGGACACAATCCTGTGCCTGTGCTCTGGGATGGCCCTGCTGGAGCAGGGAGGTGGCACCAGGTGACCCCACTGTGGTCCCTTCCAGACTGACCCATTCTGTGATTCTGTGAACATAACAAATAAATAAATAAGAAACCCCAAAAATTATATATCCCAAAGACTAGCACTAACCTTAACTCATTCTGATTTTAAACCTATTTTAAATCTATTTTTAGCTGTGTCTAAGGTATTAGAGTGCTCTTGTCAGCAGTGCTGATCTCATCTCATCTTGGGCAGTGAGCAGCCTGTTAAATGATTTTCAAAAAGCAGAAAAGCCACGAGGCCTGGCTGGTAAAAGGAGAAGAAAGGGATGATGAAAGCTTTAGGGTTCAATTCTCCATGGTCTCTGAGATATGATGCTAATTCAATATAGTACAAATTACTATTCAAATTCATTAGCATCACACTAAGCAATATGCAATCACAGCCAAGTTCACAATTAGCATTAATGATATTCTCCAAGTGGGGAGAAAAAACTGAGGATTGAGTTTTACACTCCAGACAAGATAATACAAGGGAAATAATGCCAGGGATTAGTGTCTAAGACAGGAACTCATTTCTGATGTGTTTACAAGTCCCAGAGTTCCAGGAGCCTGAAGTTAACCCACAAATGGGACATTTCTCTCTGCAGATATTCCCATCCAGCTGCTCCCAGTTTCACTGATGCCTCAGATGCCAAATGGAACTGGGGGCAAAGCTGGACTTCCTCTAAATTACCTTTGCCGTGACTCATAAGCCAATTCCTCACCTCATCTTTGTTAGCAGCTTTTTGGAAAATGAAATATTCAGTTCTGGATGTTCCTTTTGGTCTACTCTGACTGCAGGGAGAATCTGACACAATTTCTCAAAGACCAACCAATGAAATGTAGACAGATGTAACTGGTGAAAAAATTATTTTTTAGTCCAGATCCATTAAAAAAATTATTCATAGATTTTTGAAATTGAACAGATTGTTCTTATACTTCCAGAGATTATTATATTCTTGTTTGCTGTACCAAAAAATTCACCTATATGGCACCTGAATTGGCAGCAGCTGGATTTGCAAGGCGAAATTCTTCCAAGATTTTTGCAACTTGTTCAAAATAGAATTATTCTTACACAATCAGTGGCAGAGGTTGCAATTCAGATTAGTGTTGTCCACCCTGAAACCACGGACTGGCTTATTAGAAAATTGCTTTTGCATAAATTAATGTAAGATTTTAGTCTGGAAGGAGAATCGTCTGAGAATATAATTCATTTTAAAGCAATGCAAATCTTCCATTGCTGAAGAGAGTAAAAATCATCATAGAAATTTGAATAACTTTTTATATGAGTCCTGCATTTGATAAAGACACTGATGATACATTTCCTACTCTGGCATATAACCTCTCTTATGGTGTTAAAATGTGAGTTTCCTTTTTGTTGTTAAAGAACATCTAACCAATAAACACTATGACATGAAACTCTGTGTGTGTGTCACCTCCTTTCCTTTTAATCATAATTAAATGAATTAGGTTTTCTAAGACATGTTTTAAAAAGCTAAAAAGAAGAACTTCTAGGTGAATAGCTAACTCAAAAGTAAAATAACTGTGGACATCTATAATGAATTACAAGGAAAATTGTTAAAACTTGAGATATAAAACATTTTTTTCTGACAAATCCAAACTAATATATAATTTTAATATCATAAACCCACTATTTCATTATTTCAAAAATGCCAAACACTGATTCATTTTTTCTTTGTGGAGCTCCCACCCTTCCTGCTGCCTGAGAATTCATTGCTTAGGGAAAAGTTTCTTAGTCACAACGCCCCTTTTTTATCTTCAGTGTATCAAAAGTCTTGTGATGGTAGAAAAAAAACAACTTATCCCAATGATTCAATCCATCTTCAAGGCTTCCTGCTAAGAAGATGAACTGAGAAATCAATTTTCTGAGGAATCTTTCAGATCTATTCCCCCTCACCCACTTCCTCTAGAAAAATGCTCACCTCTGTTTAGGATGGACCGAATCACCCTCCAGGAATGTCATTTTTTATCTCAAGAAGCCTTGGACCTCGACAACAGTTTAATATTCATAGAAAATCATAGGAATGCAATGGTAAAAACTGAGATTCGTGGACACAGCTCTCCGGAGGAGAACTCAAAAGATCATCTCTTCCACATTTCTGACCTAAGGCGGGGTCAAACTTTGTCTAAATCATTCCTGACGTGTGATTGACTCTCCCATTCTCAGAACTCACAGCGAGGGCAGAAGGAGATTTCATGCTCACAAAAGCAGAGTGCAGGGGTGACTCCTCCAGGTTTTTTCCCTGATGTTCAACCTAAGGAGCATTCCTTGGACCAAATAATTGCCTGCTGAAAGGCAACCAGAATTCCAGGTACACTGACACTCTCTGTTATGCAGATGGAGAGAAGCTTGACCGAGCACCTTCTGTCCTGAGCTGAGCCCTGGATTTTCAGGATTACACCATGGTTCCACTACAGGACTATTCACTGAGGATTAAGCAAAAAAAAAAAAAAAAGTCTAAAGATCTACTTTTCATATATATTAAGCAACAGAGTTATCTATCTAGAGTTATCAATCTATCAATCTAGTGTAGAAGCATGGAAATGTAAATGATATTTTCTGCATGTCTTCCTGCATTTCCAGTGTTGAATTGGTGCTGTCATTAACACCAACACTAGAGAAACAAAAATAATCTTGTATTTTTACTTGTCACTGCTGAGGCTGCATCGTTATTTCTGGGTTTAATTTTCAGCCCCATCACTAATTCTGGATTCAATTTTCGGCCCCATCACTAATTCTGGATTCAATTTTGAGGCTCACTATAGGAAAAATTTTGAGGTGCTGGAAAATGTCCAGAGAAGGGAACAGAGCTGGGAAAGGGTCTGAAGCACAAGGCTGGTGAGGAGCAGCTGAGGGAGCTGGGGGGGTTCAGCCTGGAGGAAAGGAGGCTCAGGGAAAATGGGTCAGACTCTTCTCCCAGGTAACAAGTGATAGTACAAGGGGAAAATGCCTCCAGTTACACCAGGGGAGGGAAGATTGGATATTAGGAAAATTTTATTCATTAAAAAGGCTGTCAAGCATCAGAACAGGCTGCCCAGGGAAGTGGTGGAGGCACCATCCCAGGAGATTTTTAAAAGAAATGCAGATGTGACACTAAGGGACATGGTTTAGTGGTGGACTTGACATTTGGACTTGATGATCTTAAAGGTCTTTTCAAACCTAAAAGGTTCTGTGATTCTATCTCCTTAGAAATTTCTAGCTGTGGACCTGTGGAGGTTTCTTGTCCAGCAGCTCACTGGAAGCTGCAAAACTCTCAGCACTAGGTAGAGACAGAATGATATTTTCTGGCCAACCCTTGAAAACCTTAAAGGATGGATTTTGGTCATTGGAAAGTGTCTGGGTTAGCCACAAGGGTCTTCTGCTGAAATTCCCAAACTTCCTACATAATGGGAAACTTGCTCCTTAGCTTTCTTTGCAAATCTTCTGACTCTTGCCTTTCTTCTATTCAAGTTTGTTAGGTAATTCTGGCAGGAGTCATAATCTGCTCTCCTAAACACACTCTTGCCTCTTTTGCTTGCCTTCTCAGCCTTCCACTCCATCAGCTCAATCATCTCATCTTCACTGCTGTGGCCACATTTGCCAGCCACTCTTCCCAGCTCAAGAACAGCATCACCCCTGATTGGTCCCACTGGCACTTGTATAAATAAACTCTGACCAACATCATCCAGAAACTCCCTGCACAGTCCTCCCAGTGTTAATCTGCCTTTCTATCAGATGCTGGCTGTGTGAAAAACCCCTGGTAGAATGCAGAGAGCAGTGTCTGAGACAAGGCTTTTCCAGTCCACACAGCTGTCTGTGCTTCACAGCTGTTTTCTACAGAAATGAAAGTCTTTGTGCTTCAAGTACTCCAGACTCTGCTTACTGAGAGTCTCTCATCAAATGTGAGATAGACAAAATAGCTAAAATACCAAGAGAATCATTCTTTCCTTCTGATTTCGCCTCATTTTCCTTCTTTTGCTTTTTTCTGAGGAAAAAATGGAGAATTTCAGCATCACACTTTACCCATAGGTAGGAGACTGTAAATCAAGATACTGAAGCAATGGGTGTGAGATCTATTCACAAATATACAATTCAGGTTTTCCTCCTCTTCCTTTTTGATTTTGAAGTCTATATATTCACTTTCCTTAATGTTCTTGTTCCACTGTATTTCATTTATCCGTGGAAGAATCCATATTCATCTGGCATTTCAAATAGGAAAGACAACAAAATTAAGATAGTAACTGATAACTTCACATATATATATGCAAACCTATATAAGATATATATGCAAAGTCTGCTGTACATGCACCATAATGCAACACTAGTGTGTCTCTGATCTGATTTTATCCTAGAAAAGATGGAAAAGGCTCCAAAACTTTTCCGAATCTGCAGGAAATCTTGTCTCACTGCTGGAGCCCTGTTCTTCAACAATTGAAAAAACAGTTGAATGTAAAATTATTTCATTAACATCACAAGGAGAAATGCACCAAGGAGAAGGATCTGCAGTCTTCATACACCTGAGGTCAGAAGTTATGGAATCATTCCTCACTAATTTCCATAATGAAAGATAAGTGGGAACGAAAACACAGTCGTTATCACATAAATGATTTTTTAAAAAAATTAATCACGATATGCTCTAATTACTACCCTTTTATCTGTCCTTACTTGCACTTTTGCTTGAGGCTTTTGGCAGATGAAATCAAGTGAATAGAGAAGTATATGTTAGCTAACAAGCTTCCTTGTCTAAAAATTCCTCTCGAGTGCGTGATTCAAGCAAATTAGGAAACAGAGACAGAGAGAGAGAGAAGGAGAAAAAGCAAATGGCAGACGATTGCCTTGCTAATTTAATCCTTTTGGTGCACAATTAGCACACATCGGGCTGGTCGACGGGAGCCTGCCCTGCAGGTCAGAATTTTGCTCCGAACAGCTCCTCCAGTGTGCTGGGCTCTGCTCCTGCTCCGGGGATGCTCCACAGAGCCTGCACCTGACAGCTTGCCAGAGATGAGCTGTCAGGAAAGTGCCACTCAGAATTTCCTCTCTCCGTGATGGCTCCTATTATCTGGTAAACAACAGCCAAAATGTGTTATTTTATAACTCTCTCTCATCCTCAGAACGCTGGGACAGGTTGGTGCTCTGGCAGGACGGATGCTGAACAAAGCTTATTCATTCTCTCCATTTTGGGTTGCTATGGAATGAAAAAATAAAAATGACACACCTCCAGCCCGTTGTGCATGCCTGCAGCAGAGTAGAAAAACTGATGAATGGCTGCTGGAAGCACATCCTCCCATCTTCCAGGCTGGAGGCAGTGGCTGGACAGTGAAATCCTGTGTGGAATGGAAAACAGCTGGTTGATGGGACTTGCTGCTGTGCTCAAAGTTCAACTGCTTCTCAGATTTGGGGTCAGAGGAGAATGTGAGTGTTCTCTCCAGGCTAAATTGGCAGGCAGGATTGTTTGTTTGCTTTTATGTCTTCCTCTGCAGGCAACTCATTGTCAGCTTTCAGTAATCACCTTTTTTTTCTCTTGAGTTGTCTAATTGATTAACCGAATTATGTTGTCACAGCAATTTATTCTTTAGCCCTGAGTTTGCTGCTTCTGCTGCAAGCCTAAAAATGGGAACATGCAGAAAGTCTTGTCTTTTCCCAATCTGGTGTTCTTATATAAGATTCTCCCTTACCCTACACACCCAACTTCACTGTGATATGGTACCACAGACCTCTAATTCACTGCATCTCAAAATGGATTACACTGCTAAAATTAGTTGAAATAAATTCTGCAGTGCAGGAGCCTGAGCAGTCAGCTCTGTTCCTTTTATGGAGCCAGTGGATAGGAACAGACGTGGCACATCTGATCTATTTTAGATGTCAGATATATCACATCCCAGAAATGTCTGTTTCTTTCTGTTGATTCCTTTGATTCTGGGAAAAGAATATAAATCTGGGTTTGTAGCTCAGAAATATGTAATTCTATTGAAGCAGGAAAAGAACCCATTCTTAATTTACAAGTAATTTTGCCTTTTAAACAACTTATTCTGTTGATTTATTTTGCATATGTGGCAATAATAAATTCAGACATCCAGAAGATGCTGAGTTGAAATAATCTACAGGGCAGAGAATTCTGGAAAAATATAAAAGATTCATGTTTTCCTTATCAGGCATATGAACCATCTTGAATCCCTTGTTTCTATCCAAGATATTGGTGTTTCTTCAAACACAGTACCAAGGCAATGTAGGAAAAGTACATGGGAGAGCTTCTTATAATTTATTTCCAACATCATGGAAATACCCAAACTTTGGGTATTAATAGCAAGATCATCAGTAACCAGACACCTTGAAAATTATATTTCTGGTGCCTGAACATGGATTTGTGGGACCAAAGAATTTATTCATAATAATAAATGAAAGCAATGAGACCTTACATCACAATAACAGCAACAATAATAATAATAAAAGAAGAAGAAGAAGAAAGAAGATGATGATGATTTTTATTTTTATTGCAACAGTAAAAATGCAGAGTATAAAAATAATTGGCTATCGCTTCTCTTTTAGAAGAAAAAGTTGAACACAATATGAAACTAATTGCTTTGGCAATTCAGTTATTAGAAAATATTGATAGATTCATTTTCCTTAAACCACTTGAGTAATCAGAAGGCATCATTGAAGCATTAACCAGGGTGAATCTCATGATAAAAAATTCACCTAATTAGTGCACAAGTGTAGTGAAGAGCAGAATAACCATGACAGAAATATGCCTGATTTTTACCTTTAGAATTAAAAATAAAATAAATTTCTACTCTAGGAGTTGATCACAATATATTGCATTTCTCACAGTTTAGAGGTGAAAAAGCCCCACCACCAATTGCAACAACAGCAAAAAAATGTAACATAACCTTATGTAATCCAAAAAACCTTTGTGATTCCTGAGCATGAAAGTCTAGAAGTTGTCTGTGTGATTGACACAGCTGCAGAAAACTCATCTTTGTTTTTTCAGTACATTATCCTCTATATTAGTTTCTGATCTGAAATCCTAAAGACATTTTCTGGGATAAAAAATTATCTTCAGTTGGAGACATTATCTGAAATTCTAGGCAAAAGATCTTAATTCAGAACAGAAACACTCCTCAGAATAAGTGAATACCAATATTCCCTGAGCTGATGGGAAGCATGGGAAACTCTTTCAGGGGAAAGACTGCTAATAACACCTGGAAAACACCTGAAAAATTAGTATATTTTTGGGTATCATAATTACCCAAAGATATACCAGATGGTGCAACTGAAATGGTTGGTTTAAACTTCCCCATCTCCAAAACCGTATTGTAGATAAGACTTAAACGAGGACATTATTGACATGGTGGGGGGGGAGAAGCCCAGAGAAAGAAAAAAATAGTCAATAAGGACTAAAGAAAGCTGTATTTATCATTAAATAAATACCTAGAGGTTTGCAGTTGAATTATTCCTTATATTGACTATACTGACCAGATCTTACACAGATGGAGGTAACTTCACCTGTACACCTACATTTAGAAATATTTAAGTGGGATTGCTCTCACCACAGGGGAAAATTCCCATTCTGTGTACCCCAGTTCTATCTGTGTATTCCAGGCTGTCCAGGATGTCTCCATAAGGCTGAAAACACGACAGTGGATCCTCGAGGGAACCTCTCCTTCCTGGAGCAGTTCCTGGAGCTCAGGTGGGACTCCTTTGAATGCTTCAAACAGCACCAGGTTATCTGGGAGCCTTCCACATTCCCTGGCCCTTGGAAATGCTCATAATGTCCTTCTCTGACCTCTGTCTTCTTAGATGACTTGCCTTTGTGAGAAAGGATTTTCTGCTGTTATGACACCTCATTCCTTGGGTGGATCTGTGTGTCCAAACGTAACAGAAATGTTAAATAACATTGAGTGAAAGAGACAATGCGAGGGATGTGAAACAGAAAGTTACATCAGTTCTCAGGAAATGTGCAAGAAGAATGTGTTTTATAATATTTTATTATTATAATTATTAAATTGGCGTAAAGACTTATTTTAGAAGAGTATTTGGCATAGAAGGAAGAAGGTGAGCTCTCCAAATTCTCATCAGGTAAGAACAGACTTAGAAAGAGGGTGGAAAAGGACATTTTCAATATTACTGATTTCTTTATTTTCACCACTGCCTAAGGAAATGTGCATGACCCAAAATGGGGCCCTTCAAGGTATGAGCATTTCCAAGCCTGCAGTGTCTCTGAAATGAGGATGCTTTCAGGACATCTTCTTGCTGTAACAAAACTTTAACCTCAAAGGATCTTTCTGATCCTTATTTTGGGAGGAGAGTCTTCCAACTAATTTATGGTGACATTAGAGGAGAGCAACATGCACAGTAATGAATTCTCTTTAGCCTTTGGGCTGTAGCTTTGTTTTACTGTCTCCAGGAAAATAAAAGTGGATCCATGGAAATATTCAGCATTTGTGTTTTAATTGCACCCAAGAGTTCCAACTGTTTTGTAAAGAATGCAACTTGTAATGATTTGAGAAAAGAGGGATGTTTTCAAGCTAAGTTCTTACAAGGATAAGAAGTAAAGTCCAGCAGCAGTGGTGAAGCTCCCAAACACTGAAGATAATTAGATTCATTAGTGTTTAAGGTGAACATTAAGGAGAAACACATGGAAAGGGTCAGTTAGTCCTGGAGAGAACAAGAAGGAATGAAGGATGGGATGCACAGGATGAGACAGACCCTCTTTTCATGTGAAAGGATCTGATGGCTTGCAGAAATTTTACAGGATTTCTTAGCTAAATTAAATAACTCTACACAAATGAAGGGTTTGAAAGGCAATCTGACATGATAAGACTCTTTCAGATTGCAGAGCTGACCTGTATCCTTCACGTCCCCTATAAAGTAAATCAAAGGTAATAAGAAAGGAATAGGGTTGCACTGTCATTAAATCTGTTTTCTATTTCAGTTTAAAAGGTTTGTCTTTGACCTTTCATCAGGAATCACGTGTATTCTGAAGAATGGAAGATGATAGTTTGTTTAAGCAGAGCTCTCATGATTTAAAGCACTAGTGGTACCAATATTCTTTCCTGCCATTAACTGCATGATGTTATAGGATTTCCCTACAGTTATGGAAAAAAAAGGAGTGTGAACCATAACAGAACCCACCTTTCAGTGTTCTACCTCAGGCCAAAATAACAAGCTTGTCTAAGAACCCGATTTCAGACAGAGATAAAAATCCTCCTATTTAACCAGTTTCTATTTCTTTTAAAAGGGATGGAATGTATTAGTGGAAATTGAATGGATTTTCCCTTTGCTTTAATAGAGTGGAACGGATTACCCAGTCTGGAGGCCAGACCAGGCTCCAAATCACAACAAAGTAGAGACTGACATTTTCCTTACCCTTCCTGTTCTTTAGGAAAAGATGGGAGTGCAATTGGGGTCTTGCCCAGTCAAGCTGCCTTGCTGATATGCTGGCAGTTCATAAGGCCAGAGTTTAGGGACCAAGGTAATCTCATTGATCCACACAAACCACCCTGTGGCATTTCACAAACTTCTCTCCAACTTTCCAATTTCACTCAGATGTGTCTTCAGCTAAATGAGTTACTGTTGTGGGGGATGTTTCCAATAGCCAAAATATATTTCCCTTGGTTCCCAAACCACAACAAAATATGGCATTTATGAGTTCATGGCACCACTTCACGGGCTGAAGAGACAAAGCTGGATGTCACAGTGATCCATGGCACAGGGGGAAAGTTCCCTCTCTGGACTAACCAGGATGGAAACTTTCTCCCTGCTGCAGAAACTGCTGACATTTGGTTATTGTCTGTCACACAAGGGAGGGAATGGAGGACAAAACAAAGGGCAAGTGAAAAGAAGAAATAAAGCATTGGAAGAGGTCTGAAAGAAATGTCATATGCTCTTTGGTGGGTTATGTGATTAAGGGCCATTCTTTCCAAACTTACAGACCCAGGGATGAGTCAGTCCCTGTAACCTAATCAGTGAATCCAGTCCAGGTGGGTGAGTCAGCCAAAAACTGCTTTCTCAAGAATGCCCTGAAAATTAGAAGGGTTCCTGCCTGGAAAGGATCAGGCCTTACTATGGGACACAGGAGCAGAAAGAATGTGGGAATGTGCAAAGATGGAATGTTTAGCAGGAACAAAGGCAGCAAAAGGGAGGGATCAAGATGGACCAGGAAGAAAAAAAAGAGTGGGAAAATAGATGGAAAAGGGTTATGGGCAAATTCCCTGCTGGGCAGGATGTTTGTCTGGCTGAGCTCTGCACCACAATCTACTCTGTCTTATTCCTAAATCCTGATTCTCTCTCCTGTGCTACTGAACTCACTATTGTGAGCCAGCACATAAAGGTGATGGGCTGCAAGCCAGGCTGGCTGTCAGCAGGCTGGGAGGTCTGGTGCCAGACTGGGGCCACCAGGGGTCTGAGAGTCCTGGTAAAAGCCTCAGGCAAGGTCTGGGACCTCAAGACCAACTGTTCCAAAATCTGTCTTAGTCCAGCTGCTGGAAAAATCCCTACTGTGTCTCTTCCTGTAGCAACTTCAACCCCAGTTATCTGGGGAGGAGGAAGGCAATGTGGTGACTGTGCTGTTCATGTTTGTGTGAGTGCTGTGAGAGTCTGTGAGGTGCTCTCTGTGTTCTTCTTTCTGGCTGTTTGTGTGTATTTGTGTGTGCAGTTTTTGGGGACACATGTTCAACTTTATTGCTGCTGTACCTGGGGTCACAGAGTCACAACAGCCTCACAGGTGGATGGGAGGAACCTGAACCCCACCTATTTTGGCTGCCTTTGTCTGTGCACAAAATGTAGAAGACAAGATGGGTACCCAGAGTATTAACCCAAAGTACACCATTGTTGCACATGTATCATGTCTTTAATTTGAAAAAGAATAGGTTTAGATTAGATACTGGGAAGAAATTATTTCTGTGAGAGTGATGAGGCCCTTGAATATGAAAGAAGTTGATGATGGAAGTTGTTTGCAGTCCATCCCTGGAAGTGTTCAAGGCCAGTTTGGATGGGGTTTTGAGCAGCCTGGTCTAGTGGAAGGTGTCCCTGCCATGGCAGGGGGTTGGAACTGGATGAACTTTAAGTTCCTTCTAACCCAAACCATTCTGTGATTCAATGATTCAATCACAACCCTGGGATGGCCTGACTGCTGTGACTTGGACTTGTATGATCACGAGCTGAAGATGCTCATTGCTTCTTTGTTGTAAACTCAAATGCCAAGTCTTCCATGGGGGGACTGTGCTGAAGGAATCACACCCCTCACCCCATAGACTCAAAGCTTTGCCACAATAATTTTGTTCTGCACTCATGGCTGCAATGGAGCAGAACCTGTTTAACCCATTTTCCCATTTAGAAAGGCACCCTGTTTTTTCTGTGGGCTTCTGGGGGCTTTTTGCAGACCAGCATTTACAGGTCGTTTACTTCATCCTTTCTCTATTTTCCACCTTTTCCTTATTTTATTGCTGGATCTTTGATGCTGTATGAAATCAATTTTGCAAGGCTTTAAAAGGCAGTTGAAAGGTGAAATATAATTGATTTTCCCCTGCCACCACCACCAAAGGCAAGTCACTGGACAAAGCCCATCCTTAGCAATGATCATTATGTTCTGGGAGTGTTAATGTCATTTTTTTTGCCTACTTTTAGTTTGATTATCTAATTGGTTTCCATTTACATTTGACAATAAAAGCTAGTCCAAATATTTTTAATAAAATTTCCACCCTGCTGGTTGACCTTCCTGCTGGCTTCCAAAAGCTTTTGCACACAATAAACTGGGGAAGCTGACAGAAATATAAAAGGTTTGTTTTACCTTTGACACTGGGTTTTATCTGCCCATGGAAAAGAGCTCTCACACATTGCTTTGCCCCCTCTCTCTTCCCCCACAAAGGACGTGTGTTGTATTTATTTTTTGCAGTAATCCTTCCAAAATAAGATCTTCTTTGTTTAACTTGCATGTCTTGAATTTGACATGCCTAATCTTGGTTGTCAGCAACTTTTCAGGCTCTTAGTGTAGCTGAATATGTTTTCACCTAACTTAA
Organism: Toxostoma redivivum; assembly: GCA_013397375.1. NCBI lineage: Eukaryota > Metazoa > Chordata > Aves > Passeriformes > Mimidae > Toxostoma > Toxostoma redivivum. The sequence goes on from VXBI01001038.1 coordinate 372,159, forward strand.
GTATCTAAAAGCTGAATGCCTAATCTGAGCCAGATGTCTCAACTTGCTTTATATTTATTAGACACATCACAGCTCTGCCTCAGAATGGGATGAAGCAACTTCTGGTGCTGAATCTGTCAGTCTGCAGCTACAAAGGGAGCCTAAATCATCAGCTTAGACTGAGCACATTACTTTGGGGCAGATACAGTAAATGAAAAACAATCTGTTTCCTGAAACACAGCTCTAACAGGAGCAGCTGCATCTTACCCAAGTTCATCCAGAGCAATTTCAGTGCCCTGTCAGGGCGTGAGGGTGCACATCTTTTACATTTGGGAACTCCTAATGCGGTCAGAGCATCAGCACAGGTGATGTGGTGCCTACAGGGATAGAAGGACTGGGCTTGGCTTGTGCCTTCCAGTTCTAAAGCCCTTATTAACAGTTCACTTGTGTAATCATTTGTTGGGGCATAAAAATGGGGTTTGTGACCTCATTTTGGGTCTGAATGTCTGACCAAAGCCAACACCCTGAGCTGGGAAGCAGCAGAAACAGTGAAAGATAACTTGCTATCTCCTTCCTGCTGAAAATGTATTTTCAGAGGAATAATTATGGAAATCCATCTTTGTTCTTTCTCTTATGCAGATAAAGGGAAGGTTTAACGACTGAGAGTCTAACACAAACCCACATCCCAGTCCCCCATTAAAATGTCTTTACAAGCTCTCTGTGTTTCAAAGTTATAACTCTGTATTTTAAAGTTCACCTGATTAATATTGTGCTCGGTAGCTCTTCAGTTTCTTTTTAGAGCTGATTTTGACAGCAAGACCTGCACCAGACTACAAAAAAATAGTTTTTCAATACTCCAAGTTGCTGTCAATTTAACCAGGACATCAGATTCTGAATGGTTTTAGCAGAAAAGCAGAAATAAGTGATATCTATCTGGCATTTTCAAGCGCCATCTGGGCACATTCATTAATTTCACTTGGGTTGTATCATTAAAAATCTTCTTTCTTTTTTTTT
>VXBI01001038.1:373215-393653 GCA_013397375.1 Toxostoma redivivum
TGATATTAGAAGGTTACTTTTTCTTTCTTTGAGAGCAGTACTTGCAAAGCAACAGGGGTGCAATATGATGAATTTTTACTCCTTGGTAGAGTATCCAAATGTTGCAGTCACTCTCTAATGGAAGGAACATGTTTTCTTCAGCAAGCTGAAGAAGCAAAATGTGCAGCTGCAGTGCAATGGCCCTGCTTGGGGGGATATGTAGGTCATTCTGTTGGCTGAAGCTGTTAAAGCCTCATAAACTTCAGCAGTGACAGGGCACTGCACTTTGTAGACTAAATATAACCTTGTGCCTCAACATCCTTTGAAGATAATGGAGAAGAATGGCCAGAGGAGAATATGATTTCTTCAACCCATTTCAACATCTGCATGAATATATCTGTCCTCAATACCTCTAATTCTTTCCTCCAGCTGTTTCAGAAAACTAAATAATAGTTGAGCTTTGTATCACCAGGTGGACCACAAATAATCATGAGAGAAAATCATCTTCCCACTGAGCCTTCACACCCTCCAGGCATTACAGTGTCACAGAATCATCAAGGTTGGAAGAGATCTTCAAGAACATCCAGTACCACCTTCAAACCAGCACCACCATAACCACTCCTAACCCATATCCCCAAGTGCCACATCCAGATGCTTCTTGGAAGCTCCCAGGGATGGTGACTCCAACACCTACCTGGGTGACTTAATCCAATGCCTAGCCATATTTTCAGTGGATTTTTGTTTATTAACACATAATCTGAACCTCCCTTGGTGCAATTTAAGGTCATTTCTTCTCATCCTTTCACTTGAGACATGGCAGAAAAAATGAACCCCACCTGGCTCTACCCTCCTGTCAAAGGCTGAGAGCAGTAAGGTCCCCACTGAGCTTCATCTACTTCAGGCTTACCCCCCAGCTCCCTCAGCTGCTCCCCATCAGCCTTGGGCTCCAGCCCCTTCCCCATCTCTTCCCTTCTCTGGACATGCTCCAGCATCTCAATGTCCTTCTTCTCATGAAGGGCCCAAAACTGACCCCAGAATTTGAAGTGTGGCCTCCCCAGTGCCCAGCACAGAGGGACAATCATCACCCTGCTCCTGTGGCCACACTAGTGCTGACACACAAGGCCAGGATGCCACCAGCCTCCTTGCCCACCTGGGCACACACTGGGTCATATTCAGCCACTATCAGCCAGCACCCTCAGGTTCTTTAATACAGAATTGAAGATGGGCTGAGCCACCTTGCCTTGCCCACATACTACAATATATTAAAGATGCTCTAATGCTTAGGAAAGTAGATGAATCCCTGCTCACTTCCTATTATTCTGGAAGAAAACACTGGAGTTCCAGACTCTAAACAGGCACAGACATATCAATAGGGCAGGGGATACAGAAGCTGAAGGCCTGAATGACTGCTCATTCTCTCAGCTTATTGGTCTTAACTAAATGCCAAGCAGATTTGTTTTAAGCTTTTTAAGATCCTGCATCTTTGTCTTGCGTGTGATGCTTTCTAGTAACGCGAGTTCCGGGGCCAGGCGAGTCGCGGCGTTATTGCTGTTTGCTGAAAACATGCATTTTCACTCAGATCCCATAATTGAAATTCAAGCTGCACATGATGCAATTTGACATTAATTTCAGTTATTTGTGTCTGAGGTTTGCCCCATCCAACAAGAGCCGACAGTAAAGAAGAGCACTGGAAATGGAAATACACAGCGCCATTAGATGCAAGGCTTGATTTGTAAATCACTTAGATAGCAATAAAACTGGGGATGGAAATAAAAGTGGCAAAGCTCAGCTTTCTAAATGTTAAATAATTCAAGAGGGAAAGAGTTAGGAAAAAAAGTACAGAGCAAGAGCTTTGTGTGTGAAAACAATGACATCTAAGCAAATCAGAAATTTCAAGCTCTGACTAAATGTAATTTCAGTTCAATTAAAGCATAACATCAAGATTGTGGGCTGCTAAAATCAGGGATGAAGCATGTCATTGCTGTGTGCAGTTCTAAAAGATTTACAGCAAAACATGGATCTGAGAGAGATATTCTCTGCAATGGTGCTGCAGGGCTCTTTACTGAGCAGACAGCTCCTGTACAAAACTGGGCTGTAGGGAGTCAGAGCAAGCAAAATTAAAGATGACAATCATTCTTCCCCCTTCTTTGTATTATTTATTATTTATTTATTTGTTTATTTATTTATTTATTTATGCTTTGGGAAGGTAATGCTGACAGTAAGTTAGCCAGAGGAACAGATGCCCGAAGAAAAGTCTTTTGTCACCTGAACTTTACAAATTTGGAGTTAAGGGGTTTGTTGTTGTTACTTTCATTCTGTTCTAAAGATAGTCTGTGCTCCAATTACAGATTTCTGATTTCAGCACAAGGACTGCAGAATGAAATTTTATAGTTTTTGTCTAGCAGGATGTCACTGCAATACACTGTGGGGAGAAGAGAGGGTCAGCAACAAGAAAATGTAGGCCAGATTCAACCAAGCAGATGTTAACATCTGTTCCCCTCTTCTTTCCCTGAGAGAGATTGAAAGTGTTTAAGCATCAGATGCTGCCTTAATAGCAAAACATTTCCTCCAGTGCTCACAAACCATCTGATAAAAAGCTGAGAAGTAACATTATCTCAAGATCTTAAGGAAATAAAGCCTTGGGAATGGAGGTAAAAGATGTACAAGTTACCCATCAGGGATCTTGTTCCTGCTATTGTGGCCCATCCTGGAAGACTCTAAACTTTGGCCTGATTTTTAACAACAGTTGGAATCATAATAGTTTCTTCTGAATTGCAAATTTAATCATTTGTAGTGCCTGGGAGCCCATCCGGCCTCTGGATGCTCAGAACTTTGCTGTGGGATTCGAGGGACAAGGGAGGCAATAGTCATGGAGAAACAGCTGTGACAAGAAAGAGGAAAAACTTTTGGAAGGCATCTTGAGAATTCTTTCAGCTATATCATTATCCGTGTTACCAAGAAGGGTTTGGATGATCCCAAATTGGTGAAATTACTTAGGAAACATCTCCAGAGATTCCCTGGCTCACAGAGCTGAGCATATCCTGGCACGTTTTGAATGGGATCTGCCTTGCACCTGCCATTAGCAAATCTCCTGGTTACTGGAAGGATGGGAGGTTTGGATTAGATATTCAGATAAAATTCTTCCCTGTGAGGATGGGGAGGCTCTGGTTCAGGTTGCCCAGAAAAATTCTGGCTGCCCCATCCCTGGAAGTGTTCAAGGCCAGGTTGGGTGGGGCTTGGAGCAACCTGGGATAGTGGAAGGTGTCCCCATGGCAGGGGGGTGGAACAAGATGATCTTCAAGGTCCCTTCCAACACAAACCATTTTATGGTACTATGAGTGGTTTATTTTAAGCAGATGGTGAATAATATTTATCATTTGTTCTATAGTAATAAATAAAATCTGCAAAGTAAAAAAATGCATTTTCTCACAACTCCTGAAAGTGAAACTTGAGCTTTATGACTTCTTGAGTTCTCTAGTGTGATCACTGAACAAATTTAGTACCCCAAATCTGAAGGGAGGGATAAGTAGCCTAGGAAGGTAGTCAAAATTTTTTCCATCTCAACACCTTTATCTGATATATTCCTCTGAACTCTTTCTAATAAATGGAGAAAAATAAGACCCATCAAGTGTGACTCATCTCATCCCAAAGCAAACATCCAAGTAAGAAGGCTTGCACCCAAAATTCCCGTTCTTTCTGCTTTGTCTGGGAGATGACTCAGGTCTGATGGAAACATCAATGCACTAGAAATAGAAAGTGAAAGATATGTTTTCAGATGTTAAGTAAACAGAGAAAACTAAAGGTAGGAGAAACATCCAAGCACTGAAATATCAAGACATTTGCCCTGGGTGTCAAAAAAAAAATTAGATCTTCACCCCAAAGTTTTTACAGTAAAAAAACTGTTGAGTACCATGTCCCTCTCCAGGTTTGTTGTACAATTACACAGGAAAGCCTTGGAGACACTGAGAAATGAAAGATCAAAGGAAATTCAGAGCAACTGTTTTCAGTTTTTAACTGGATTTTATTTTGAAAGCTGCTGCTTCTATCAGAGATTTGAAGAAAAGAGCTTAAAAGCATCTGTAGTGGGTTTTTTGTTGGCTTTTTTTCCAAGGATATCATAAAAGATATTTCCCATTTCTCTCGACCTTGCCTCACCTCTGCTCACAGCTACAAAAGGATCTGTATTGCACCTGAGGTAGGAAGTGTCAGAATAGTCATTTTTCCTTGCAAAATCTCTACCATCTTTCCTCTTCAGAAATAATGATCCCCAAAAGTGAGTATTCTGATAAAAATTTAGGGAAGGTGACAATTCTGCTGTGACCAATGCTACCTGTCACAAGAGGTCAAAATGTTTGCTTCAGACAATTTGTAATGAACTCATTATAATCAAAACAAAATTATGCTTACACTGGAAGAAAATAATGCTTAAATGCTTGTGTCTGTTTGGTCTTTTATTGGCTCACACCTGAACACACCAAACATTTGTCTGTGAAAAATCACGAAGAAGCAAAAGGAAATTTTTATCCATTTTCTTATTATTTTCATTGTCCATTTCATAGTCTGCAAACAGCTTGGGAGGTGATAATTTGCCAACAGCTCTAGGGAAATCAGCCAGAAAAGCCCTTCCTCATTCAGAAATGTTAATTCAGTCACATTCCTGTTCTGACCAGAAATGCCTTTCCCAAAACCATTTCAGATCTGCTGTGTTCAGTACTCGGTAAATCTCTGATCTGACACCTAAGAATACAACAGGTTTTATAGAAAGACATCCAAGATCTACAGATAGCTATCTCATGTTTTTCTCTGACTAGGATATTTCTTGCCAGAGATGATAATCAAATACTGCAGGTATTTTTCATTTATTTACTTAGGTAACTACTTATTTTTTTTAGTATATTCATCTCTGTTTATGTTCAGATTCTCTAAGTTTTAAAGTCTTAAAGTGTTATTATAAACTGATGTCACAAAGTGTTTTCTGGCTGAATCTTACAAGAATTTTTTTGGAGGTGTCTGAACCATTCACCTCTAGCATTCTGTAGTTTGTTATTTTAGGGATGTTTTCCATACAAGCACTTCTTTTCCTGTATTTATTTTTTTAAATTTTACCCAATCCTTGAAAAATAAAGTATTATAGGTTAAGCATTTAATATTACAAACCTCTATTTCTAAAATAAATGTCAGCATATTAACTCTAAGAATTAAACTTGTGCACTGAGTCAACGTAGTCTCACCTGGGTACAAAGCAGGTCTTCCAAAATATCAACAAAACGATTAAATTGTTGTTATAAAATAAAATTAAAAAGTTGAAATAATATACATTTTCAATAGTACAAGCAGCACATAACATCTTCAGCTGTTTCAGTATAAAATGTGGTCGCCTTCAGAGCAGAGGAGGATAGATCTCACTGACTGATAGAATCAGAGTGCCTGAAGTCATTTATTGTCTGAAACACACACACACACACATCTCCCGAGCCAGTTAAAATATGTAAACTTCAGTGAAGGAAACAGCAACACTAAATAAAACTCCTCAGCTCTGCCAAGGTCAATAGCACCACAAAAAGGCCCCTGGAGCTGGGGAAACAGAGCAGACAGAGCTGCATTATATAATCTTCTCCCACACTGACAACTACCTTACACTGTGAATGATGGACATAAATTGGAGCTATTTGTTGAGCAACTCAGCTTCTCAGTCTGGATAAAGGAAGGGACGAGTTGATTGCTGGATGCAGTAGTTCTTGGTCTGGCTATTTTTGAGGGAATAAATAAAACAAAGTGAATTAATTTATTGCATCAGCTGGGAAAACCTTCAGGTGACCTTGGAAAGAACGGGAAAAAAACAAAGAAATTACTCAAGGGAAGAAATTGACAACTGGAGAACAGTGCAAGGAGAAAAATGAAAACTCCAACTGTCTCTGCAAAAAAATTTATTACCTTGAGACACAATGAATAATGAATTCTGGAGCATCCAGCATATTGTTTCAGATGTTGCTTTTAAATGTCCTTTTTAAAGGACAGTTTTACACTTTTTTTTCATCTTCAAAGACTAGATTTGGTGATCTCAGAGGTCTTTTCTGTGATTTTGTGATTCTGTGATTCCCAAACCTCGTTAAGATACAGGAGCAATGTCTTAGACAGCTGTGAACAGCCAAATTTCCTAAATTGCTTTGAGCATATTGTGCCACACAACTGTAAGCTTCCATCAACACAATTTATATATTAATATAAAGGTAACTTTATATTAATATATATTACAGCAGTGACTGACCAGTTTGTTCTGGCCAGGTTGGATGGGGCTTGGAGCAAGCTGGTCTAGGGGAAGGTGTCCCTGCCCATGGCTGGGGAGGTGGAATAAGATGGACTTTAGGGTTCCATTGAACCCAAACCATCCTGTGATTCCATGAATTTGCAGTGGTTTACATTCTCTGTTGAGCACACTGGAATAAGTTCTAAAAAAATCACAGATGATTCATTCAAGCAGATTTTAGGGGTTTTTTTTTCAGAGATTGGAGTGTAGTTTGAAGGTTTCAGTGTTCCTGGAAGAGGTGAAAAAACAGAGCAAATTAACTTGTTTATTAACAGAAAGATAATAAATGATTGACAACATAAAATGGAACTGTTAGAATAGGAATTAATGAAATCACTCACACCAGGCCTGATTAGATGCAATTTCTCTCTTTGTCTGTCTAAATATTGCATGGGCATTAACTTTCTCCTTTACAATGTTAATCTGATGTCTTGTCAAGGGAGAAAAATTACTTAAAATGTGTAAAAGCTACCAGCAGGCTGATGGTTATTACTTTGTGCAATACGATTTGAAAACATTAATCTAATGGGAGATAGGCACAGGTCTTTCATGGCTAAATGGGAAACGTGTCCATCATGCAGTGCTGCAGTCTGAGGAGCTGAGGGAGCAGCAAATAGCAAACACAAAGTTAAAAGAGAGAAAAGAAGTAAGTGCAGTGCTAATGACAGACACTCGTAACACAGCACATGACCTTCTCCCACATTCTCTCCTTTGCAAGCAAAAAGCCCTTTTAATTCCTTCTCATTTGCATTATTGCAAAATCAACCAGATGCAATATGAATGCTTTTCTTTTTCACTCTTTTTTCCCTAGTTCTGCCCCCAGTTTTCTCTCTTTACTTCCTGACAAAGCACATTCAAAGCAGAAGACATGTCTAGGTGGCCTGATTCAATAAAGTATTTCCACTGGGCAGCCCCAGTTTGCATAAAATAATTAAGAGACTTGGGATGAGAAACGAACTGGCATGATGATGGAACTGGCAGGCTGGAATAAATTAGTTCAGTGATCAGCAGTGAACAAGCAGAGCTCGTGTGGTCTTTAAAAGAGACTGAGAGCCAGAGGGAAAAGAGCAAAGTCACATTTTGGATGTCCACAAGGATTTTCCAGGACATCATAGAAATGTTTTTGAAGAACAAACTGTTTACTGATGATCTAAAGCATTCAAGGCATGATTCATTTCTGTAGTGGAGTTATCACCTTCAATTTTGGCTGTAATTATCTTCACAGCATCTTTCTGGTCCTGGATACTATTGGATTATTTTTATAATTCTAACAAAGGCTTAAGCTTTGAAAGACCAGGAGTTGGGTACATGAAAGGACCTGGGAGAGACTCTGCTGCCAAACGACCATTTCAACATAACTGAAAGTGGAATTAAGAGTCTCGTTGGTTATGATTTGCCACTGAGTAACCCTGGAGGCTTTTGAAGCTTTCAAGACCACAAGGAACCAGGAGCATCTTCTCTCAGATAAGAGATGCATCAAACAGGAATTCTGCACCTGAGCTGGTTGCCCAAATTGGTTTTGTGATGAATGGAGAAGAACATTTAGACTGTGATTAATTTTGCCTAGAACTGCTTAATGACAAAGCCCTTTTGATTGCCCAGGGACAGCAGGAAAGCCTGAGATATCTGAGGTTAAGCAAAAGGAACAGACTTCACACAGGTTTCAGGTTCCCCCTCTGGGTCTGTAGTGTACAGAATTACCTGAATGCTGGGAGCTTTTAATTTCCAGTAGTTGCCTCAAGATGAGTCTTTCTATCTGTAGTTTTTAGATCCCAACATCTGAGTTTTCTTCTGAGTAACCAGCTTCAGGAACTCAGAATCATGGAATGGTTTGGGCTGCAAGGACCTTAGAGATCATCCAGTTCCAATCCCCTGCCATGGGCAGAGACATTATACAAGATAACACTGAGGGAAAAGCTGATATTGCTTCTCTGCCTGTATTTAATATTTCAACAATTAACTCCCCCAGCCCAGGAGAGATCTGGGCTCCAAGCATTGTCACCAGTGAACAGTTTGGATCTGAACACTCATCCAGTGATTTAATAAGCTGCTCTCATTGCCTCCACCAGGGTGAACTTCTTGCCTAGAAAATGGGCAAAAAACATTTGGAAGTCAGGTTGGAAGACATCATCAACAATGCCAATCACTAATTTTGAAAAAAATGAAAATCTAGCCTGATAATAGGAATTGATCCTGTCTCTGAAGCAATCTTGCTGATGTTCTCTCACCTCTCTTATTATGTATTTGCCTTATTTGAATATTTTTTATTCCTTTGATAGGAAAAATACGTGCTAGTGCCTTTGCAAACAATTCCATGGGTGAGGGGATGGGTGTCAACATCTTTGAAACGGATATTAATGTCTCCATTAACTGCAAGGGCTGTTATAGAACCAGGACAGTTTGACTCCAGAAACAAATGGGTCTGCACAAGCCTGAGCTTCTGAACTTTGGGTAAAATGCCAGATTCAAGGGGGTATGTGGCAAGGGATTTGGGAAGGCTGCACCTTCCTGCTCCATCAGGCAACAGGGAAAGGAAGAAGGCAAAGTGCTGAGTTAAACTTTTTTTTAGGGTAGGGATTAAATGAGTGAGATGGTATTTTTTTGTTTGGATTTAGATGTTTATTAATTTTTATTTATATTCTATTTTATAAACTGTGAGTTTTATAGCATTTTAAGTGAATAAACTAAAACTGGAGTTTTATTTTTATAGGGTTTTTAAGGGTAAATTGTTTAATTATGAAATGTTATTTAAATTATTTTCACTTTTAATTTAATAATTAACTATTTGTGGTTTGTAATGTGGATTTTTTATTTAATTACATAATATTATTTAGATTTATGAAGAAGAAGGTGAAGAAGAACAACTAGCTTTTGTTTTAAAACTTTTATTTTGCTTTATATATTATGGTATTTTAAAACTTTAAATCTTAAGTTTTTTACTATGTGATATTACATATCTTTATTTAAACTACACACTTATAATTTTAGTCTTATTATTTAATTTTGGAAGTTTTTTCCATGGCTTCAGGTCAAATGCAGTGCTCTCCTGGGGGTCAGTGCCTGTTAGCACAGAAAGTCTGAAATTCTCAGTGATCAGGGTTCTAAGAGCAGTGAGGGGCTGAGAGTTTGGGATGAAAGGAGGCTGCACCCTCCAAAACCCTGAGAGAGAAAACCCCAGGGGTGTGTGCCTCTCTGGAATCTCTCCCTTTGTTTGAATGAAGTGCAGGACTCCTCTGCTCCTTTATGGACACTGGCTTTCCACAGAGTGATTTTCCCTACATTTTCAGCTAAAATTTATCATACCTGCAGTATTTATATTTTCTGACCCAGAAACAGTGTAACAGAAGCAGGTGCCAGTTACAGAAATAATTAGTAAACTGCATAATATGTACGTATAATGTTCCCAAAAAACCACTAAGAAATCCAGACTGCATGGGAATAAATTGGAACAACATAAGCTGCTTAAACTCACAATATAGGCAAGAGAATTACTAAGAAGCACTTATATTCTTATTTAACAACCAGGGAAGGTTGTTTCCTTTGGAAGCTCCTTTTGCTTCTGGTGAATCCTCACTGGAAAGCACAAATGAGCAGCAGGAATTGCAATGGAGATATTACAACACTGTGATATCCCAGATCTCACACCTCAGATCAGGATTTCTGCCCACAACATCCATGAAATAAAGACAGGCTCTGTCACAAGATAAAACCCTGGTTTGGCACTAAGCTCAGGTCCTTATTGAATTTAATTCCCAATATGGGAAATACTGATTGTAATAGAACGACCTGGGGATTGTGAAACCCCAGTAAATCCCAGTATGTGTGTGTCCTTGGACAATTTATATACAGCTTGAAGAGATGTAAAGGTCTGAGCTGCTGGAAGGCTCACGCTTTGAGCCACACAGAAAAATTGGCTACTGCAGAGGAGTGGGTGGATTTTTTTGTGTGTTCCCACCCTTGCAAATACATCCAAAGCTGTAGAACACCGTGGGACTGTAGTTCCAAACCCCTTCTCCTGCATCATCTCTGTGTCGGTCCATGACTTCCCCAACTGCATTTAAATTTCCATACTACCAAAACACTTCAGCTAAAACCCAGCTGGTGGGTGGTTTGGGGGGAAATATCAGTCTTTCTGAAACACATCTCATTTTCTAAGTCTTCATTTCCCTATTTTCAATATAAAAATAATTTAAAACTGAAAATTCTTCTAATTACCTTGGCCTACATCTCAGTAAATAAATAAATAGCTAAATGAATAAATAAATCTTCTTGCACTATGCCAAATATTTATATCAAAAACAATGGAACAAATGGTTTGGCACCCTAAGTGAGACAGGTAATATTCCAGATTTAAAGGACATCACCTAGAATACTAAGAACAAGAAATGCCCAATTTCAGAGCACCTTTAGGACCAAGAAAAACCTTTTTTAAGACCTGAGAGCTCAGTCTATATCTGGTATCCTTAAACTGTTGTTTCTGTGTTCCCTGGTGTGGTGCATGGGAACTCCAAGAGATCCTTCTGAAAATGAGTTTTCCTAAACCTGGCAAGATCGGCTCCATGGTTGAAATTAATCAATTAATCCATTAAAACAAACAAACAAACAAACAAACAAACACCAAAAAAAAAGACCACCCACAAAAAAACCCACCTTTGCTTGTTTTTGAAGGATGGGGCTTTTGGAAAATAAAATCCCATAAAATTCTCTAGTCATGTGGAACTGTTCACAGAAAAACAAATCTTGCTTCTCTCTAAAACATTGAAAAAGTGACACAAATACACAAACTGTGTTCAACTGTATCAGCAGACTCTAAAACATGGGTTCAGCCTTGGTTCTGCCTCTGTCTTTGATTCATTTTGGAAAAGAATTCTACTCTCTTTGCCCTGATTGCATCCTTTCTTGGAAAAGGGATAATCTTCCAGGTGAGCTTGTTCTCTCACAAGTGCATTTTGCTTCACAGTCAAACTGCCTATTTGCTGCAGAAATTCTGGCTTGTTTTTTTTTTTAATTGTCAGGGTGCAATTGACTGTAAAGAAAGATTGGAACATGTTGTCACTCCCACCAACAAAATCCAGATGTTACGGCATTATTTTCTCTTCTGGAGCTTTAGGAGATGGGAAGTCTCATTAAGAGGAGAAGGATGAGGAGAGGCAGTTATGTGGTCCCATTTTATAGGAAAATAATCTGTGTTCAACAATGACAAGTACACAAATGAGAATAATTAATCCTAGATGGATGGAGACAAGGCTGAGCTGATAATTTGATGCACACATCTTTTCCTGAAGAAATTTATTTGATCCTTGCCTTATTATGTGCTTTGCAGCAGCATTTTGTAGTTCTTGGCATTCTGCTGTTCAGGCTGGAGCCAGCAGGGAAAACAGAGATGCAGACCTTGGTTCATTTGCCTAACGATGCACCCAGTGTGATTGGAGTTACCCCAAGGTACTTGAGACATTCACTGGGGTTTGACAGATCTGACAAAGGTCAGATATGTGCACATATTTTTGGAACTAGGAGCCACTGCCCTAGAGAACTTCCAATTTCTCCAAGTATTTTGTCAAGAATTACTATGAAACTATGTTACAATAGGTCATTAATTTAAAAATTAAATGTAACATAAATTTGCATTAATAATATAATTTTTATTGTGTTCTTCAAGGAGAAGAGGGACGTTATCCCCCTCTACAACTCCCTGATATCAGCTTGTAGCAAGGTGGGGGTGGATTTCTTCTCCCAGGTAACAGGTGAGAGGACAAGAGGACGTGGCCAGGGGAGGCTCAGGTTGGACATCAGGTTGGATTTCTTCATCTTGAAAAGGTGAAAGGTTTGTTAAGTGTTGGAACAGGAGGGTGGTAGAGTCACCATCCTCAGAAAAGCTCAGGAAATTACTGGACATGGCACTTAGTGTCTAATTGACAAGGTGGTGCTCCAAAGATTGGGCTTGATGATCTCGGAGGTCTTTTTCAACACTAATGATTTTCTCTTCGAATAGTTTTGGTCCCAATTACCCCAGAAACCAGTGGCAGAGCCAGGAGCAATGGCCTCCTGACTGCAGCATGGAAAATATTCCATTCCCACCTCACCCTGTGCTGATCCAGAGATGTTCAGGGACAGGCAATGCCAGTGTAAAGTGAGGCTCCCTCTGTTAAAAACTAAGTCAGACACAGGTGGCTGCTGAATTCACTGTGATATCTCCAAGTGTTACCATGGAAATTTCTAGGGAATTTTTTATCAAGCATGTGCAGAGAAATTTAGCCTGGGAGCTGCTGGGTGAGGCATATAAAATATATAGTTTTTCAGTGAACTCACTATGGCCAAAGTGACAGCTTTGGAAGGTTCCGTTGCTCTCCTGCTGAGCTCAGCAGGACTGGGACAGAATTCCACCCCAACACAGCCCTGTGTTTCCAAATGTCTCTATCTAGACTTGTGTCTGGACAAAAGCTAATTATGGTTTGAGCAGCAAAAAGCTTTAGGGCAACTTCCAGTTAAACTTCTGGGTCTTTAAATTGCAGAGTTGGGGAGGAGGGAGTATGAAGGGAAGCATGAGTTGATGTCACGTGTTTGTAGGGGGAAGAAGGGAGAGGGATACAGGTGTAGAATTGCAGAGCTGTGTCCTCTAAGTAAGAACTGTGTATCCTGCAGTCCTCTTGTCCAACTGGAAAATCCTGGGAGGGAATTCACAATTCTTCAATTTTGGTATCACTTCATTAGTATATGTGGGGGAAATAAATAAAAAATGAAGCCTTCCCCATCTGCAAAGTTCTTATTTTAAGTGTCACTTTACATCAGTTGCTCAAGAGCAGAAGCACTTCAACAATTAAATCCAGAAGTACTACTGGCAGAGGGAATAGCAAGCTGAACACTTCTGTTAAGCTGGAAATGTCATGGATTTATCTAAACTTCAGCATTTATGGCTTTCTTGCACATAGCTAACCTAGCAGGTAGAAGAATATTTTGGAGATTGTTAATGCACATTTCAAATCATTCAACAATCAAAATATGCAAGTGGTTTTAGGGTGCCACATATCCCCCCTATTTTTTTTTTTTTCAGAACATAGAAAAATATCCTGTCCCACTAGTGAGAGAAAATTGATGCTTGCTTTTTCCAGCTGAAATAGCAATAGCACTTTTTGAACAGCAATATAATATGGAAGATAAAGCTTGTTGTTTTATAGAACAGAATTGAATATTTATTATTTACGGTTCACAACAGACAAGCAACTCCATGAAAAACCTTAATCTTCTTTTTAGACATTGTGGAGTAGAATCATAAAAAATCTTCCTGTTCTGTGGAGGAAAAAAAGACAAACAGCAAGGAAATGAAGTTTCAATACTTCCATTTTAAGCTGCAGAGTACAGAGAGCTTTGCCCAAGGTCTATGAATTGTCTGTGGCAGGGTCAGGAACTGCAGCCACAGCTCAGAATCTCAAATAACTTTTCTCAGATAATTTCAAGTATTGGTTCAATACTTGCTCATAGGCTTTTCTATGCTCCTGCACACAGCATGAAAAACAAGGTGTATCCATCTAAATTCTCTGAGGAAACTTGATTTGAGGTTATTTACCTGCTGTGCTCCAAATGCCAGGCTCTTCCTCACCCTGATGCTGGTGTACTGATGTAAGACCACAGCTCCCAGCACGGCCTTCACCTGGGGAGCATCAGACTTTACCTGCTGGGTGTGGCCACTTCTGCGTGTCTGAATCACAGAATCACAGACCAGTTTGAGTTGGAAAGGACATTAAAGATCTTTTAATTAGGGACACCTCCCACTGGAACAGGCTGCTCATCCAATCTGGCCTTGAAAAATCCTAGGGATGGGGCATCCACAGCTTCTCTGGACATCCTGGTGAAATAGAGGCTGAGATACTGTCCATAAAACAAAACTACTATATATCTCCTCACTGGTACTCGATTAATGGCTGAGAATGAGAAAATCAAAATATTAACTTATTATATTTATTATATATTAACTATTTCACTGCTCAATCAAATCATTAAGGGAAGACTAAAAAGGTCACACAACAAAGCAAAACCTTCCTCAGGTCCCTGTTTTCCAGGAATGGGATCCCAAACCAGATATTATCAGCTCAGCAGTGGAGGTAGGATACAGTTTTAACTAGTTTTCAAAACTTTCTGAAATTCTGTTTTAATCCAAATTTTATATGTCAAGCCATTGTATCAACATATTGTGAAGTTTTGTGCAGAAAGATTTCTTCCAGTTCTATCCTCCAGGATAAAAAATGTAGACAAGAAATGAAAGAAAAACAAGAAATGTCAAGTTCATTTACTGCCTTTGTTGGGATGAACCAAAATACAAATTACTGGGGTCCTTTTCCCCCTGTTTAGGTCACAGCTGAGGAAGAAAATGCTTCTTTGTCTCTTCCTGGCAAAGCAGAGTTTATTTTGGATGACATTATGCTCAGGTCTCTTCTAAGGAAATATGCACATGCACTCACCTTATTGGTCAGCAAAATGGAATGCATAGTGAAATATCACAGAAATTTTACATAACCTATTTACTCAGGGAAGAAAAGGCACAGACCTACTTTGCATAATCCTCTACACAAGAATCTTTGAACAAAAAAACATTTGAATATAAATGATTCTGAGGCATATCCAGTGCTGTTGTTTAGAGCAGCACTTTCACTTATTTGTGATGAGAAAGGGCGTTAATACCCACAAATCCATGGCTGATAGTTTTTCTCTATTTTTTGGACATTTTCATGTTCCCTTTCGGGCCCTGGTTTCTCAGGAAAGCAGGATAATTAGGCTAATAGGTGTTTTTATTCTGGCATGAAAGTTACATAGGTTTTTTCAGCCTGGTTTGTGTCATTTAGAAAAGAGTTTAGAAAGAAGTGAAAATGAAAGAAAACTGATTTCAGAATAAGAGTATTTACACAAGTCTGTGGTTTAGAATTACTGCTTTGAATGTTTTCATAATACCTGTTTAGTTTTGTGTGCCCATTTCAGATGTTTTGGGTAGTAGTCTAACATCCCAAAATATCTAATTATTAAAGCTTAGTTCCCAATTTGCCAGTTATTTAATGGCATTGATCCTGAATACCTATAGCACTTCCAGAAACAGTAGGGAAGAATTTATCCAATACTTTTGTTGGAACACAACCCATAAGATGCCAACCCAAGTGCAGTAACTCAACATTTCTTGGACTAATTAAATGGAAATACTGCCTTTTTTCTTGATGGTATTAAAGACTACCATGTTCAGGACTGATACAATTCTTCTTCATGATGATTAATTTTATTACTCCTTACTCGAGATCCAGATTGATGAGCACTCAACAATCATGGCACATTTCTTCAGGGTTACATGTTGGTGACAGAAAACACATAAAAAACATCATTTTCTACTTCAAACAAAACATAATCCTATTTGCCCCCTCTCTTACTCATAAAAGAACAAAAATCAGTGCAAAGAAAGCCTTCACAAAAGAAAAAAATTCTCCTTTCACTCCTTGCTGTAGGAAGAGGTTCAGAGAAGATACAGAAACTGAGCCATGGTAAGGACGTGACCTCACCTTTGAAGAGAGGTGCAGATGTCAGATTTGTGAAACTTCAGAGCTGTAACTGCATAATACTAAGATTGTATGAAATATTAATCCAGTCCATAGTTCCTGCCTCTGGCAGTGACCAATAATGTATATTTATGGGAAAATGATAGTACTAGGAGAATGAAAACTGTCTGAACATGCACATATTCATTGAATAATAAATACCAGTAAGAGAAAAAAAGATCAAACCTCGAAGGATTGATAAGGTCCCAACTTAGGTTCTTGCACAACCATGGAAATTGGCATCCTGCTGCTCAAAGACTGCCAAAAAAACTCTTCCAGGGTGCAAAGCACCTACTGGATTCCCACACAGTACCTCAGTTCTAAACTTAAAATAGTGCAGAAATTGCAGTCTGGGTGGTTCAGTCATCATCCAGAGGAGAATGAGGATACAAGGCAACTGCATTACAGTTCCCAGGAGATCCTGTATCACTGCTTTGATGCCAAAATGGTAAAACATCAGCCCTGGGGAATTTTTGTGCATTTTCCACACAGAGATCAAAGTGTGTTCCATCTGGGGCTGTGTAGCAGATCAGACATTAAGCTATTATTTTGCATCTCACCTCAATACGGAGTTGCTGCCACAGGGCTTGAACAATGTTGTGTTACTCAAAGTATTTCAGATTGGGACACACTCAGGTTGTGGGGAGTCTCAGGAGGATGGAATTCATGTTGAGCTCAACGTGGAAATGTGGGGTCTAATCTTCCTAAATGTCCATCAGTACATCTGATGTGACCAGGGGAAGCTGAAGGGCAAATGTCAATTCATTGAAGCTGGACTAGGGACTGTTTTTAAGAAATCTCTTTGGTATTCATCATCCTCTTAAACACAGGGCTTTCCTCCAGACATGAGGAGGAAGCTGGACACTTCTAGCCCAATATCTCTCCAGCAGCTCTTTCTGAGCACTGAGATAATCAGAAGTTTGTAACAGATTTTTCAGAAATAATTACGTGTGGGATTCCATATGGGGTGGGCCAGCTTGTTTGTTCAATGAAGGAAATGTTACCAAAGTCCTTCTGCCAATGCATTAAATATTTAGTGTCTTCTGCTTAGCTCCTCTGTATCAACAATTTAGCTTCCCATTTTCTATTCATATAACAGTTGAGCTGGATTAAGAGAATTTAACTGACATGTAAGGCAAACACAACTGGATCAAATAGATTTCTTGGCCAGTTTGACACGTGTGCTCAAAACCTACAGGAATGCAAAGCCTGAAAATATTTGTAAGAAACTCTTCTTTCTCTATATGTGAAAGCAATTAATTATTAGCATTAATATTTCACATTACAAAATGAATATGAAAAATATAACATTTATTACTTAACCATTTCTTTTGAATGGAGGATCATGAAAAGTTTATAAACATTCACTGCTAAAGAAGTTTCAAGGTATTTTGCAAGCAATATTATCTAAAATGACAACATGTCCTAATGCTGTTTGATTTTCAAGATATATGAAAATGTTTTGCCCAAATGCATATTCAGGGTAGATATATGTGCACTGCTTTCTGGGGGCAGATCTGTTTATTATTAGATTATTATCACTGTAGATTATTATCACTGAGTTTGATGGAATTTACATAATTATGCCTCTTCATTGTTTCTTTTTTTATCTTGACAATGTTGAAAATTAAATTAAACTTTGTGATGTTTTCATTTCTCTTTCTATTTCAAAGATTTTTTTTCCTTTTTTTCAAGCATTTTCTGAAAATGACTGAGTATTACTGGCAAAGCAACAATGTTTGCATCCTACTTCCATTGTCTCTTTAGAAATAGTCCCTCTTTTTTTTATCCCCATGGCAAAACAGTAACTTAGATCACTGAAGTCATAGCAGAGATATTTTCCCTTTCCAAAGTACTCCAGCTTAAAAATGCTTTCAGATAAGATTGAGATCAAATAGAGTGTTTGGTAGAATGTTCTCATGAGAAGGTTTACGTGGGGAATATTCTCCTCATCTGCAAAGTGCTGCAGTGCTGACATTGTTTTGGAGACACTTAAAGCCATCTCAAAAACCCAGGTGTTTTGTTTTTCAAGCTCGACTTTCATGACCAGCATGCTGCATTACTTTGAAAGTATCCAGATTTCTAGGAACATGGAGAGGCTCTTAGGACTCCCTGGCATAGCTGAAGGTTTTAAAGATTCTTCTTCACTTCCTCCAGTGTCAGCCCAGCCTCCACATGTTGGTGAGAGATCCCCATTGTCATTTTGCAGCTTGACTCCTTGGGAAATCTTCCTTGTCCCAACTCAGAATATTAAATTCTGATTCTCAGCTCACTGGCTTTCCTCAGAAATAAAGGCTGTTCCTACTTTAAGAAATAATTCAGACCAGCAGCAGTGGGTCTGCACCAAAGAAGGGCTGTTTTTAACGACCATGTATCCATAATATAGACAACTTAAATTTTTGGATTAATACTGGACCTAACCCAGTGGTATGGTGTTATTACACACTTACAGCTTGACTGGTTTGGGTGAACCTCAGTCTTCTTCTAAATCCTTCTAAATGGAGCTGAGTTTGGTGTCTGCTAAGCTCTGCAACAGAAAACAAAGTTCAACACATGAGAATTACTGTGAGATGCTTCTCAGCACCTCTGATTCAAACTAACTGATCTTTCTCCTCCTGATCCAAACTAAAACCCTCATTCAGGAATACAAACTACTGTGATGACATCAAACCTTCCCTCTACTCTCTACACAAATATTTTGCTAAATACCAAGCTGTGCAAGAGGTTTATGGCATTGTCTCTGAGGTGCTTTATAGCCCAAATCCAAGCTGGCTACTTATCTATATGTGTCACCTGGAAGTTATGACATGATATTCAAGTTTGAACAACCAGCCATGGCTGTTAAATCCAAAGATTTGTTTATGGGCAGAGAGGAAGCACACCTTACCTAAAGATTAGGTAAAACCAAGAATTTGCTGGTGTAATTTACATCTAACTTACAGTCTAATAATTCACAGTCTAATTCAGAATCATCACAAGTCCAGCTATAAAGAAGAGAAGATAATAATGCATGTGAAGTGCTTATGTACACAGAAAGTAACAAGAATAAAGTCTCAGAAAATCTCCAGCTGGAAGGGACACACAAGGATCACAGAGTTCAATTCCCTGCACCTCACAGGACTTCCTAAAAGTAAACCCTGTGACTGACAGCATCATCCAGGAGCTCCTTAGTGCCATAAGCACTTTCCTGGGGAGTCTGTTCCAGCGACTGACCATCCTTTCAGTGAAGAACCTTTCCTTAAAGTCCAATTTGAACTTCCCCAATGCTGCTTTCTAACAATTCCATGAGTCCTCTTGGTCTCCAGTGAGAGGAGAGCAGCACCTTCCCCTCCACTGCCCCACTTGAGGAAGGTGTAGACTGATGAGGTTCTCCAAGCTGAACAAGTTAGTTAAACCATATAATTAAAATTGTTAATCCTCACACTTCTTAACATGCACTCTTTTTCCTGGCACTATGCTGACCCTTCCACAGCTCCTGTGGAGCAGTGTCAATAACTCTGCAGGCAATAACTCTCAACCTGGAACAGCAGACGTCTCCCTTTCAAGAGTTAATCACAAAACAGAAGAGACAACCCTTGCTAGAGAAACTGGCTAGACAAAGTCATTACATTTTCAGGGAAGCAGAATCCAGCACAACTATCTCCTGTGATGTGGAGGACAGGTTTACAAAAGTAGAGCAATGGTAAAAAAATAAGATCAGTCACCCAATAGGTTGAAGGAAGTTTTATCTCCAGCGTCTCTTTTTGAAACAAAGTCAGAGTACTGCAAACAGGTAAAGCAAAAATAAACTCATAATAAAGTAAAACGCTGCCATGGCTGTGGTTTTCTTGAGGAGACCTTCAGGATGAGACCAACCATCACATGACAAATGTGAACTGTAGCAAGTAACGCATGGCTGGGTGACTAAATGTCTCTTTGAGAGAGGTATAAATTATTCAGGCACAGGATTCTCTGGGTGTATGTTCATGCATGAGAGAAGCATGATAAGCAGTCCTATTTCATGCTTAATAAAGTGTCTCACTATCACCTTATAGCCAAAAGTACATTCACACTGGTGAGTACCCTGTGTGTCAGATTATGAGGAGGCATTTATTGAGCAGTGTAAAAATTTCTGTTATTTCTGTTTTATTTATTTTCTACTTCACTTCGTGAGGAAGAGGTAGAAAAGCAAACAGGTCAATTTTGTTGACCAATGGGTACACAGGAGGTGAACACTCAGTTTTAATCAGGACAGATGCACCACTTACGAATTTCAAAAGGTTAAGAAGGAAAAGCAAAGAGCAGATGCAGGAGTTTACAGTCCCCAGGGCAACAACAAAAATAAGAGTCATACAGCAGTTAGATGGTGTTAGAAGGTCTTTCTTTCATCATTAGGAAGAGCTCAAATTATAATTTTCATGTTATGTTTTAGATTTTAATTTTGGTCTGACACAGGGAAGGAGCACTTTACAAAATTTTGAACAGATTGCAGAAAAGGAAACAGGATGCCTAAAAAAAAAAAAAAGGAACTTTAGAGAAAAGTAAAAGAAAAGCTATTAAAAAAAAAAACAGAAGTTATCTCTGAGAAAAAATGAAATGAG
>VXBI01001038.1:393976-418581 GCA_013397375.1 Toxostoma redivivum
CTTCTTTCTCTATATGTGAAAGCAATTAATTATTAGCATTAATATTTCACATTACAAAATGAATATGAAAAATATAACATTTATTACTTAACCATTTCTTTTGAATGGAGGATCATGAAAAGTTTATAAACATTCACTGCTAAAGAAGTTTCAAGGTATTTTGCAAGCAATATTATCTAAAATGACAACATGTCCTAATGCTGTTTGATTTTCAAGATATATGAAAATGTTTTGCCCAAATGCATATTCAGGGTAGATATATGTGCACTGCTTTCTGGGGGCAGATCTGTGGGGTCTGATTATTATCACTGAGTTTGATGGAATTTACATAATTATGCCTCTTCATTGTTTCTTTTTTTATCTTGACAATGTTGAAAATTAAATTAAACTTTGTGATGTTTTCATTTCTCTTTCTATTTCAAAGATTTTTTTTCCTTTTTTTCAAGCATTTTCTGAAAATTACTGAGTATTACTGGCAAAGCAACAATGTTTGCATCCTACTTCCATTGTCTCTTTAGAAATAGTCCCTCTTTTTTTTATCCCCATGGCAAAACAGTAACTTAGATCACTGAAGTCATAGCAGAGATATTTTCCCTTTCCAAAGTACTCCAGCTTAAAAATGCTTTCAGATAAGATTGAGATCAAATAGAGTGTTTGGTAGAATGTTCTCATGAGAAGGTTTACGTGGGGAATATTCTCCTCATCTGCAAAGTGCTGCAGTGCTGACATTGTTTTGGAGACACTTAAAGCCATCTCAAAAACCCAGGTGTTTTGTTTTTCAAGCTCGACTTTCATGACCAGCATGCTGCATTACTTTGAAAGTATCCAGATTTCTAGGAACATGGAGAGGCTCTTAG
This sequence comes from Toxostoma redivivum, assembly GCA_013397375.1. Taxonomy (NCBI): domain Eukaryota; kingdom Metazoa; phylum Chordata; class Aves; order Passeriformes; family Mimidae; genus Toxostoma; species Toxostoma redivivum. Next base: position 394,834 of record VXBI01001038.1, read on the forward strand.
GACTCCCTGGCATAGCTGAAGGTTTTAAAGATTCTTCTTCACTTCCTCCAGTGTCAGCCCAGCCTCCACATGTTGGTGAGAGATCCCCATTGTCATTTTGCAGCTTGACTCCTTGGGAAATCTTCCTTGTCCCAACTCAGAATATTAAATTCTGATTCTCAGCTCACTGGCTTTCCTCAGAAATAAAGGCTGTTCCTACTTTAAGAAATAATTCAGACCAGCAGCAGTGGGTCTGCACCAAAGAAGGGCTGTTTTTAACGACCATGTATCCATAATATAGACAACTTAAATTTTTGGATTAATACTGGACCTAACCCAGTGGTATGGTGTTATTACACACTTACAGCTTGACTGGTTTGGGTGAACCTCAGTCTTCTTCTAAATCCTTCTAAATGGAGCTGAGTTTGGTGTCTGCTAAGCTCTGCAACAGAAAACAAAGTTCAACACATGAGAATTACTGTGAGATGCTTCTCAGCACCTCTGATTCAAACTAACTGATCTTTCTCCTCCTGATCCAAACTAAAACCCTCATTCAGGAATACAAACTACTGTGATGACATCAAACCTTCCCTCTACTCTCTACACAAATATTTTGCTAAATACCAAGCTGTGCAAGAGGTTTATGGCATTGTCTCTGAGGTGCTTTATAGCCCAAATCCAAGCTGGCTACTTATCTATATGTGTCACCTGGAAGTTATGACATGATATTCAAGTTTGAACAACCAGCCATGGCTGTTAAATCCAAAGATTTGTTTATGGGCAGAGAGGAAGCACACCTTACCTAAAGATTAGGTAAAACCAAGAATTTGCTGGTGTAATTTACATCTAACTTACAGTCTAATAATTCACAGTCTAATTCAGAATCATCACAAGTCCAGCTATAAAGAAGAGAAGATAATAATGCATGTGAAGTGCTTATGTACACAGAAAGTAACAAGAATAAAGTCTCAGAAAATCTCCAGCTGGAAGGGACACACAAGGATCACAGAGTTCAATTCCCTGCACCTCACAGGACTTCCTAAAAGTAAACCCTGTGACTGACAGCATCATCCAGGAGCTCCTTAGTGCCATAAGCACTTTCCTGGGGAGTCTGTTCCAGCGACTGACCATCCTTTCAGTGAAGAACCTTTCCTTAAAGTCCAATTTGAACTTCCCCAATGCTGCTTTCTAACAATTCCATGAGTCCTCTTGGTCTCCAGTGAGAGGAGAGCAGCACCTTCCCCTCCACTGCCCCACTTGAGGAAGGTGTAGACTGATGAGGTTCTCCAAGCTGAACAAGTTAGTTAAACCATATAATTAAAATTGTTAATCCTCACACTTCTTAACATGCACTCTTTTTCCTGGCACTATGCTGACCCTTCCACAGCTCCTGTGGAGCAGTGTCAATAACTCTGCAGGCAATAACTCTCAACCTGGAACAGCAGACGTCTCCCTTTCAAGAGTTAATCACAAAACAGAAGAGACAACCCTTGCTAGAGAAACTGGCTAGACAAAGTCATTACATTTTCAGGGAAGCAGAATCCAGCACAACTATCTCCTGTGATGTGGAGGACAGGTTTACAAAAGTAGAGCAATGGTAAAAAAATAAGATCAGTCACCCAATAGGTTGAAGGAAGTTTTATCTCCAGCGTCTCTTTTTGAAACAAAGTCAGAGTACTGCAAACAGGTAAAGCAAAAATAAACTCATAATAAAGTAAAACGCTGCCATGGCTGTGGTTTTCTTGAGGAGACCTTCAGGATGAGACCAACCATCACATGACAAATGTGAACTGTAGCAAGTAACGCATGGCTGGGTGACTAAATGTCTCTTTGAGAGAGGTATAAATTATTCAGGCACAGGATTCTCTGGGTGTATGTTCATGCATGAGAGAAGCATGATAAGCAGTCCTATTTCATGCTTAATAAAGTGTCTCACTATCACCTTATAGCCAAAAGTACATTCACACTGGTGAGTACCCTGTGTGTCAGATTATGAGGAGGCATTTATTGAGCAGTGTAAAAATTTCTGTTATTTCTGTTTTATTTATTTTCTACTTCACTTCGTGAGGAAGAGGTAGAAGAGCAAACAGGTCAATTTTGTTGACCAATGGGTACACAGGAGGTGAACACTCAGTTTTAATCAGGACAGATGCACCACTTACGAATTTCAAAAGGTTAAGAAGGAAAAGCAAAGAGCAGATGCAGGAGTTTACAGTCCCCAGGGCAACAACAAAAATAAGAGTCATACAGCAGTTAGATGGTGTTAGAAGGTCTTTCTTTCATCATTAGGAAGAGCTCAAATTATAATTTTCATGTTATGTTTTAGATTTTAATTTTGGTCTGACACAGGGAAGGAGCACTTTACAAAATTTTGAACAGATTGCAGAAAAGGAAACAGGATGCCTAAAAAAAAAAAAAGGAACTTTAGAGAAAAGTAAAAGAAAAGCTATTAAAAAAAAAAACAGAAGTTATCTCTGAGAAAAAATGAAATGAGTACTTCTCACCTCAGAATATAGATTTACATACACTTGGAAGAAACTATTCACATTCCAAGATCTGGCAACTATTCATGTTCTCATATGCTAGCAGTCGCTTAACTGCTTAGCAAGATCAAAATGAGAGTATGTGTAATGGATTAATCATTCAAAATACTCAGTTGAGAGAGGAATAGACCAGAGACAGACACAAATTATTTTGGCTATATTAAAAAAATTCATGCATTAGAAATAGGAATAGAAATAGAAAAGGAAACAGAGAAAGGAATCTGGAACAAAGAAAATGCCACCTAAATTTTGAGAATTGCTCCTGATGGGGATCTGAAGACTATAAAGCATCTTCACTGGAGAATCAGTGGCAGTGTAACCACTTGGGAAACTCAAACAGGAAGGGACCAGCTCCAAGGAGCACAGGGACGGGACAGCCTGACCTAAAGGGTATTTTCTATCTAGTGCAACCAGAACCCTACATAATAGACTTGCCAGCTTCTCAAAAAGAAAGCATGAGCTGAATCAACCTCAAAATGTTCCAGTAATAGGGATGAAAAATGCTGAAACCCTATTTCAAGGTGATATGAGTAGGATTGTCAAAACAGGATGAATGCTGGCAGCCAGGTCCATGGGCTGAAATACAGCCCATAAAATGAGTGGCTGGACTGCACAGCAGTGCCATTCTTCTCTCATCTTGATTTGGACATCAAGAATAGACATATTTATCATGTTCAATACAAAAAGCAATGCACTGTTCAGTGTTTCCCAAAACCTGCAATTTAAATTCATTCAGATGTGGGGATGACCTAAAGAGGAGGAAAAAAAAACAAAAACCCAACAACAATTGAAGTTATACTTCAATTTCTGTCACAAAACTTTTGTTGCCTTTGCTGACAGAGGGAGAAATATGGTTTCTGTTCATCCTGTATTTCCAGGTTTTTTCTGAATAGAAACCAAAGACTAAGAGAACAATTCTGGTCATCCTAAATGTACCTGTCTGCTTTATCAATTGAACTTGTCTCTCTAAATATTTTATAAGACATAACTTTTTTCTTTAATTTGTCGTCATCTTTCTCTTTACATCATTATATTTCTACTGGGAAAAAATGCCAGATTTGTTAGAAGTCATTACTTTCCCTGTGGGTCACCTCTAAGCTTTTTTTATCATGTACTTTTCCCTTATTCTGACAGAATATGAGACATTATCAGATATGCCCTCTGCTTATTGAGTTCTGCCTGGAACTGTAATTGTAATATACATGAGCTAGTACTTCATGCTTACATTGTGCCTCATATTCAAAGATCTCATAGTAATTCAGAAGGAGGTTTAAAGTATTAATGACCTGTATAAAAGGAGGGGAAATATAAAATGAAGAGTGGAAAAGGAAGTAAATTTACAACCATATTTTATTTTGGTTTTTCAGAAAGGAGACAGTATTCTAGTTCAGTGGAAATGAAAATAAAAAGAATGGTTTTGTTTTGAATGAAAAAAAAGTAATTTTAAACTTGAAGGACTTAAAAAAATAATTTTGACACACTACCTGTTTGAAAACGTACAGCCATTTGTATTTGTACATATTCAAATCATTCACAAAAGAACATTGTCAGACAGTGTTATTCTTCAATTTACAGAGATTTTGCAAACTGGATGTATCTGAGAATGCATTAAGGCACACATAAAATTTTAGGAAAAGGTCAAAGAAAGAAAGTAGGAGTCCTGAATACAAAAATCAGTCTCCATCCACACTACATGCAGGCTGAGACAGACATTGTCTGCTACAGCCCCAAGAGCTAATTCTAGTCTAGAGCAAACCTTGGAAACTGGCTCTTGGAATTTCCTACTTACAGACCATTACCTGGTATCTCCTTTGGAAAAAAGGCACTTAAATATCTACTTTAAATGAAAAATAAAGCAAATTTTTTGACCTATTAATGTCAACTCTTAATGTCTCTGTAAGTCCTTAAGTAGAAAGAATACTACATTTACAAAGCATTGTAATGGTTTCAGTACAGTCTTCACATAATATTCTGGATATTGATAACAGCCCATCGATATTTTTGTCACCATGTAGGAGTTTCCCTTGATTTGAGCTTGAAATTTAAGGTGGATATTGCTAATATTTTTCAATGTAAAGGCATGTTGACTTCTAGAGCCATCAATTGTTAAACGGTGGCTTTTTTTACAAACTGTTACCACAGAGATGAAAATGTTTAGCACCACACAGGTATTATTGAAGTGATTTTGACAGCATTTCACACCTCATTTGCTGCCAAAGTTATTAGATTTTAGTCAATGATCAAAGAGTCAGTTGACTCTAAAGGGCTCCTTTAAAGCACTGAGGCATGAAATTAGAACAGTTTAGAAATTATCTTGATCTTTACTTCATCTTGTGTTTAGAGTCCATCTCTTCTAGCTACCCCCCTACTTATTTAAAAGGAAACACTTAAGGTTAATATAAGCCTTGCCATTTTTATGTGACTTCAGGCAGTGGAATTATTTGGAGGGTAACTTTGACAAAGCAACTGTTTGAGTGCAGATTGGCTGCTATAAATTCCAATGACAAAAGCCACAGCCAATCTGGAGTGAAGGCTGATGAGCAGAAAGTGCCTTTCCCAAGGATGAAATCATCAAAACTCACAGAACTTGCAAAAACAGTGAAAACAGAATTCAAGGAGACACATCCTGTTGATTATCCTGTAAACTCCATGACCTCATGTATACATGACATATCCTCTCACCTCTTTTGTTCCTGTTTGAAATTACTATTGTGTTTTCATAGCTCATAATGCTACAAGTATTTAAAATTCTGCCTCTAGACAAAACACTTTCAAGAGATTTACATCAGATGGGCCACCACTAAACTCTGTCCCTAAGCACCACATCTACATGTTATTTGAAGGCTTCCAGAGATGGCAATTCCACCACTTCCCTGGGCAGCCTTTTCCAATCCTTGACCACCTTTTTAGTGAAAACTTTTCCATTTCCATTTCCTCTTATCCTGTAATTTGATACCAGGGAGAAGAGAATGACACACCTGGCTGCATCCTTTTGTCAGGGAGTTGTGGAGGGTGAGAAGGTTCTCCCTGAGCCTCCTTTTCTCCAGACTGAACCCTCCCAGCTCCTTCAGCTGCTCCTCATCAGACATGCTCCAGACCCTTCCCCAGCTCTGTTGCTATTCTCTGGACGCCTCAAAGTCTTTTTGGTGGTGAGGGGCCCAAAACTGAACCCAGGATTTGGGGTGTGGTCTCACCAGTGCCCAGGCAGAGGGACAATCACTGCCCTAGCCCTGCTGACCACACAACTGCTGACACAGGATGCAGCTGAAAGTCTCACAGCTCTTTGCTACCTGATCCTTTTCTGGAAGATTCACTGTTTTTATTCATGATGAGGACCTACAGCTGCATCAGCCTGGCTCCCACAAATCAAGCAAGACAAATTTGTTTAAAATCTACACAATTAGTTTTCTTGCCTGTCTCCCTGCAGATATTTTAAATTTCCTGGAGGAATTCCTACAATTCAGGGCACTTTTTGTCAGCAGTGACAAACTCCCCACTCGAGTCACTTAGCCTCTGAGAATTTGTCTCAACACCCAACTTGGTTCCATGAATTTGTTACCTCAAAAAAAGAGATTTAAAGTTGCTAAAAACAGTCACGGTACCCCGTTCATCTTCTTTGTAACACTGATTTGGCATTTCAGGATACTCTTGTTCACATACAATCCCAAGCCACTTTCTAGGAAATGGATTTCCATGCCTGATGGTTTACTGATGGCATAGAATTTTTGATTTATTCCATAAAAAATTCCCAGTTGAACTGATAGTTCTCTTCCTTGGAATCAAGAAACCATTGAAAAAGCATGGGTTTCATTGTTAAAAAAACCCAAAATAAATCCCTTTTTTCACTCTCACTGAGTTGCAGGAAGCTCTTTAGTTAAATCAATTGCCGGTAATTAGAGCACTATTTCTAACTGTGCCTAAATCATATTTGATTGGGGCTATTGTGTTAGCTCTTCTCTTACCATGAACTGTATTTCATTGCATCTGAATTATTCTGAGTGATCCTCTAATCCCCTCACTTTCCTTGGATTCAAAGATGAATCTTTGCTTTCCACTACTGTATTATCAAAACCTCTTCTCCAGACTAATGCACTAGCAAGAGTAATTTTTCATTGAATGTTAGACCTGACAAAGAATTATTATTCTAATGTATTGGGGAGATTAGCTCATTTTCACTCTACTTCTGCCTTCCCATTCATCACTCTCCTGCTGTTGGGACTTCCAAAATGATTTATTTAGGCAGAAAACTTAAGTATTGCGGAGGAGAGCTGAAAATACACAAATGGCACAGGAAATGCTGATCCTTTCCACTCCACTCCACTAAATGTGACACATGAGTGTGTCTCTTCTTTTTCTAATTTCTGTAAACTGGGAACCTTAGGGAAGTCTCTCTTCTTATTCCTTCTCATCTTTACTGGTAGCATTTACATAATACATATAAAATGTGTCTTCTCTATCAGGTCAATTAAGCTCATCTTTTTATTGCCTTTTGTTGTTTGCATCAGCCTGAATTGTTGATAACTAACTCTCTTCTAATCACATTTCAGTTTCTTTAATGCTGTCACCGGGCTCAAAATATGGCCCTGTTTATCCCATGAATCATGTGGACAACAATGCCATGAAGACATGAAAATTATGAATTTAACTAATAGATTTATGATGACTTAGAATGCCTCACAGAGTTCCCTGTATTGTATTTAGTTGTCCTGGTCACTGGTACTATGGAATTCTCAGCTGATGAGGAGCTCAGGATTAGAAGTTTTTTCTTGAGGTCAGATGGAAAAGAAGTCATTCAGGATGATCCAGAAGGATCAGGATACCATCCATGGAGACCTGAACAAGCTGGAAAAATGGACTCATGGAACTCTTATGAGGTTTAACAAGGCCAAGTGCTGGTTCTGTACCTGGGTCAGGGCAAAGCTTGGAGTCAATCCAGGATAGGGGATTGTTGCCTGATATCAAGGGAAAAAGTCTTGCTACAGTGGTAAAAGAGTAAAATAAAAAGCAGACCTTTATTTCAAAGCTTCTGGTTGTCCAGTGGTCATGGGCACATCCAGTATTGGATTTCTACAATTTTATAAGTTAAAAAAAATAGCATATTTAACAGATATTGTCTAATTAGAGGAGTAGTTGGTTAGGCAATTTTTCCCTGGGTACTGCCCCACTAGAGTTAGTCCAGGGTTTATTTGCCCCATTTTCTTGTTATGTCTTCTCAGATTCTGATTGGAGAACAAAATGTACTCCTTCTACATTCTCTTCTTGAAAATAAGACTAAACAGTATTTCAGGAATATACTAGAAGGTTAACTTATTGCTCTAAAATTTAAGAGAAGGGTAGGAAAAATATTAGGAGCTACATAACTATGTAACAGTATTCTACAAGCTATGAATATATGCAAAATACATAAAAAGCAAAGCTCTTTAGGCATCAGAATGAGCAGATCAAGAGCAGCCTTGGGGAGAAGGACTTGGTGGTGCTGGAGGATGAGAGGCTGGACAGGAGCTGTCAGTGTGCACTCAGAGTCCAGAAACTCCCTGTGTCTTGGGCTACATCCAAAGCAGGATGGGCAGCAGAGCAAGGGAGGGGATCCTGCCCCTCTGCTCTGCTTAGGTGAGACCTCACCTGCAGAACTGCCTCCAGCCCTGGGGTCCCAGCACAGGAAGGATGTGGAGCTATTAGAGTGAGTCCAGAGGAGGCATCAGGATGATCAGAGAGATGGAGCAGCTCTGCTGTGAGGAATCACTGAGAGAATTGAAATATTTCAGCCTGGAGAAGGTTTGTTGTGTCCTAATTGTGTCCTTCCCATACCTGAAGGAAGTCTACAGGAAGGATGGAGAAAGATTATTTACAAGAGCCTGGAGTGGCAGGACAAGGTGGAATAGCTTCAAACTGGGAGGGAGTAGGTTTAGATTAGATATTAGGAAGAAATTATTTTCTGTGAGAGTTTTAAGACCCTGGCACAGGTTATACAAAGAAGCTGTGTCTGCTGCACCCCTGGAGGTGTTCAAGGCCAGTCCAGAAGAAGTTCTGAACAACCTAGTCTAGTGGAAGGTGTCCCTGACCATGGCAGGGGGCTGGAACTGGAGGATCTTTAAGGTCCCTTCCAACACAAACTATTCTATGGGTCTATGATGAAGGAGAGTAAGGAAAAAAAAAGGGGAAAGGTTGATGTAAGATGATCTAAATGCACAAAATACATATTGGGAAGAGGACATGAGTCAAAGCATAAGAAGAATGAGACAGGCTAAATGGCAAAGATTTTGGGAGGTTGCAATTAAATCAGTAAAGGAGCCCAAAAATATCTTAAGATTCAGTGTAATTTGATCAATGAACAAGATGGCAATTGTCAGCAATTGTTCCAAAAGGGCTTATTTAAGGAAAGAAGACTGGCAAAGATCTAGCAAATCTTTCATACAATATGTGGATCTTAGAATTCTGTCATGTGCAGAAAGGGAGCACAGTTTATGTACAGATAAAGTAATTTCTTGTTATGCATCCACTGATAGTCTAAATTAAATACTATTCCTCTAATGAATACATTTTATTAGTTTACAACATAAGTGTCTGTCTCTGGGTGTCAGATTGTCCAGTCCTGCTCTTGTGGGCAGGATCTGTGCTGCTTAGGCTTCAACTGACCCAGTGTGGATGTGACCCAAATCATATCCTAAACTGTATTTACTCTAATAATTAGATTCTTATTGACTGCAAAGGGAATCCATGATGACCTGTTCAGGTCTGCGCTATCAATGCCTTCACTGAACCAGGCAAATCCCAACCCTGAAGTAACAGCTGAATCCCACTTGGTCTTGTGCTATAGTTTCATCATCATGAAATGAAATCTTCATCATTATCATTATCATCTTGAGAATTTCTGATATTTTTTACCTCACACAGTAGCTGAGCCACCTTTACCTGCACAAATTTTCTCACATCCTCATGTTTTGGAATAGGCTGTAAAGCTCATCTTTCTGCTACTCAAGTGATTCTTATTTTCTTCCAAAAGTGCCATATGCCCTACCTCCTGCTCCAGTAGTTTAGGTGCAGTCTTGTCATCTTTCATTAAGGTGTTTGTGTAGGAGAGGAAAAGGTATTCATAAATTAATTGCGGGGAAGACTCCTCTAGAACAACTTTCTACTGCTATTTTTCAATTTTTCTCTCAATGACTAACTCTGGTCATCATAACCTGCACTAGGTGGAAGATCCTGACACAGAATCCATAATCAGGATGTTATTAAGTCCATATTTTTCTTCTTGAGGCACAGACTGGCTTGGAGGTATTTCTAAAAGACTGACTAGATAAATCCAGATCAGTGTAGTGTAAATCCAAAGTTGCTGATATTTTGAGGAGGTTAGCCTAGTTCACCTCCACAGCTTCTTTTCAACCTAACTAGAATAAAGAATCAAATTCCATATCTCCAAGATAAGGAGATGAAAAGGAGAAAACCCTATAGATTAAGGTTAGACCTTACAGAATCTGGTCATCTAAGAATTACAGAGAAATTCTTCATGAGCAGAAAGGTACCTTATACCTCAGCAAGAGCCATTTTGGGATCCATACATTGGCTTCTGTATTCAGTATTAGTCTGCCATCAGTTTTCTTCCACAGGTCTCTCCATCAACATCAGACTGCAGACAACTTTCCCAAATACTTTCCATAGAGCAAGAAGAGAGGATTTCTTTAAGACATTCCAGTATCCAGAAGAATCATTAAGAGGAAAATCTCTTTCACTTGAATATTTTCAGCTTGTAAGGAGTCAGCATAAGCTGGGCACTCAGCACAGAAGGAGGGTGTATGGGCTGTTGCTTACACACTTTTCTGCTGAGTGAGACACCAACACAGAATAAAGGTGAGCTCCTGTGTTCACTAGATGGTGCTCCAACATTCAGATCCAGGGTTTCTGGATGTTCCTAGAACATTGAATTCTCTTCTTCACCAGGCTGTCTCTGTGCCTGTCATTGTGATCACCAAGTTCCCATGGGCTGGACATGCTCATTCTTTACAAGCAGTACCCATGGCATGCCAGAGGAGTCCTCTGCAAAGATGCATTATCAATTTCTCTCAGTTTATCCTGTTTAGTTGAGCTTATTCATGGTAAAATGTGGTCTTTTAATGCAAGGTTTTGGTTTGTCTTCTAAAACAGTTAGACATAGTTGATGATCTCATCTGAGCATCAATGCTCTGGTACTCAAGTAAAGTGATATTTTTGTGTGTGTGTGTGGTTTTCCTGTTTGAAGTGCCTGTGACAGTGTAAAAATATGTCACAACCCACCAGAGAGACATTATTATAACATGACATAAAAAGTACATGGTGCTTGCCTTAGATCTGGGCATGAAGGGAATCTGGTGGGTATTTGGGAGGCCTGCAAATTTTTGGACTAATTTTGGAGGATTCTACAGGTGTGTAGGAGTTACAACTGGTGCAATCTTTACTACAGTGCCTAAAAGAAAGGTTCCCCAAAGCTGCCTATTCCCACAACCACTGTAGGCTCTTCTTTGGGGGGAAAATAATTTGTCTACTGCAAAAATAACCAGGGAGTGAACTCACATACAGGCTGTGTATCTGATGAGGGGACCAAGACCTGGGAAGAAAGTATGAATTTATACTCAGACTTTTGAAGCATGTTGATCAAAAAATTGGGGTGGAAAAAAAGATGTTAATGATGTGGTACCAAAGGTGCCCCCCAGATGGAGGCCGAGGTATTAGAGGATATTAAAGGACATGGGTTGACAGAATCAATGTTTGCCTGAAGGAAGAGGATTATGCCTGAGCCTTCATCTCCTATTCATCCATGGAACTTATAAAAATAAATTGCTAAATGCTGTAAATGACATGTTCAACCCAGAATAGCTTTATTTTATTTTTTTGTGACTAACCTAGGTCAGATCAGGAATTCATCATGGTCTCCTCAGACAGAGTGCAACCTCCGTTCTTCTGGATATAGAATCATGGAATTGGTTAGGTTGGAAAAGACCTCAAAAATCATCAAGTCAAACAGTTCACCTCACACTGACTCATTCAACACATCCACATGTTCTTTGAACACTTTCAAAGATGGTGAGCCTGTCACTTCCCTGGTCAGTTTGCTCCAATGCCTGAGTAACTTTTTTTCTATATCTAATCTAAACCTTCCTTGTTCTGGAGGCTCCATATGGAAAATTTGGTCCAAAATTTCCCTGAACTGAGCCATAAAACAATATGAATCTAGGCTGCTTCTAATGGCTAGACACGAATCTCTGTGAGAACTCTGCTTTACGAGGTGAAAACAGGAGCAAGATGTGTTTTACCATGACCTGAGCAGAAATCTCAGTATCTTCTGACTTCCCAAAAGCAAGATATTGCAGTCAAGCACTCAGGGCTCCTTATCTGCATCATATTTCCATTCATTATGCTCCATTCTTCCTCCCCCCCCCCATAAAATGGGACAAAGAAAACTAAAACCTGGCAATGACAAAATGCTTCCTGGCATCTGGAAAAGTCTCGATCAGTTCAGAGAGCATCCCTGTTGGCTGAAGGAAAGTGGAGGCGTTTGCAGGCTGAGTGTTTGTGGCAGGGATGTTTTCCTTCCTCTTGCCTAGATTCAGCTGATTAGATCAGAGCACAAACAGAAGAAAGGGAGTACATATAAACTGACCTTGTCATCCTAAGTGGTTGTGGCATTTCCAGGAATGCTCACCCCGCTCCAGCTCTTCATTTCTAGCTGCTTTCACTTTGTCTCACAAAAGGTTTCTGCAACAGTAAACAAACAAAGAAACAAATAAATGCTGTGGGAAAACCTCCTTCGATAACCACTCCACTCTCCAACACTTCTGTTCTCATCACTGCCTTCTTTTAACCAACAAATAAATATTTCACTGCCTGGTGGAACTGTTCCTACTTGATGTAAAAAAGGCCATGATCATGAAGTGGTTACAGCTTATGACCCTGAACCCAAACCCCCAGCAAGTCACAGAGCAGAGCTGGGGTCATGGAACACAAGAAGGTGGATGCCAGCCTCTGCAGGAAGAATCTGCATCAGGTTATCTTTAATGAAATAAAATATTAGATATTTTGTCCCAAGATGGGAAAACTTGGTTCTATGGACAAAAGAAAGCCAGAGCAACTAGTTCTGGTCACCCTTGCAGTTGTCACCTGTTTTCAGGGAATTAAGTCATTCCCTAGCATCCCACTTTGTCTACTTATCCAATGAGCATCTCAAATAACAAAGCTGTAGGATTCATTAAATATATCTCCTCTGTGACTCCTACAGAGCACGCTGCCACAGAAATAATCCCCATGTTTTACTGGAAATACTAATTTCATTTCTATTTTTCCTCAAGGAGTCAGAAATTTATATTCTGTGTCTCTGTTCTTCCAAGAAAGCAATCTGAGTGCCATAGCTTTAATTTTTGGTGCCATTTGAAATGTATCCTGCCTGACTTCCATTTGCAGACTCAAACTCAACACAGCACTGCTGTTTCCATGCTCTTGTCTACTCACAGATAGCAAGGGCTTTTAAATTGCCTCTAGACATTTCTGTGTAGGCACCTGAATTCCACCCCAGACATAGATGAAGTTTCTTGGAACCCTCAGCTAGCTCTGAGGAATTCTCTTCATATTAACATGAAAAAAAAACAAACAAAACCAGCCCAAAACGCCCTAAAGCAAACAAACAGGCAACAGTAAGACATGGATAGACTGGAGAGAGAGAGAGACCACCTTTGCAGCCATTCAGAAAATGCTATGTTTAGTTAAATTAGAATGTGAAGAGTGTGTGAAACAGTCTGCAAGCCCATCCACAACCCCATTTACCAGTTTGGGTTAACCTCTGTGCCCACATCTATGCTTAAGAAGAAACCAAAATGAAGGTTTGATACAAACTGCCCAGAGAAAAAGTGCAAATACATTCAGCACCTCAGTCCAGAGACAAATTCTTGTTCAAACGATTTTGCTAGAAATTAAACAGAAATGTTACTTATGGAGATCACAGAATATGTTGAGTTGGAAGGGATCCACAAGACTCATCAAGTCCAACTCTTGGTCCTGAGATGAGTTGGAAAAGAAAAGGTCAGACCAAAATAGGACTTGTGCACCTCAGAATTCCTCTAAACACAGCCAAGACACAGCAAAGTCCTCACTGAATTCAGTGAGGAACCTATTATTAAAACACAATCCAATGCAAAATCCATGCTGCTAGATCAGCTTTGTGCTAGAACTCTCCCCAGGCTCCTGCCTGTATTCTCCTGTTAGTTCATGGACTTTAAACTCCAGGACAGCATACAGCCAAGGTGGGAAATGCTTTGCTTTGCTGCCTTTGAATCCCTGCCTCTTGGAGGAGTTCACAGATCACTCAGTAGTTCTTGTATTGCAGACTCAGTGTCCAGACCACTGCCCAAGTGGAGTCTCCACTCCACAAAGTAGTCTCCACTCTCATAGTATCATCCATTTGTTCTTGAAGGCCAGTCTTGATTGTTTAAATGCTCCCCTACTGAGCAGACAAGACACAGAGTCATAATTCAGATCTTAATCAAGCCTAAGAATGTCAGTGGAAATAATTGGACTGACTAAAGTACCCTGTTCCTGTGATTGATGTACTGAGTGAAAGGCTGGGAGACCCGGGCTACACATTTGTAATGAACTCCCTGCTCCCCACTGACGCCAAAAAGAGAATTTTCTGTTTCTCAGGGAGTTCCCAGCAGATCTCCCTTCAGGATTGTCACCCAAGCACAGCCCTGGAAGTGTTGCTGCCCTCTCTGACGTACCTGAGCTCACCCGTTCATGCAACAAGTTGCCTACACAAAAGAAAGCAAGACATTCCAGTTCAAATGTTTTATTTGAAGCTTGGATTTTCTCTTTTCTTCTCATCACAAATGGTGATTTAACTGTCTCTGAGGTATTCTACATTTGGAACAATGTTTTTTAGTAAGATTTGAATTGTGTGCACTTGGCTCACTGGGGAGTAATACTGCCAGGGTTTCATGTTTAACATGGAGATGTCTGAATTCCTGATGAGACAAGGGTCATTGTGGCATTCCTGTGCTCTAATTATCTGTGCAAATTGCACACCCAGCCAGAGTAATGCAAGTCCCACTTAAAATTCCTTGTTCTTGGTTTTTTTTCTTCACCAGTTAAGCTTTAGTAGGAGCTGAAAGTGGCATCAGCTCATAGCAAACGGGTCCAACACTTGGAGATAATACTTCTACAACATTTACTACGTTATTTTCCCTGAGGCACTCTCAAATGATCCATGACTTGATAATGTATGTAAAGTGGCTGGAACACATACACAGAGCAAACTACGATTGCTGCCTCCTTATTAAATTTGGGACATTATTATCCTAAGTGCTTATATTAGTATTATTAGTGGTAGATGATAGGGCTTATTATGAAGAATGGTTACAAGTTTCAGTAATTGGTAGAACTGCTCCCACAAGGTCGTTTGTTCATCTGTCCATTCATCCTAGGTCACATAATATTTCAAATCACCAGCATGTATGGGTTTTGTTTTCTGCCAAGAAGAAAAAAAAAAAAAGGAAGATACCACTTATTCACACTCTGATGAATGATTAAGATGCTGAGGTGTTATACAACACTTTGGTTAAACACAGATGTAATTTTTTCTCCTGCACACACCTACCTTTGCATTTTTATGTTCCCACAGAAGTGGACAATAGAACTCTCAAAAATTTTCAGAGGGAGGGGGATGTCAAATAAAATTAAAGAAGTGGTTTATGTCCCAACACCTCTTGCAGTGAATAAACCTGTATTTAAAGTTTCATTTAAATTGTGTCCATTCGCATTTCTCACCACCATTTAACTCCTAATGCTGTTCAATTTGCCACCACTGTGCTCCCAATATTTATCATTTTTTTCATCATAGTGTCTTTATACCAAGCATGGAAATATAAGTTTTGTTCAGAGATTGCTTGTCACTTGTCTTATAGAGAACAATCTCTCCATTGCTCTGCTTGATTACTTCTGATGAGACTTGGGCTGGAGCAAAACAATACCACTAACATCCACTGCAGGAAATTAGATTTACATTTGTCCAGGATTAAATTAAGAGTGATTTTGCAAGAAGTATCAAACTGCCAAAGCTTGGCCTAGACAGAGTAAACTTGGCCTTTCAAAGAGGTCAGGTGGGAGTTAGGTCAGTTTACACAGTAGAGTCATGTCTACGCCTTAGTTAGGAGAGTTGAAATATAGTATTAATTAAGAATTCCATTTTAAGGAAAACTATCCTGTTGTTTCTTATGGCATTCACTCACTTAATTGTCAATTAAGCATTTGCTTGAATCTGCTTCCTTTAAAGAATGTGCTTAAACACAGACTGGGAAAAGTATGACCTCTTGAGTCATTTGTATTGCCACTGTACAAAGAAATAAGAATTGGTTCTACTTCTCTTCTCCAGGGCCAAGAATGCAAGGAACAGAAACATGCTCAGACCCACATATTTCATGGAAGCTGCATATCTGTTACTAATCCTAATAAAGTCACAGAACCCGGGAAAAGAGAAACTACTTTCTCCTTTATCCCACTGCATGACATCTGAATTTTCAAACTCCCACTAAGTAAGGTCTCTTTGCAACTCTGCATTTAACAGCACAGGTATTCAAGAGCACTTCATCACAGCAGACCTATGGTCACTACATGGTCCCAGTGGAAATCCTCTGGGAACCCTCTGGAGAGGCACTCTGGGGACTTCTTAGGCACAAGTAACTCCTGAAGAGTGTTGTAGCAAAGAATTACATAGAATCATTGGCCCATAGAATCTCCTGAGTTGGAAGGGACCCACAAGGATTATCAAAGTCTAACTCCTGCACAGGACAGCCCCCAGCAATCCCATCCTGTGCTTGAGAGTGTTGTCCAAATGCTTTCTGAGCTCTGTCAGGCTGGTGTTGTGACACTGCCCTGGGAGCCTGTTTAGTGTCCAGCAATCCTCTGGGTGAAGAACCTTTTCCTAATACCCAACCAAACCTCCTGGACACAGCTCCAGGCCATTCCCCTGGGTCCTGTCATTGTCACCACAGAGAAGAGATCAGAGCCTGCCCCTCCTCCTCCTCTCATGAGGAAGCTGCAGACCCCAATGAGTCTCCCCTCAGCCTCTTCTCCAAGCTGTGCAAACCAAGAACTCTCAGTCATTCTGCCTATGGCTTCCCCTCCGTGCCCTTCACCATCTTCATACAGAGCCACGTTCCATCTGTTCATTTACCTCTTCTTGTACAGTTTCAGGGGATTTAGCTCTGCAAACACACAAAATTGGATTTCCAGAATTAAACCCCCTTCAGTGGTCTCTGTGCTGCAACTGTGTTGTGCAGAAATGGTGAAAAGAGGTGCAGGAAAATACAGACCTGGAACTGGGAAGAACTGAGCCTCTCTCCTTTTCCCTCTGTGAATTTTTCCAACTCTGTTTTTTGGATTTGCATGTGAGTTTGTAAACTATCTACCACATAATACCACAGAGAATTTTGCTGTTGCTTATTAGTTTGGTTGTAAAGTTCTGAGTTTATCTTAAAAATTCTTAGTAATTAAGAGAAAGAGCAAAGGAAAGAGATAAAGTGAAAGTGAAATTAAGAGAAAGAATAAAAGGAAGGGGAGGAGGAGAATGAAGAGAAGGAGACAGGAAGGCAGGAAGGGAAGAATTTTCATAATTAAGTTCTTCAGTAATTTACTTTTCAAATTATTTTTCCTTCCAAAATTAATTTAAAAACTTACAACTCCAAAACAACACTAAACCCAGATGCTTCTATTGGAGCCAAACAAAAATGTTTTGTGAAACCAGGAAACTCATTTTGTGGGACTATTTAACAGCAAAGCCTTTTCATTTCAAGGGTCTATTTCAATATATTTCCCCATTTTCCAATATTTTCAGCTTGACTGGAGGATAAAAAAACATTTGTACTCACTGAACTATCTGAAATTTTTAAGGTGCCGAGACAGAATAGCAAGGGTCTATGTCAGCCTCCTTCTTATGTCTTACCTCTCAATATAGAATAAAATGTCAGAGGTATCTGGTAATATTCATGGCTAGAGCCTGGGAAAGTGTTCATTTTTACTCCAGGTGCAAAATGGCTCCATTTTGCCTTAATTCAACTGGACTGTGTATTACTGTCCAGGTGCTTCAGCTTGTTTCAGAAAATCTCAACTATCCATAAGAAACTTTCATGGTGAAAACTCAGGGCCAATCACCACATGATAAAATGTAGGATGAATTCAAGCTTCCATAGGATTATTTTTGCAGAGAGTGAAACAATGCTCTCTGGCCTGTTTTAATTTCCCATCCCCACTCGTATGTCTAATCTGTGCCTACCATGTCACTTTGGAAAGCTCTATATTTTCTGCCCCAGTGCCATTTTAACATCCTTAATCCCAGCAAAATCAATGACTGTCCAACCAGCACTGCATCAGGGAGAACTTGAAACTTCTATTTGTTTGCTATAAACCAATAGTCTGGAAATCATGGGTGCTACAAATAAGGATTGATGTGCTGTACAGTCTGGCACTGAAAGAAAAATGGTCTTTTATCAGGAAGGGGAAAACATGGAATGATGCACAGCAGTACAGGAGACACTTTTCAGAGACCTGGGACTGAAAACAGAATGCTGTACCCCTCCCAGTTTCTTTTGCCAGCCTGGAGCTCAGACCACTCAAAATTTTACCAATGAGGATTAAAAAAAAATAAAATTCATTATAGTTATTGTTAAATATGAAAGAGAAGAGGGGGAAGAGGGAAGGGATTTTTTTTAGTAAAATATGTTTACTTTTAAAAAAATGTGGTTACTAATAAATAAAAATTCTTGCAGGAATAGAGGGGTCCCAGAGCTTTCGCTGTTTCTACTTTTCTTATCTGATTGATCAAAGGTAAACAGATTTTCTTGTGAGAGATTTCATAGAATCATAGAAAACTTTGATTTGGAAGGGACCTTAAAGGTCATCTGTTCCAACCCACTGCCACAGGCAAGGACACCTTCCACTATCCCAGGTTGCTCCAAGCCCCATCCAATCTGGCCTGGACACTCCCAGGGATGGGGAGCCACAGCTTCTCTGGGCAAGCTGGTTGAGTGTTTTCATTTGCAAGAAAGTGAAAATAGTGGTAATAATAATGAATAAAATACTACCTGCTATCCTGATTCACCTGAAGATGAAGAAAGAATTCTTAATATTGGAAAAAGAGAAATTTATCCCAATGACCCCTCTGATACTGAATCATAGAATCATAGCATTGTTAAGGTTAGAAAAGACCTTTACATTCATTTAGTCCAACCATTGACCCAGATCCACTGCCGTGTTCATCATCAAACCAAGTTCTCAAGTGTTGTATCCACAAGTTTTTTGAGCAGTCCCAGAGATGGTGATTCCACAACTCCACTGAGCAGTCTGTTCCAATGCTTAGAAATGTTTTCAATTACTTTTTTCCCCTAATATTCAATCTAAACCTCCTCTGTCAGAACTTGAGCAATCAGGATTCAGGAAGTGTGATAAATCTCAAGCATGGAAGTGTGAAAGGCCCTGGCAGGACTCTGGGGTGCCCAAGCACTCAGCTGTGAAGGCTGCAGAGGTGAACAGAGGCTGAGCTGCTCATGGGGATCACATTTCTGTGCTGGAGGAGATGGGAAGGATATTTAGTAATTCGTGTTGTAATATTAAGGGGAAGCACACATAAAAAGCCAAGGCTTTGTGGGAGGAATTCAAATCTCTGCATCTTCTACCATGACAGCTCAGAGAAAGAAAAAATTTACCTCTATTGCATAAAAACCTAACAGTAGAATTATGCATGCAACAGTTATTTTCACAGATTTATTCTCCTTTACCAGCAGAGCTCAGTGACTTCAGGACCTCACAGAGAATCACAGAATCATTTATGTACATAAAGATCTCTAAAATCATTGAGAAATCTCTAAAATCAACCCAACATCACCAAGTCCATCACTAAGCCTTGTCCATAAGTGTCACACCCAGACACCTTCTGAAAACTTCTAAGGACAGCGATTGTAGCCCTTCCCTGGGCAGCCTGGTCCAGTGCTTGGCAATGCTGTCAGTGTCATTTTTTCTAATATTCAATCTAAACCTCCATTGGTGCAACTGGATGCCTTTTCCACTCATTCTGCCATTTGTTTTCTGGGAGGAAGGAGCAATTTCCACCTCAGTACAACCTCCTGTCATGGAGTTATAGGGAGAGAGAAGATCCCCCCAAGCCTCCTTTTCTCCCGCTGCTCCTTATCAGTCTTGTGCTCCATCCTCTTCCCCAGCTCTGTTCCCTTCTCTGGACACTCTCCAGCACCTCAGTGTCTTTTTTGTAGTGCTGGCCCCAAAACTGACCCCAGTATTCAAGGTGTGGCCTCACCAGTGCCCAGCCCAGGGGGACAATCCCTCCATGCAGCAAACACAAAACACAATGAAGCGTTTCCAACCAAGTGGAAAACGTTCTGTAACAACAATGCTTAACCTCCACAGCCTTGTTTTGTAAGATTATAGCAAGCAAGTGGAAATAAAGCCATGCCAGTTCTGACTTTTAAACACATTCTTACGTTTACAACACAGACTCGTACACACATAGCATCGAGCACGAGGCCATGAATCTTGTTTAGTGGGTGGTTATAGTTGTATGTAAAGAGTGGAGATTAAATTAAGCATTGCAGGAAGGTAGTGCATCTTTTCTGGGCAATTACACATACCTTGTATAATCTAATGAGCTGTTACTGGACCCTAATGGAACATTTAAAGAGAGTTATTGTATTTTTTCACAGTTTGCTGGATTGGAGAAGTTAATTGATTTACCATGGAAAATGCCTCTCCCTTTCCCTAGACCCCCACCTTCTTTTTGAACACATCCAGAAATAGAAACACAGGAAGAAGAAAGACAAGGCTAGGTAGTAATTGAGTACAATATCATTAAAAAGAGATCAGTTCTATGATATCTTCCCTGATAACAATCCACAGTGATAATAGCAATACTCAGCTCTTCAATAGCTCTGTAAATCCATAGATTCCAAAGTGTGTTGCACTGAGGAAAATAGAGAATTTTCTTCTTTCAGCTTGTCATTAAAGAATGTTGTAAAAAAGGGAAAAGGGCTACTGCAATTTTCAAATGCAGTGCTCCCATTTTATTTTTTTTTAATATCCCACCTCTACTGGAAAACTTATTAAACCCCAGAGTGCTTTCAAGCACTATTTAAAGCAAGATGTTACAGAAGTACATTCTCCCAGTTATTTTGTGCATTGTGTGTACAATATATGGAGCCTTGGGGGTTTTTGGGGAGCAAGATTTGGGTTCAGATTAATAAATACTGGTAATAACTACAGGTCAGTAACTTCCTTTTTATCTAACTATTAGCAATAACTTCCCCTGAGTTCAGTGAAGGAAACCAGAGCAGACCCTTACATGAAATCAGGCAAATGTTATTTCCCTAGATTGTGTTCCATCTCTGCTGCAGAGAGAAGTGCTTTTTCTATGAAAATTTATCAGGTTGATAATTTCAGTCAAATGTTTTCTGTGGTGGCTTCTGAACACATTATCCAGCTGGGATTCAGGCTCTCCCAGGGGTCTGCTGAGCCTGAAGGAATTTGGACAGTACAGACAGTGCAAACCTGAGTGGTGTCACTTTGGTTCTGCTCCTGCTTTGCCAGCAAAGAAGGGAATTCACATTCAAAGCCATCACAAAGGACTTCAGCCTTGTCTCTCCTTTCCTCTTCCTGATGTGATTTCCTTAACTCAGTCAGACAAAGGCTGGCAGCAGAGGTGTGACAGCTTTCACAGAGGCTCCTGCAAGGGTGATCTGTAGCTTCCGGGATGCCAGGAACAGTTGGGATCACTCCAGGCTGTGATAGTGGCTCTCCAGAGAAACAGCTCCCCAGGGGGCTGCCAGCACCTCAAAGCAAGTCCAGCAAATAGAAAGGGGATGCCAAAGACAAATATATTCTTTGGAAAAATTTTGTCCCTGAGAAACCCCTGAGTGTCAGGGCTGGAAACCAGCAGGTGAAGTGACTCATTTCTTTCCAGTTCCTTTTCACTGTACAGGTTAAAGCAAAGAGGAATTTCCAGTGAGACTCTTTAGAGGTTGAAATGTTGAGTTTGAAGTAATTTTGCTCCTTACAGGAGTCAGAATGACACCTGGTGTGGGGAAGGGCAGGAGAACATCCTCTTATCTGTCCTTGTGGCATCCCTGGTTTTGCTACTTTCATTGCACAAAATATTCTTATAAGAAATTTGGAACATTTTCAAATTCAGGAAATTACTATTTCCCATAGAAAATTATAATTCTACCCATAATAAGGCAGCCTGTATTGTTCCATTCAAAGTTACACTTTTCGGTTGCTGGTGGCTTTGTCTAAGTTTCTCATTTGCCAAACATTTTTCTTACAAATTATCTACCTTTAATACTCCTAGAAAATTTGTAAGTAATGGTTCATGTATGTCTGAGACACTTTTTCATGTCAAGAAAACGGGACATATCAACAGACACCAATGCCCTTGCTTCTCTCCTTCTCCTGACATCCATCCTTGTACATTTCCAAGAAATAGCAGAGAATGGACACAGAAAGGACAAAACTGTGATGCAAGAGTCAAAAAACCAAACCAAACAAAATGCCAAGGATGAGAAATATTAGGAAGAATAAAACTGGACACACACAAGACTTGGTTAAAACAGAATTTGATGATATACAGAGGATTGAAGAGTACCAAACTGGGGTTGATGGGGTGGTTAACTGGGTGGATACACAAAGCTGGGACAGACTGGAAGTGAAACCAGTTTTGGGAAGGATAAGTTCTAAATAACAGGCTCAACAGGGACTACAGTGTGAGGTGAAATAACATCTGGTAGGATAGAGGGGTGTATGACAGGTAGACAACAGGATGGGAGATGCTGGTGAAAGAGGGAAGTGAAAAATTGAGAAAATTCAGTGGGAAGCTAAAAACAGGTTATAGAAAAGGGGGATTTAATTTAGCAGGACAATGTGACAGAGACAATGAACTGAGCCAGGAAGTAGGGATCAGTACTAATTAAGAAAAAAAAGACAAAATGGCAACTGACAAATTTGACAAAAATAGCAGCATCACCAAGATCAGGGAGATGCATGGCAGATGTTCAATACGTGTTTGTTCTGTATTTCTGTATTGATTCAAAAACAAACAAGGAAATCCTATTTTAAAAACACATGAACTGACTATAAATAAGGTACCCTAAAGCCATTCCACAGATATCTTAATGAGATTGATCTTGTCAAGTGAAGCTGTTAAGGATGTCCATGAGACCAAAACATGTTCTTTCAATATATTTTCACTTTTGTCTTGTGCAGAAGCTTTGCCCTGTGGGCACTTTAAGAATTTGGTTATTTGGATATTTCCAGATATTTTCAGTGTGGCTGGATAGTGAATGGTCACTGCATGAACACATCCAGAACACCTTGGGTACAACAAGTTCACTATTATCAGAGAATCATGGTACCACAGAATCATGGAATTATAGAATGGTTTGGGTTGGAAAAGACCTTAAAAATCATTCAGTTCCAGCCCCCAGCCATGGGCAGGGACAACTTCCTCTATTCCAGATTTCTCCAAGGCACAGCCCACCTGGCCTTGGACATTTCCAAGGATAGGGAGACCACAACTTCTCTGGACAACCTGTGCCAGTGCCTTGCTTCTCTTACAGTAAATAATTTATTCCTAACATCAAATCTAAATCTACCCTCCTTGAGTTTAAAGCTGCTCCCCCATGTTCTATTACTACATGCCCTTGTCGAAAGTTTTTCTCCATCCTTTTTGTAAGTGCCACTCATGTACTGGCAGGTTCTTCATGTGTAACTCAGTGACCATCCACATACCTCCTTTCTCAGACACAAATGCTGTGCCTCCATCCTTCCCCAATACAAGACCACTGAAGCCTGGAATTTCATCAAGGATATTCTTCTTTATTCTATACAGTTGTCTTATCCTCAAATCAACTCTATTCTTTGCATTAACTAAGGCAGCAGTCCTCTGGAAATGGAAAATATGAGCATATGAGTGAAGACAATATCACACTGCATAAAGCCTGCAAGGGTAAGATAAAATATAATGAGCAACATTAATTCAGGCATTTTTGAACTTCAGGTTAATAATAATCTTACAATTTAAAAATGTTACTTTCCTTTTTGACCTTTTTTTTTTCCTGGGGGGCGGTTTTTATTGGTTTTTTGGGTTTTGGTTGGTTGGTTGTTTTTTGTTGTTGTTGTTTTTTTTTTTGCTTTTTTTTGTTTTTTTGTTTTC
>VXBI01001038.1:427292-441812 GCA_013397375.1 Toxostoma redivivum
AAAAAAAAAAAAAAAAAAAAAAAACCAGGGTTTCTTACACCCACATTTTTTTTTTTTAATTATTTATTTATTTATTTATTTACTTACTTACTTATTTTTAACTCTGGATCACTTGGATTTGAATTGTAATAATATTTCAAATAAGCAGCCACAGCTCAACAAGTTTCTGAATGTTAGCTGAGCCTGGATGACTGATTAAGTACACTCCTTGCTCCTTGTAAAAAGTGTCATGACTCACTGTATTTGATTCTCTCTCTCTGAGATTCAAACTAATGTGCTTTATTTCTTACTGGCTGGGTGCTAAGAATGTGCATGAGGTCAGTGACTGCAGCTGAGCTGACAAGTGCTGACTGTTCCAACCCCCCTAACTCATCTGTATCTGGGTCAGACAAAATTATACAAGAATGCTTTGTACATTGAGGGTTTATGTAGGCAAGGAAGTTTCCTGGATCATATTTGCAAAGGAACATCTTCCTTTTCCGCAGTTTCCTGCCAGCACGTGCTCTCCTTGGGAATGGTTACCACAGGCAAAGGGATGTATTTTTTGGGATTGTTTGTTTTGTTTTGTTGTTTGGCTCTTTGTTTATTTTTGTTTTGTTTTGTTGATAAAAACTTTGAAAGAGAGAGGAGGATTATGACAAACACTATAACATCTTAATCTCGTATAAGTTCATTAATTTTCTTTTTAAGCCTTCTTACATTTATACCATCAAATCAGTATCCCAACTTACTTCACAAAGTATTTAAATGTTCTCTTCTGCTCAAGCCCCACAGCTTGTAAGTAAATATTTACACCCTTCAAAGGCAGTGACTAGAAGAGCAAAATCTCTGTGTTATTTCTTTGAAAAGAAATGCATTTTATCCAGGATGCTCCATGCTGGCTTTAAAACTGGGAAACACAGCTTTAGATTTTGTGGTTACATCATGGACACCTATACACATACACATATCCATATTTTACTATGTATTTTTATATATTTATTGAAATTTTAAATGGTTATAGCCCAGTGTCCAACATAGAAATGACTCAAATAAATAGGAGCTACTGAAACATCCATGTGAGAGTTACCTAACGTATATATATATATACATACATGAGTATAATAAACTTTCAATTTTGCATTCAACTATAAAATTTTTACTGAAGAAGATTGGTAATAATGAAAATTCAAAAGCAATCATGAGCAAAATATAGCTGGATATTTTCCTCTTTCAAACCATGAAAAGAAAGTTAAAAACTTTTATTTTTAATTTGTTTTTCTGAATTATTAATAATGAAATTGAAGAAGACAGGTAATGATGAAATTCAAAAGCAGTGGAAAGCAAAATATCAGTGGATATTTTCCACTTCCAGAGCCCAGAAGCAAGTCCATGCTGTTTTCAGGCAAGAAGGAAATTCAGCATTGAGATTTTCTGCCTGGTTACTTCCTCCTCTGAGCTATGAGATAATGGCCAGTCCATCACGCAGGCTGTGGACTGGTGTGACTTCATGGCCTGATCCAGTATGGAAAATCCTGTGTTCCAGACATTTAAACATTCCATTTGATGCCACAATACATATTCCTGTAAGCTCAGGAATTAGGAAACACATCAGAAGAAGAAAGGTATTAAGTTAAGCCAGTGGGAAGTTTTAAATTATTTAATCAGTATCTTTAAAAGTGAATTTTCGTCAGCACAATTCTGACAGGGCAGAGGAGCTGGCAGAGGCCCTGCATCCCCTCTGTTCTCATCTACAGATAAAGTTTATACTGGAGGGGATGAAGGCAGCACTTCCTCCCTCCTCTCCCCCTGTAAAGGTCTGTTTGTAAGTGAGGGACACAGGTTCAGAATTAAACTAACCTTTCCCTTTTCTGAAATCCCAGCCCCTCCCCAACCTGCCTGTTAGACACAGGGCACTGCCTCTACTCCCCCACCTAATTCTGATTCTTCTGCTCCTGCAGGATATTCTGTCTCCAAATATCAAAGCGGATCCAGTTGTTACCTAATCATATGTTGATGCAGCCAAACATTTGCAATTTTTTGCAGAAAGAAAGAGAAGCTTATTTCAGCTTTGCACCACTGGATTAAGGGTTGGATTTAATGATCTTAGAGGTCATTTCCAACCTTAAAGATTCTGGTTTTTCTTAGTGAAGGTTAAGGCTGTGTTCTCATTCCTCAGCGTATTACTATCTGGATTTCACTGGAATTATGCAGATCTCAATCAGCTTAAAAACTACTCCCTTGGATATGACTTTTCCACGCCTACCCTGCCCTGGGACTGGTACCTTGGTCTTGGAGCTTTACATTCATTGAAACACCACCCTCGAGGTTCAGTAAACAGGGTTATCTTCCTCTGCCCAGACTTGTGTCTCACCACATCATCATAAAAGACCTTTCAGATTTATTTTTCATTCCTGCTGTGTCTTTGTTTTGTGTATGTTTGGAGCTTCTGAGATTGGCAAGAATTAGTTCCTGCTGGCTACCTCCACATATCAAAAAACCCTTAAATTTCCTTGCCAGGATCTAAGAAAACTTTTTTTGTGACCATGTCCCGACTCTCATTCTTCCATATGTTCATGATCCTACGTTCCCCAAATTGGCCTTAGTCACTGCAACAATCCAGGAAATGTTCTGTGAGGTGATAAGTTTTAAAGGTTAAAAAGAAAAGGACTAAAGGACAGTTAAAAGGACTGAAACAAGAAGTCCTGCCTCAATGCTAGACTGAGATTTAGGCCAGCAAGCAAATAGGAGAATGGGAGATCTCACATAGATATTTTTCTAATTTTCTAGAAAATAAAATAAAAAATTAGGGAGACATCATAGAATTGTAGAATCATTGAATGATTTAGGCTGGAAGAGACTGCAGTTTATTGAATCATAGAATTACTCCCCCACTGCTCTGGGCAGCCTCTTTTAGTGCTTAATTAAAACTAATTAAAGTTCCTTTCAATTAAAAAATATTCCTAAATTAAATCTAAACATCCCTATTTACAATTTAGGGCCATTTCCTCTTTCTAGTGTTACTTGGGAGAAGAGCCCAAGCCCTCCCTGGCTACAATCTCCTTTCAGATATTTGTAGAGAGCAAGGAGGTCTCCCCTGAGCCTCCTTTTTTTCCAGGATAAGCACCTCCAGCTCCTTCAGCCTCCTTCATTATCCTTTTTCTCTCAATGCTTTCCCAGCTCTTCTTTGGACATGAAGATCATCCAGACCAACAATTTCTACTACATCAGGTTGCTCCAATCCCTGTCCAGTCGGACCCTGAACATTTCCAGGGATGCTATCCACAACATCTCTGGGCAGCCTGTGCCAGTGTCTTACCAACACTCACAAAAAATGTATAAAGTTCTTCCTTATGTCAAATTTAAACCTACCTCCTTTCATCCTAAAACCATTTCCTCTTGGTTTTCCCTACAGAATTTGGGCCTCCAAGTGGAGATCAAATTTACAGGGCCTTTTGTACTTAACTAAAATAACTCATTATTGCTTTTTTTTTGTTGTGGCAACACACAAGAATCTCACTGCTCCTTCTGAGGGAAACTGCAGCCCAGTTGTGCTGTGTGCCAATGTTTAGTGCTTAAAGACACTGAAACAAACATGGCCAGGTAAAATGAAAAATCTTAGTGTTATTATCCCAACTTCACCTTCAGGGAATTAAGTGCCACCAGAGACAAGGACACTTCTCTGAAGTCATTTGTACAATCCTTGAATGAGCTGGAGACTGTCCCTCCCCTGAGGACATGTCTGATACCTCAGACCCACTTTCCCATCAGCTGAGGGCTCCATGCTGAACATTTCCTACTTTTCTAATTTTTGTAACATCCTCATTTTCCCTGCACAGATGCATCTGACACTTGTCTTTTGTTCAGCTTGGCACACTGATGATCTGTGAGCACCTGGAAGGAAGATGTGTCTGGGGGTTTTGTGTACCTGACAAGAATCAGCCTGAGGGATTGGACAGAGAGAAAACAGTCAAGGAAAAAACACAAAAGTAGACATCACAAACAGGAAAAAGTCACTACTTAAATCAGAACTTTGGATTGAGAGATGTAATCTATTTAAACCCTTATTTTCTGATGGCTAAAAGAATGAAAAATATAGCCCTTTGATCAAAGTTTTGTGTCCTTGTCATTTTCAATCAAACTTCACATTGCTTCCTAAAAAGATCATAAATGGCAAAAAGGTTTGGAATGGGCCTTGGATTTGAAATTGTCTGAAAATGTTATGTCTATAAAGCATGTAATGTCATTCTGTGCACACTAAGACCATAGAAAAATGCCATCATATTCTACACAACAATTTTTGGATAAATATCCTAAATTAGCTTACAAGGCTAATGCATGCAATCTCAGAGTTTAAAAATAATTAAAAGAAAGAATGAGAAAGAAAAGAATACAGGACAGGTGATGAAGGAAAATATTGGAAAGGAATTATAGAAAAGCAGATCCAGCACCCCCTAATTCCATAGCTACACAGTTTGTTTTAAGGTTGTTTAGTTGTTTAGACATGCAGAGAGGAAAATGAGGCAGTTTTTAGTGTTTTCTAAAAGTTATTGGCTGACATTTTTCTTTCCTGGAACTGTGTACAATTTTCAAGACTGTGAGGAGAGCTGATATTACAGACAGAGAGATAAGAAAAATATTAGTAATAACACCCCATAAACTCCATGTAAAATGTTTCCAAAAGCAAGAGAGGTATCTCAAGAGCAACTATAGACAGAAATTGAGTAATGACTTTATACCACCTCTCCACCCTCCATTGAGGAGTGAAGAGGGCGTTCACCTCAAGGGTGGGTGGCAAAATCCCAGGAAGTTTTCAATTTCCCTCGTCCCACACACGATATTCTGAGTAGACTATTTTACATATTAGAAGAGAAATTCAAGGTGCAGGTTAAAATGGAGCTACAGCAGTGACTCCCAGCCCCCCCACTCTTAAATAAATGGGGAACTCTCTCTAAATATTGCCTCAGACTTGCTCTTGGTCTCAACAGCTCTGAACACTTTTCATATGCACATCTGACAAGACTGAAGAGTAATTCCATTTTCATTTGGGTATTATAGTTTGGAGAGTGTGTTCTTCTCTTTTCAAACTTCTATCCCTGACATGTTTCTAAGATAATCAAGGGTCACAAACTGTCCTGAAGTTAGAGTAATACCAGGAATTCTGGGGAAGATTGAGGATGCACTCAATCTAATTTTCAGTTAAAGTCATCTCCTGATTTTTAGAAATTGAGTGTAAGCAGAGAGCATATGTGGAGAGAACTTTCTCTAGCAAAATTCCTCAGTTCTTCACAACCTTTTTTATAAAATTTCAGAGTCTACTTTTTAATCCA
This sequence comes from Toxostoma redivivum, assembly GCA_013397375.1. Lineage (NCBI taxonomy): Eukaryota > Metazoa > Chordata > Aves > Passeriformes > Mimidae > Toxostoma > Toxostoma redivivum. The sequence goes on from VXBI01001038.1 coordinate 432,602, forward strand.
AGCTTTAATTTTAGTAAATAATTACTTATTTTGTTGCCTTTTTCTGTCCTAGAGCTACAAGTGTCACTCTGAAGGGCCATAGAATCTGGTTTTATGAAAATATTTACAGCACAGGAGGAGCTTGATGTGTGGAGTCTGATCCCACACAGAGTGGTCATCCTTTCACTTGCCGTCATAATGAGCCATTAAGGATGTCCTTGCTCCCAGAAAATTCAGAAATCACATAGAGGCAACATAATTCAATATTTTCTTGCTGTATTAGAGAAGGTTAAATATCTCTCTTTTTTTTTTTTTATATTATTCCATAGAGATTTATCCATGCATTCACATTTCAATTAATTATGCTAACACAGTCAAAGGTTAATGCTTGTAAAAGTTATCAGGTTTTACTTAAATTAAGCTGAATTAGGTAGTATCAAGGGCTCCCAGATTAGTCTCTCTTCAATATCAGAATTTAAGCTAGAACAATCCTCAGGTGTTAAGTGTTTCTTGATGAGAGGTAAATTAACTATGTTTTTTGCAGGCTGGGTGGGTGTTAGAATTTATATCACCATTTATGCTCCCTGACCTTTTTAATGAGTTCAAGTTGTAATGAAATATATTTCTGTCCTACAATAAAAAACTGGAATTAGAGCTAGAGGTTAGCCTTGGAAGAAAGAAAAGAGAGCAATGGATTGATGGTGGGAAGAAAGAAAAAGAACAGAAATGGAAGAGAAAAGATGGGATTTAACTTGCTTTTGCACAATCTGATCTTTCTTCTTTTCCTTGTTGATCATGGCTAATTCCTCTATCAGTTTGTATGGTGTGTGCATTCCATCGCTCACTGCTTGCCTGCATTTACATCTGATCTTCCCTCAGCAGAATTATTTTGAATCATTAATCAAATTAACCCCCTCCAAGTGCTCAGAACATGGAATCCTGTACTGGTTTGGCACTGGAATGAAAGAAATTACTGAAAATTCAAACAGTTTTGATTTTCATAACATTTTTGTCTGTTTCTGTGATATTTTTAACTGTGATGGGGATAGACTCATGGAAATTTGTAATCTGCTATTGAACCATACATGGGCCACCGAGATGATCAAAAGGATGGAACATCTCTCCTACAAGGAAAGACTGAGAGAACTGAGTTTGTTCAGCCCGGAAAAGAGAAGATTTTGGAATGAGCAGATATTTAATCCAGCATGGCTCTTCATGGGCTGCAGGGGGACAATGTGGATCAGGGTGGTCTTCACTGGGGGTACAGAGGAATCTCCACCTTTGTGCCTTGTGTCTCCCTCCCTCCTCTGAGCCTCTGATTCTTGTCTGAGCATCTCAGTGAAGCTGAGGAAAGCACAGAGAACAGGAGATGAAATGATAGAGGAATGAAGCAACAAGACAGATGCCTTAAAAAGAGAGAATATAAAGCCCAGGATCCTTCTCTTTATAATAGACAAGGCAGATAAGGGAAAAAATTAAACTTTACAAAACCATAAAGATGGTGGATAAGCTGAATATAAAACATCCCATAATGTTAGAGTGGGGGACACTCAATAAAACAAGGGAAACTGGGTAAAACAAAATACTTTTTTATACAAAGGGTAGTGAAATTCTGTACTTTGTTGCCACAGAACAGAGGCAGACAGGACCAGAAGTTCAAACTGAAATTAAATAAATTGATGGACAGCAGCTCCATAAATAGATACTAAAAAGATTAGGCAGAGACAGACCCTCTAGCATCACTAACAGATCTTGCTCAGAGAATTCAAGGGGATTGAATGACAAAAAGTACCCAGACATCTGCCTTTCCTAGACATCATTTCCTATTTCCCCTTTCACAGAGAATATAGGGTTAGACAGAATATTGATGGGAGCCTCAAAATGCTCTCGGGTGCCTCTGCATTGGCTTTGCCTCACTCAACCACCTGTAGCTGTACATCTCAGCCCAAAAATAAGGGCTGAACTTCCCCTTTTTTGCAACCCCTGAGTGCTAAAGGGCCAGAAAATAATTTAAAAAGGGAATTTAGCCTGAGTCAGGAAGGTGTAACCACAGTGGAAGACCATGAATATTTTAAATTGAGATAGGAAAATGGAAAGACTCAAACCCTGATGTGCATCTCTTTGAGCATAAATAAGTAAATCTAGCCAGAAAAATAGGCAAAGGAAAACTGATCTAGCCAGAAAAAGTGTTTCTTTCTAGATAAGGAATTTATGCTTTTTTTCCATGAGACAATGGAGGGAGCTTCGATCCCCAAGACAGTTCCAGCTTCCAATGTCCACACTGCAGGGAAGCATAAACAGGCATCCATATGGCTGCATGAGCATAAATAAAGATTTCTTTTTCTCTAAATAGGCAGTATATGTCTGCCAGAATGCTTTTTGTCATGGGCTTTGAAAGTCCAGTTCCAGAATTATTTTTAAATTTTTTTAAATAGGTTTAGGTCACGTTGGGATCAGTTTTGGAGACACTTTTGGGGTCACTTTGGGGTCACTTTTGGGTGACTTTGGGGTCAGTTTTTACTGTTTTAAGCAATATTGTTCCCTTAAACTTTACTTGAAAGAAAACTTTGAAGAAGGGTTTTGGAGTATTATTTTGATGAATTCTGAAATATAATTAGTTGTTTACAAAGAGAGTCTGTGTGCAACTAGAGCTACAAACCAGCCTGTGAGGGTAGCACATGTCAATGGAAATTCAAGGAACAGACAGGAAACCCAGAAGAATCCAGTGTGTCATGTGATGTAATGCTCGTTTATTTATACTTGTGTGGAGTGCAATGGAGAAACATTTCCTTGAACATTTCCTCTCCAAGTCTTCATGAGATTTATTACCTCTGGCTGATTGAGAAGTCCATTTTGCCCTACAGCCAGTGCTTTGAAGTAAAGGTATTAATTTCCCCTAATATGCAGAATTCTGAAATAATTGCAGTAATCTTGACTTTGGACACCACTGGACCAATCCTCTACTGGATCAATCCTCTAAGCCTGGTTAAATTCATACATCAGATTACTCAGGGCCTCATGAACTCAGTTTTGAAAATCTCCAAGGAAAATGACACCCCAGACTTCCAGGCCCCTGCTCCAATGTTTTACTATATATTTTGTGGAGAATTTTTCCCTTATACCAAACAGAAATTTCCCCTCTGACCACTCTCATCCTTTACCTGCAGTGCTTCATAATATGCCCCTGAGAGGTCTGGGTCCCTCCTCTCTGTCATAGAATCATAGAATGGGTTGAGTTTTAAGAGATTTTAAAGATCATTTCATTCCAATTCCCTGCTTTGGACAGGGACACCTTCCACTAAACCAGGTTTCTCCAAGCCCTGTCCAACCTGGCCCTGAACATTTCCAGGGATGGGGCAACCACAATTTATCTGGGAAGGCTGTTTCCCAGTATTTCCTAGTAGTACATTATAAATTCCTAGTTTCCCATTAGTATAGTACAAATATGTCCAAGGAGATGGCTGGACAGAAAACCAAAACACAGCAAGCCTCATCTTCAGTCTGATGTAACTGCTCAGTCCAAGGCCCTTTCATTTACCAGCTCACTGAAATAACTTCATTTGAGAGCAAATCCATCTCTGTTCTCCTTCCCAGAGCTCAGCTCATCCTCTAAGCAGAACATATTTCCAAGCAAGTGTGATTGAATAGAAACTGCTCCATGTCCGTAGCATGAATTCCCTGAACTTCAGCCTCAAAGGGAGGTGAGGAAGAGTGTGTGTCAAAGTGAGAATGAGCCTGGACATACACTGAAAACTCTAGCACCCTTTCTTTACCCCTTTTTCCTTTTTTTTATTCTTTCTTAGCAGTTGCAGGAACATGAAAGTGAATTGCTGTGTTTGTTCAAATGGCACAGAATCTAAAAGCAATTTGTGGTGACAAGGTCACATGGGGCAAGTGGAGGCTTTTTATAACTCTACAGAGGGCTGGGGATTATATCTACATCATATATACACACAGTGAGAAATACGAAATATTTTACTGTTAATGATACAGCTGCAGAAAAAGAAATAGACTCAGCTCTACAGAGGATAATGTGTGAAATTACATTGAATTTTCCAGGCAACTTAACTATTTCCAGGATTTTTAAATGGGGAAAAAAGTAGCAGAGGAAGAGTGCAAAATGCTCTCTTGCAAGGGAGGTTTGCATTGGATATTAGGGAAAATTTCCTCACTTAAAGGGTGGTGGGAATAGGCTGTCCAGGGTGAAGTCACCATCCCTCAAGGGTTTAAAAGGTGTGTAGATGTGGCATTTGGGGACATGGTTTAGTGGTGGTGCTGGCAGGGTCAGTGTAATGACTGGTTAATTGTGGAGGTCTTTTCCAAACCTTAACAATTCCATGGTTCTTTAAGAGCAGAACAAGAACAAGACACAAGAAAATGGGATTTACGCCTGGCTGAATCAGATTCTAAATCAAAGAAAAGAAACACAACAGAAGGACTTGCCCCAAAGACTTGAGAGCTTCTTAATACTTAATTAAAAGATGCTAGATTAGTTTTTAATGTTAATAATAACAATTTGCATGCACATTTATTCGCTGTTAAAATAGTGGCCCAAGGCCTATTAAGATCTACAGGGTGATTCCTAATTTTGGGGTTTTTTTTTGGTTTTTTGGGTTTTTTTGGTTTTTTGTTTTGTTGGTTTTTTTTTAGACACCTGCTTAATTAAAAATGCATTGCACAACTGGGAAAAAGTGTTGCAGCTGAGCTAGGACAGAGGTGCAATCTGGAGGAATGACCCTAAAATGGTGTCTTAACTATTAAATGTCCCCCTAATGCTCCTCACACAATAGAAACCAGCCTTCTGTTAGTGTTTTCTTTAGCAAAGCACTCCACATATTCCAGGCCAAAAATTGCTCTGCTTCAGGAGTATGAAATTCTTTGTGAATGCAACAGCTTTGGACACACAATTCCAATACATATGGGTATCACAAGCCTGAATGTTCCAATATTCCCCTTTCCTTAGGAAAACAGCTCCTCATCTAGAGACCATTAGGCCAGTTACAGCTAATAATTAACAATTAAAAGCCTGTTTTTCCTAGGGGGTGCTAATTAGTATTTGCAGCTTTTGTCTGGGGCTATACCTCAGTTTTTATTTTCAGCCTGCACCCCATGCAGCACAGTTGTATGGGCTGTGCCTAACTCTTCTGGTTTGTAGCAACATATGGTCCTAAACTATTCTCATCAACTGTTATCATCTTCCTCTCAGAAGAGTCTGAACCCAGCTGAAAAGATATGAAAATATATGAAAATATATGCTGAAATCCAACACACAATCCAGATCACATCTTGGAATAAGAAATTAAAGCCTTTTCTCTGGATGGGGAAAGCCCCCACAGTGGAGGAAGATGGCGGAGAGGAAAAAAAATTAAAGGCATGAGAAAAAAGTAAAAAAAGAAAAAGGCAACCCCCCCAATTCTATGATTATGACATGCTGAGAATGAAGATCCAAAAAGCAGAGATGCTGTTTCTCATAACAAATACCACAATCATTCAGTTCCATCTATTAGAGCCAATAAAGCACAGAGCTCCACTCTGGGGTTCAGACACCCACTCCAGAGTGTGGGAAGGTGTTAATAGTAATGCAGGGAGACCAGACATGTTCCAAAAAGTTTGGAACCCATCTGTAGCGTGGAGAAGAGAACTTCAGTAGGTGTAAATCAAGTGAAGCATGGCTGAAACCTCCATCAGGCACAAATCTACCCCAGTGGTTCCATTTGTCATCCATTAACACAAATTACCAGGTTTGAAAGACTGGTTTGAGGCTGTGTCAGAAAGAGCAGGTAGTGATTTTGTCTGATGCTTTGCAATTATTGACTAATTTGAGGTGAGAAAAGGCTTTTAGAGTAGATATGAAAGCCACTATATTGCACACAGATTTACTCATTTCAAAGTTTGGAAAGGCACTGAGGCTTCAGCATATTGGAAGTTTATTTTTAAAAGTGTCTCAGAGTACATGATTCCTCCTCCTCAGAATAGGATGAATTAAATGAAAAAACTGTTGGGGATCCATCACTGCAGTCTTTTACAGGGAACAGTCAGTGCAATACATCATTGATTCCTAAGGCTGCAACATTTCCATCCTCAAAATATTCAATGCAGAGTGGAGGAGCTTTCAGATATGGTGGAACCTGAGTCCCTCATTCACTGAAATATAATGATGTCCATTAAATGAATTAAGAGTTAGATACTTGCTGTCTATTCTTTTTCTCTGGTCATGGCATCACATATAAGAAGGATGGCTTTAAGCTGAAAATGGATAGATTTAAACAAGATAATAGGATGAAATTCTTTACTGTGAGAGTGATGAGGACCTGGCACAGGTTGTCCAGAGAAGCTGTGGCTGCCCCATCCCTGGCAGTGTGCAAAGCCGGGTTGGATGGGGCTTGGAGCGACCTGGGATGGTGGAAGGTGTCCCTGCCCATGGCAGGGGGTTTGGAACTGGATGCACTTGCAACCCAAACCATTCTAAGATTTAATGATTCCATTGTAAGATAAGAAACAGGTAAATTGACTAAAAATAGATCATCCTTTCTCTGGAAGAAAAAAGTTGGGATTTTTAAAGTTCCTATTCATAAAGTCGTGACCTGTTTGGGAACTAAGTAAACTGAATCCTATTTGGAAAACCCCAAAAACAGAAAAGAAAACATTTGTCAGATCTGGGTTCTGCTATAAAGCTAAACTCACTGATATTATATATTGCTGCCACTTCACAGCTATTATTCAGTATCTTAGATATCCTCTCTTTAGAAAATCTCTCGTCTTTTTGGGAGAACCATAGAATTAGCCAAAGCCAAGGGGTCAAAGCACAGTGTTGTAGGACCACAGAATGGTTTGGGTTGGAAGAGACCTTCAGGAATCCTGTTCCAACCCCTTGCCATGGGCAGGGACACTCCACTAATCCAGGTTCTCCAAGCCCCATCCAACCTGGCCTTGGACACTTCCAGGGATGGGGCAGCCACAGCTTCTCTGGGCACCCTGTGCCAGAGCCTCACCACCCTCATCATAAAAAAATTCATCTCCAATTTAAACCTACTCTCAGTTTAAAATGATTGTCCCTTTTTCTGCCACTAGAGGCCTGGTAAAAAGTCTCTCTCTGTCAAGTCTCTTTCTTACAAGCCCCTACAATACAATTTCTAGCAACACATTTCTTACCTACCAGGAGTCTGTACTCAAGAGCATTTGGTTTCTGTGTTTTTTAAGTTGTCCAGAACACATACCAAGAAGGAAAAGCAGTTTCTACAATATTTTTCAAGACAGATTTCTCTCTAAAGACAGCAGATGGTCACTTCCCTCTGGTGCTGATACTGCTTTCGACTAGTTTTTTTCAGCTGTGCTCACACATACATTAAAAAGACACAAAATACAGACAAGTTACTCAAAGATCAGAGATGCTGCCACACTGCAGCTAAAGCTGGGTAAGTTGTTGTCAGCTTCACTCCAGCCAAGTGTGCCTCAGTACACAGTTAAACTGAATATTAGGAAGGATTTCTGCTCTGAAAAGATGGTCAAGATTTGGAACAGACTGCCCAGGGAAGTGTTGGAATCACTGTCAAGCAGCCGATGAAAGCCACAGAAATCAATCTCCAGGGCTGCCAGACAAAAGGGAAAGGTTGATCAAAACGGAAAGGTTGATCTCACTGATTTTAATCACAGTGTAAATTTCTACACCTGAACCTTGGTCTCTGTTCTGCAGCCCATGGAATGACACAGGCCTGTGGAAGGTGCAATCAATCAGATCTATTTCATGTATCTATTTCAAGGTGAGAGGAAGTCCTAGACTTCACTAAGTTGATTGACTCACTGTCCATCACTATGAAGGAAGCTTTGAAGGCACACAGTACAGATATAGCCACTTGCACTGGAAATATCTACATTTCAGTAAATATCTCTTTTCTCTGGTTGTGAAATCAATAAGTGGTCAGTACCTATTGAAACCTCTTTCACAGATATAAGGATTTTTTTTTTTTTTTAAATTTTGCCCATATCACAAACCTGGATCAGGCAAACAAATGGTAATAAGAGCTCCAGAGGACTCTGTCACTGGACAAAAGAAACAGAGTAATCCTCAGGTTTCATTCTCATCCCTTCCATGACTTTTATGTGCCACTCATGTGTCTGCAGTCTTGTATAATTTTTCCTTTCAGTCACTTATTTTCCAGGTTGAAGATGCCTAATCTGCTCTTTTATTCCATGCTGTTTCTGAGGTTTTATCATCTTGTTGCTCTACTCTGAACCTTTCTTATTTTTAATACAAATGGAATTACACACTTTTCTTTCTAAAAGCATTGGTCTGTTCTCCCTATTTTCTTTTAATCTGTTTTTTTTTTTTTTTTTGGAGACTCTTTGAAATATCTACTTGCCCATTGTCCATGAGGTAATTTTATAAGGAGGAGAAGGTGGCAAAAAGCCAATCTACACCATGGATTTTGTCACACACACAAAAAAAGTGTGATTATAAAAGCATAATACATGAATTCAGATAACTGTGCTTGTATAATTTCAGTATCATTGTTACCTTGTGAGATTATACACAGTCAATACAGTCAGAGACATGGATGATAAATTGGAGAGCCATTTCAGGAACAGCTTGTTTGTGGCTGTTTGTCCCTGAATATTCCCTTCCTGATGATCAGGGTAATGGCTTTGAAAATCAGGGGTTTGGTACAAAAGCAGGCGTATTTAGAGGTATTTATTAAAAATAAATCCAGGATCTCAAGACTGAACCCCTGATTCTTCACTGGGCACAAATTCCGGGATGCCAGGCTCCAAAGCTGTTGAACTCCCTGTGGGAGAAAAACAAAAGAGCAAGCTAAGGGAAAATATCAGGGGAGAAGCTCATCTATACATCCCTGGTATTTGCAAAAGGAGATAAAGGAAACTGGAGGGAAAGGCTTGTTGTGATTGAAAGTAGGATCCTGTAACCAGAGAACAGCTCCTCATGGGAATGGTGCTGAGGGAGCTGGCTATTCACTGCCACCTCTGGATCCAGGGCTCAGTGGGAGTCAGAGCCAAGATCCAGCTGACAGCTGACTTTACAAATTCATTTCATTACTCTGTGTGAGACAAGAGCACCCAAAACAGCCTTCTCCTTACAGGCATCGTGAAATGAAAACCAAAAGAAGCTGCAGCTTGCCTGGAATTAGTGAGTTGTTCACATTTTTAAAGTTTTCATGCCTTCCTGCAAACTTGATGAACACATTAGCAAGGAAAAAAACAAAAAAAAAAAAAACCC
>VXBI01001038.1:441829-499395 GCA_013397375.1 Toxostoma redivivum
GAACTATCAACAAAAAAAAAAAAAAAAAAAAAAAAAAAAAAAAAAAAAAAAAAAAAAAAAAAAAAAAAAAAAAAAAAAAAAAAAGGAGAAATAAAGAAGTAGTGGGTGGTGTTTAATATGAAAACACAGGGATGTGGCTTCCCCCTGCATCCTCCCTTCCCTTTCAGCATTGTGCTCCCCATTCCCAGCATTGCCATTGTGGCACCAAACCTGTCCCACAGAACTTGATAAATACAGAAAGCCACCCTGAGAGGGAACTGACTCTGCTGGAAGATCTACAGACTCCCAGGAAATATTGTTCATTCTGCTGACAGACATATAACACTCCAGAACTGTCAGTTACTGAGAAAAAATTGCCAACACACATGAATCTGTGGTCAGGAGTGTTTCCTGGCTGACTGAAATGGGGAGAAAGCTCATCCTGAGCCAGAGCTGATAGTGTGGATGTTGTTTCCAGGTCAAAAAAGCAGATCAGTGAATGGGACTTTGGAGTGGCAGTTTTAGGACAAGTTTTAAGACAAGCTGAACAGTGTAGAGCCAAAGAAAGAGAAGAACAGGGGTGGGCTATGGGATGTGGATTTGGGGGATATTTGTGATCTTTTGGTGTTCTGGCAGACCCAAATATTTCCATAACTAAATGTTTGACTGATCTCACATGCTGAAGGGGTGCTCTGGCAACCAAGGGCGAGGGCAAAGGCTCAGCCTACCTGGCTCCTCCTCACTGGATGGATCCTGTGCTCACTATAACTCCTTGCACTTCCACTCAGCAGCTTCCCAGAGCTACTCCTGACTTAAACTTCCCAGATCACTTCTGGGAAAAAGGAGGAGATCTTTGGAGAAAGGAATTATTAATGTCATAAAAATGCACAACACTGTCATAATGGACCTGAGAGCTGACACTGCTTTTCCAGTGTATTTGGTGGTCTGATATAATCAAAGGCAGATTCCAATGGGCTTCTGTTTAGCTGGGAGAGCTCAATCCAAAACATTCTTTCCTTGAATGTCTTTTTGCATTCAGAAAATGAAAATGCAGTCAGCAGTGACTGTTCAATTCAAGTGAGGAACTCAGTGTCAGAGATAGGAAAAATACTCTGTCCTTCAGAATATCTTCCAGTCTCTTGTATGTGAAAGTCAGTCTCTCTCTTATCCTGTACACTTCCCTCTTTGCACCACCTTCCTTGAATTTTACACTATCTAAATAATACTACAAAGATGCTACTGACAACAAATGTGTTAATACCTGTCCCTGATACATCCCCAAACATAATCCAATCCCTCTGCTGTTCTGCTTTTCCCACTCATGCCTCTTTCTGCTTCTTCTAAGAGCTGGGTACCATCAAACTATTGGAAAAGCCACTGGAAAAATAGTCTTTTCTGGTTTATTGGTAAGAATTATATGAAAAGGGCACCTTCAACCTCATTGATGTTCATGTGGGGATTGTGGGGATTCACTGACTTGGTGGAAATGGAGCACCTGGCAGTTTTGTTCTGCTCCAGATCAGCTAAGAAATTGTCTGAACATCATTAATTTTCAGTGGACTTTCAGGTGAAATTCACAAATATGAAACCAGCAAAACTCCTGGCAACTTCCAAGCCCCTACACAGATTGCAAAAACCTGTCAGCAGTGAAATAAAACTTTATTTTACTTTTAATGTTGAAAAAAAAGAATGCATTATGCCCAATCCCCTTGATTATAATTATTATTGTGTTCCTAAGTGAAAATCTGAAAAATCAACCAAACAAAATCAACAAAACGAAATATCTTATCTTGGGGTAGAGATCTGGAGAAGAAAAACAGCAATGAGAAACACCAAACCAATGAGCCAAAACCAAACCTCTCAAACCTCCACATTAAATATAGAAATCTTAAAAAGACACTAAAAAACTCAAATGCAGTACACGTTGTAGTGTGTTTAATGACCTCAATCATATTTTTATAAATTGTTCCATTAGACTTCTCATCAAATGAACATGGCACACAACACTGTTTTCTCTAATTACCTTCACAACAAATACTTAAAATGTGTAACATTTTCAGTTACCCAAATTTATGAAGCAAAAATAAAGTTTTTGTTTTACAAAACTTAGAAAAATACAACCCAGTGGAATTTATATCAGCTCTGACTGAATTATAGAGAACCTGGACCCAGAACTGAGCTATTTGAAGCAATCTGGCATTTGCTCAAGATGTATGCTAAATTCCTGGAGGAAAATGTATTTCTGGGAAAGGAAATCAGAAAATTTCCACTAGGAATTAAGGCCATGGAAGCAGAGATCAGTAGCATATCTTTGGTTTCATTTGCTTAGCAAGGAGTAACAGCTTCTATTTTATTTCCAACACAGCAGGGTCATTAATAGCATCTTTTTAATTCTACTTAGATTCCTTTTTGCCTGTTGAGGGATCCTAGGGATTCCCAGCTATTTTCAAAATTATTTTGACTAATTGCATTAGGCCTCATGTTGGAATCTTAAATATATTGTAAATAACTGGAGTTTTCATGTCAGGGTATAACATGCTGCTGCTTTCAGACCTTATCTAATGATGCTTGCTTGTTGATGTTTTATTAATAACACCAAGTGCAGCAGTAATTCACTGATTCATCATGATTTCAAGGGAGGTGCTGGATGCCTGATGTCTGAAAATCCTGCTGCAGGGTTTGGACACTGGAACAGGTTCCCCAGGAAAGTGGTGACAGCCCCAGGTCTGCCAGAGTTCAAATATTTGGACAACACTCTCAAGTCCATGGTGGGATTCTTCTTGTGTCCTGTGCAGGGCCAGGAGTTGGACTCAATGATCCTTGTGGGTGTCTTCCAACTCAGGCTATTCTACAGTTCTATGAATCACTTTCTCTCTCCCTTTGTCTCCCCTTCTTTTTTGGCATAGATGCCTTAACAGACTCGATGTTCTGAAAAAGGCCATCCTTGTACAAAACAATGTATGAGTTGAATTTTCATCTCAGCTAAGTCACCCACGTTCCTTCTGAAATGCATGGAAGAACAGGAATGGTCACCTTCCTGAGCAATATGTTGGAGAAGAGCTGGTTACTCTGTAGCAGGATCATTGGGATTATTTCTGTGTTAATAAAAGTGCACACACCCCAAAAATAAAGTACTTTACAGTAGTCTGTTAAACACCAGAGTGCACAACTGCTCTGCAAATGCACAGCACACTTGCACATGACCCTGTCCTGAATCTTTCTTTCTCCTGAACTTTTATGAATGGGGAAACTGCCAATGCAATTAAAACTTTGGCTCCTGCATTGACCTTTTTCCTTCTCCAAGGAGCAAGCCACTCACCTGATCAGAATTCTGCCTGCTACTGCTATTGAAAACATAATTTCATAAACAATTCTTCCTGGGAGAAAGCAGAAAAGGCTGATGGGCTGCAGATTTGTAAGGTCATCTCAATCAGCCTTCCAGTGCATATAGGAAGCAAAGAGCTTTTCAACAAGTCAAGGACTCTGAAAACTGCTTTGCCATGCACCAGGAAGGGAATAGCATTTGAAGCACGGGTGCCTTGGTTATTCAGAATAAAATGAAAAATTCTATGTAGATTCATTCCAGCTAAGCTTAAAAGCTCGTTTCAGAGTGTCCTGCTGGTTAAAGTAAAGTGGAAGGTTCTGACTTTCTGATCCTCTGAGTTGGTACCATTTAAAGCAATTGGAGAACACGGCCTTTATTTCAGAGAATGATCAATCTCAGTGGTGCTCACATTGGGATGAAGATTCATATTTATAATGGGAGGCTTTCTGAGCTTTTTCTAGTTGCAAATTCTCCTTACTCATCACAGATCGTGTTCTAAATATCTTCTGAATGGCTCTTTCATCACTCACAAATTCTGTATATGCTAAATTCTTCAGCATTGTCTCCAGCCACTCAGAGGTTGAGACCTGAAAGGCAGAGCTGAAGTGCTTTAAGAGGCACTGGAATGCCTAACTGTGCAAAACCGAGGTGATTTAGCATGAGATTTCAGCGTGCCCTGCACCTAATTCAGGCATTTTGTTCATGAAAGGTAGAGTTTCTCAGTTCAAATAATAATCACTCTGGTTTCACTAAGATTGCTTTCATTTCAATAAATTTATGTCTGGATTCTATTACCAAAAAACTGGAGTTTCATTGCAGTTAGAGGAAGATCCAACTTTATATATAAAAAAAAAACAACAAACTTTTGTCTCATTAAAGACTAGAATTTCATCATGTTGCCATCATCACAGAGATTCCAGCGGTCAGTCCTTGGGCTGGGAGACACAAAAGGACATGAAGTGGTCACAGAGATGGCCCAAAACTTAAGGGGAGAGTTGTCATTCCACAGCCTTCAATTGGCTTTGGATCAAATTCCCTTTCCTTACTCACATCTCCCCAGATATGCCTGGTCTCTTCTCAGCGTATGTGCTCTGGCTAGGAAAATGTTGTATTGCTTGAGGCGCCACAACATAAATAATGTTACAAACTTCATGAAGCCTTAGGGAAGTGAAGAATTACGCCAAAACACATCAAAGGTTGTAGGCAAAGCAAGACTCTCCATTTTCATATCTGTAAAACCCATCATCTTAAATTTATGTTAAGTCGTATTAAAAATAACAAATGTATTTCATTGCATAATTAATGCCAGCCTTGAGCAAGAAAGTTTGGGCAAGTTCTATTTTTTCCTGCTGTGTAAAAGGCACTGAAATTACAGCTTGTGGAGCTTTTCCCACTCTGACTTTCCAAGGCTCGAGAGGAATCTCAGTCCTGAACGTGTTGGCACGTTGGGAGCAGTTGTAATTGATGACTCTGACTCCCTGCTCTACTCTGCTCCGTCAAAGCAATCTGCAGGAATGGACGTGCTGCTGGAAGCACAGACCTCTGCTGATGTATTACCTGCCTGATAAAGGTTGTCACAAGGGGGCACTCAAAAAATAAATACCTCTGCAGTTCTTTAAAATAGCCATTTTCAGTTTGGGTTCAGAAAGTCATTTGATTCCTTCCCCCTTCTTTATACAACTTTTTTTTTTGGTCATTTAAAAGAGAAAGCACCAGCAGCTGCCTTTTTATAAAAACAGGGGGAAAACACACAAAGCTTTCCTATTAAATAGATTTTATTTTGCCATTTAACTATATGCTCAGTGTGCTGGTTTTGCCTCTTAGCAGAACTTGGAGACTACACAGTAACATTTCAGTCCCAACGAGTGGGCTTGATTAAATGTTCAGAGAAAGATTTTTGCTAGCAGACTTCAAACCCACAAGTTTGCCAAAGCAGTTCCTGGTTACATATCACCGTGAAGATACAAAAATTAAATTTTTTAAAAAATAGTCACAGAAATAAAAGACAAAAAGAATAAACAGAAAAAAAAAACCAGCACACCCACACCACACAGAGAGCAACCACCTTTCAGCGAAATGCACAGATTTATAGCTGTAGGAGTTCACAGCATTTTAGGATTTTACAGTCACAAAGGAAGGAAATTCCTCTTTTTAAGCCTATTTTTCTTCTTCCTCTCCCACACTCTAAATCTACATCCAGCACTTAAGTGCATACTGCACTTCCAGAATTGGTTGTAGGAGGTGAACCTGATATTTTAACTCAGGTCCCACTTCCATGCTTGGGGTTAAGAAAAGCAGGGTTCACCATCACCACAAAGCTACACCATGGGACAGACCAAGCTCATCCCTTCCCACTCACATCATGGGAATTTTGTCCAGTGGCACAGGATAAAAGGAGCAGCCATAAGGACAGCAAGGCACAATGCTGCCACCTCACCAAGGACCTGGTTGAGGAGGTCCCAGGATGGTTTGGTGTTTGGAGATAAAGCTTAAATTTGGTACTGACATGGCCAAGTGTGTGTGTGTGACCCCTCACGAGGTCACAGGGGGTCACAGATTTTATGCCTTGAATAGCAAATTTCTTGGCAAACTGGTCCATCCTCTCAGGAAACGGCCAGGAAGGTGTGACCTCCTCTTCTCTGGGAAGAGCAGCTCCCACCAATTTCAGCAGCTATGCCTGTGGTGAGTAGATACAGAGATGATTTTCTCCATTACTGAAGAATAACTGAGTATTCCCAAAGGATTTCCATGTCACACAGTCTGAGGTACCCTAAGCAACGGAAATTCCCTTGGATTTAAAGAATAATAGTCTAACAGATTTCTCTTCTGAGAACTAACCTCCTGTGCATACCTCAGTAATTTCCTCTCAGATGTCTTTCAATGTGCAGTAAGGACTATAGACTTCAATAAATGTTTAGATGAAGTTTCAAAAGTTTCAGGATGGGGTTTTTTTGGTTTTTTTTGTATTTTTGGGTGTTTTCTTGGTTTTTTAGGGTTTTTTTGGGGTTTTTTTTGTAACTGAGAAATCTCTAGTAAGTCCATCTGTCATTAGAATTTTACCAGCCAGCATGATTTTATTTCGGAAAATAATAGCAGCTTTTTAACTTCAACAAATTAGATATTATAATTAGATTTCAAGGTAATTGCTAGAAAAATAATTAAGAAGTTTTTCTGGGACAACTGCTGGAAATCAATGAAGTATAGAGATGTCACTATATTTTCCATACATAGCTGGTTAACACTTTAAAGGTAAAATTCTAATGTGAGTAAAATCACTTTAATCTGAATGGAGGAAAAATTATAAAAGATACAGTGCACTGGGGATCAACATTACATAAATTTATTGCATTGTTGTAATAATTGAGGTAATAATTTTTCATTGAACTTTTACTAAGTAGTCTTTCAGCGGCTCACACTGAATAGAGGATATAATGATTTTCTTGTGGGGGATGAGTGGCAGGTGGGAAGAAAGATATTTGACTTTGTAGATATTTAGGATAATCTAAAAAACAGCCCCAGTGATTTACATCAACTGATGAGGTAAAAAACAGGATTCTCACAGTGTGGCAATTATTAAACTCAATTTCAGTATCCCTGTTGATGTTGATTCATGGACTTAGTAGCCTGTGGCACGGAAGAAACCTGTGGCTCTGATAAATTGAATTAAGAATGGAAAAGTGTGTTAAATGAAAGATATCAAGTGGCTACTGCTGGAAAACGTAGTCCAAAGCCTGTGTTTAGAAGCACAATAATTTGGGAAGGTGAATTGCTACATATGCAATCAAAGTAGCCATGACTTTTGTGAGCATTCTTGGAAGAACTTAATGCTCTGCTGTACTCAGACTTTTTTCTCTTTTACCCCTGGGCATTTTTTGATCTAGATATTGGCTGATGGAGTAGTAAAATCATGGGATCTTAGAATCATAGAATGATTCATAGAAGGGTTTGTGTTGGAAGGGACCTGAAAACCCTTCTTGTTCCAACCCCCTGCCATGGGCAGGGACACCTTCCACTATTCCAGGTTGCTCCATGCCCCATCCAACCTGGCCTTAAAACCAACCTGACCTTGAAAACTTGCCCTACTACAGTGGAGAATATCAATCCCAGCTGTTTCAGAAGCAATGAAGATTTGTCAGCTGTGCTATTGTGAAAGTTATTCAAATCTGAATTAGTTCACATCTCTCTGAAATGAGCTGTGTCCCATGTGCACCTTGGCTGTCCCTCAAATAATTTACTTTGATGAGAGTGAAATAGTGAAGCTGCAGACAAGAACTTCTGCAATACATGGGGACATCTGGCTTTCCTGAGAACATGCTGTGGAACAAGATGCAAACAGGTTCCATACCTCTTACAGATCAGTTCTTTATCAGACAAATTGTTTCAATTTTTTTCCCTGTAAAATGGGAATGGACACAAAACACAGACATAAAAGACATAAAAGGAGTAAATTAATGCTTATAAATCTTCTCTTTATTGATGAGGAAATTAGGGAGCTATAAGCTAATGTTTGTTTTCTGTGTCTGATGAGCTGAGAATATTGTTTCCTAGCCAAGGAAGGAGCTATGCTAGACAAAGGAAAAACAGAAACTTCAGAATTTTTCACAATCCCTTAATTCATCAACATCTGTGCCCACAAATCAAGCAGTAGCTCACTACAACAATAAGAGCTCCTCTCTTTAAATTTCAGAGGCTATAAAATATGAAGTTTGCAAGAAAATAGATAATTTATCCTCCTTTGTTTATTTAGATTGGAGATAACACAAGACCCTTCATCTTGAAAGAGCTGATTTGGACTAGTTTTTTTCTTCTTTCTTCTACCAAAACCAGACATGAGAAGTTAGTGTGTTATAGGAGCCATCCAGTGCCTGCAAAGGAGGTTGCAGAAAATAGAAATTCTGGATTAAATCTACCTGTTACTGAAAGGATATGTGCTCAGATCTCTCTGAAACTACAAGGAAATTAATTCATGATCTCTATCATGTTCTCCACAGAAAAATGTTTCCCACATTTATATTTGACAAATAATTCAACCCTTCCTTCCTGTCTGTGCATAGTAAAGGGCAATATGCCACCAGCATCTGATCACATCTCCATCTTTCACATCATATCTCCAACTTTCAGATTCCAAGTTTATCTGGTCTGAATCGTGTTGTCTAAACTGTATTATGATCATGCTTCTTTTTGCCCTTTGTCTTTTGATATCAGAGTTGAACTGGATGAATACAGATCACTACACTCCCCCAAAAAATCACTCCCTGACTAATAATGCACACTCTGAGTTTCTAGCATTGGTGTCAAATGTTGGGAAAATAAGCAATTGTACTTGAAAAGAGGAGGGTGTTTAATGAATGAAGTGGTGCAAAGATATACTGCTACCGTGACCATCAAGAAGGAAATGAAAATTCCCTTTGTATTTCCCTCCCTTCCATTCGAGTGAGGGAAAGAAACATAAATTCCATTCAAGCACAAGAGAGCAGTGCAGTCAGCAGCTCCACTCTGGAACAGACATATGATACAGAGATCAGTGGGCAGAGAACAGACCAGAATTCACATGGAAGACCGAGAAACGTCCTAATCCTGATTTTACTCTAAAAGATAATAAATATGAGAGGGAAAAAGTGATGGAATATTATTGTGAACATTATACAGAAGGCAGACAGTGATAGTTTATATTTCTTACTTCACCATATGTGACAGGAAAATGTTCAGAAAACTGAAAGCTATAAAATTTAGAACTGATCAAGTACATTTTTTACTCAATGCATATCTGTGCTGTGAGTTTCATTGTATGAGGTACTGTTAGTGAAATCTGCTTATCAAGAATTACGAAAAATATGGGATGATATTATCCCATATATATAGATAATTTTATAGCAATACATATAAACAGAGTACAAATGTTTTACTGTCAGATATATAAATAATGAAGCTGAATTCATAGAATAATCATAAAATCACAGAATTGTTTGCTTAAAGATCATCCTATTCCAACCCCCCTGCTATGGGCAAGGACACTTTACACTATTCCAGGTTGCTCCAAGCCCTATCCAGCCTGGCCTTGGACACTATGCATAAGATGATAATGATTCTCAAACTTCAAGAGAAATTAATCTTAAACTCTTTTTATGCTTTGTCAAATCTATATTCCAAGTTCTATGTGAATAGAACTGGAAAATGGCTGAAAATCCTAGTTTTGGGGAATATTAGAACAAAATCAAATTTAGACAAGACAACACCAGCAACCAAATAAAATTAATATTACTTTACCAGGGAAGGCAGTCATGATGGAGGCAGTATGAAATAGAAGGACAGAAGGAAGTTTCTCCAAGACAGATGTTGTCATTTATTTTGTTTGGATTTTCATTACTCCTTCACATTCCTGTGCTTAAGGATAAATATTTGTCAGCATAACAGATGCATAACAAGGAGTCAACTTTAAATCATTCAACATTCTCCTAAATTAACATACCACTTTTCTATAGGTTTTCCTGCTCTTTGAACAAGACAGTTCAGCTGTATACACAAATCCCTAAAGTCACCTCAAAACCTAACAGCTATGGCAATCAATATTCATCATTTGACACAAGAATGTTCAGGACTTTTAAAATTGTTCAGGAAATCCCCTATCTCAAGTGATATCCCTTTGATCAGAACTGGGTTTTGATACTTTTAATACACATCTCTAAGTGCTTAACAATATTCTCAATCTAAATGATACAAGGAAATACAGCTAAGTTTTAAGGACATTTATATAAGGAAGAAAAAAGGTAAACATCTTAAATTACATGTACATTTAGCATGCTAAAATTCAGCTGTCTGATGAAGTGCATTACTCATGTTACTGGATTTGATCTACCCTAAGGACATGGACCCTTCTAATAGATTCAGAATGGGAGAGCTGATACTAAAAAAGTGTATTTTTGCTGGTGAAGTCTAACTTGTCTAATTTAGATCTATGAATAAAGTCTAAGAAAGTTTCTAGGCTCTATCTGCAGGCAATGCAGATAAAGATGAACACTTCAGATGGCAGCGTGTTCCAGTCTCAGGCAAGGTGTTGGTCTCTCCTCATTGACTGCAAAAAGAGCTCGAAGGTAGAGTTTAACGTGGGTGTTTTCTCTGTTGGGCATCACCCTTTAAACAAGTTTCTGTGTGCTCCTTTTTAGAGTTGAGGAGAGAATCATGAAATTATTAAATTGTAGGTGCAATTTATCTTATCTCATACAGGATGCCTGCATTTGGTCAGAGGAATTTTTTTCTCCTGTGAATTCATTGATATCCTGTGCCGTTGTGTTGAGCTTCCAATCTTGCCCTGAAAGATGTGGATTCATGGAATCATAGAATGGTTTGGGCTGGAAGAGACTTAAAAGGTCATCTCATTTCACCTCCTTGTTGTGAGCAGGGACACCTTACACTAGATCAGTTTAAAGCCCTGTCCAACCTGGCCTTGAACACTTTTTTTCTCTGGGATGAAAAATCCCAATTCTCCCAGCCTTTCCTCATGCAAAAAGTGTTCCATCCCTCTAATCACCTTCATGGTTCTTCTGTAATAAGTTATGATAGATCCAATAGAGTCCAGGAGACACTTCAGCTCTGCTCTGAGCATACAGTCCCTGCCTGGTCACCTGGACTGAATTCTGGCTTGACTGGGGCAGTGACAGAGCTTCTGAGGGACAGGAGATGTATTTGCATTTCCCTATCACTGAAACAGGCTCACCAGTCCCTAAATTATCCAAGACACACCAGCCTTTCTGAACTAATTTCCACCAAGTGATCCTGGGGAAAACCATTTGCAAAATCAGAAGGTTGAAAGCATCATCAGAGCCCTGTGTGATTTTGATTGCAGGGGCTGCCTGAGAATTTATATAAATAGGCAACCAACCTGATAGTTTGAGGATGGTACTCAGGATTAAAGTCAGAGTTCTTTGTAAGTGTAGACACAATCTGTGCAGAGCACACATAAATTAAAAGTATCAGACAAGCACAGAGAGCTATGACTTTTGGACAAGTTCAGTTTGGTGCTTTAGGCTGAACCTCAGGTGACCCACAGGACAAGCTGCCACTCAGGTCAGCCCAAAGACCACCAAGGAGCTTCATGACATCAATTGGAACATCTTTTAATGCTCACTGGAGGGAAAGGGAGTCAGTAAATTGTGGATTCCTGTGCTGGCTGGGACATTGCACATTGCTGCCAATAAACAAGTTGTGGTGTGAAATACAGGATGGTGTGAGAATAATAACTTGGAGCAGAAGAAAGGCTATAAAAAGAGGGAAGTTGTTGTGGGAGAAATGGCTCAAAAAAACCCCAAAGTATTCTTTTTGCATGAACTCTTTTTCAGGTAGATGAATGGTAGCTATGTATTTGAGCAAGTAGGTATTGATGTCTCAAGGAGAGAGCACTTTGTGGAGGTAACAGAGATCATAATCATAAGTAGCCACACTCCAGTACATCATACAGCAAAATATATTATACATAAAAAATAAAGTATTATAGTTCTTGAGTATAACCCACCACTATGACTTTTAGGTGGAAGAAATATTTTTAAGCAGAAAGACATATGATCTGTGTTTAAAGGCAAAGAATGGTGCTGAAATCCACAGCTTATGGAAGTTATACCTATGAATATTGTTGAATACCAGTATCATACTTTTTTTTTACCTGGTACAGCTTCAATTTTCTTGTTGTTGATGCCATTCAGTGCACTGATTTTTACTGTTTTCTGTTAGGTTAAAATGTAATCTAACGTGTTTTCTCCTTGTGAATATTCTCAAAGGTCATGATAAACCATATCCTAAATCCTTTAATGCTAAATGACATCTGTCTGTTTATGCTAGGAATAATATTCAGAAAGAATAAAAGAGTACTAGTTTTGTCTATGAAACCTATTCAATATGGATTTTGAGTACCACAGCATTAGGGTGTTTTCAAATTTAGTTTCAAGCAAGTAATCTATTGAAAAATCAAAATCCTATGACTCCAGAGAAAAGTATTCCAATATTTTAACTGCTTTTTTAGTGCAGTAGCATAAAAGTTGGATATATCTATATTAACTCAGGTTACAGAAATCTCATGAGGTCATCTGCTCCAATCTACAAGGAAGAACAGGGTTGGCTGGTTAATATTAGGTCAGGACCCAAGGCACCTCTATTATAGTCACAGCAACAATCCTGTTACAAAGCATGTAGGTAATAACCCCTAAAAAATAGCTGTAGTGGTTACAATTCCATATACATTCTGTTGTTTTGTCACTTTCAAATGGAAAATTGTTCTATCAGAAAATTTCAAACCCCTGTTTTTCCCTTTCTCTTTTAATGAATGGATGGTGAAAGAAAAAGAAAAGAAGATAGAAAATGAAGAAAATTTAAGAATTGAGAAGAGGACTGATTTGAATACCTAAATCTCCTTGGGAGTCAATGAAAGTATCAGTGAGGAAAAATTGTCTTTTCTGGGACAATTATTTTGTTATCTACAGGAGTTGAGTTGTTCAGAGGAAGGCAAACAGACCAACTCCTGCTACTGCAGTTCAAACTTGCTCAAAAGAAACCATGTATCCCATGTAAATGAAATTAGAAGGAACAAGTGCCAATCCCCTCTCACATCAGAATTCTTCTATGCTATTAATAAAGGTAGATCAGGGATTATATTTCATGCCTGTAATTTTAGGAATGCTGCAATCCTAATAACTGGTACATAGTTACAACAGAATCAGAATCTGTATTTGTTGCTTAAATGCAGCACAGATTTCTGTAACACAAAAAACAGTAACTTCCACTTCTGTGCCCAAGAGAACACACAAAATGACAGAAAGAGTTGGATGGAAAAGTCAATTGTAAGAATGATGATTTTTCCTGTAAGCATCACATGTTCCAGCACTCCATTAAGCCATTAGCTGGGAAATGTGGAACAACTGTAATTACTCTTGCTAAAGGCTTCGATTCTCCTTGCAGGCTTTGGTGCTGTGGGCTTCCCTGCACTGATGATTGTGTTTAGCCTGTTTAAAGGAATAATGCAGGCAGGAATTTAACATCAGGATTAACAGTATTTATTTTCATATCTACTTAAATAAACAAAAATGTAAAATGCTCCAAGGAAAGTTTCAGTTTCTAATAGACAATAAACTAATAAAAATAGGCAATAATTCTTTAAAATGCATATATATAATATAAACACTCTTAAATAAAACATGTTTTTATAGTACGTTATACATAAATATATTACACATCCATTTCGATTATAACCATGTTGTTTAATGTGTCTGTATACTTATATATAATACATAGACTTTTTATATATAATATATACATAATTATAAAACATCTGCAATATATACACTTATCTATAACTCACAGAGAAAAATCCTATGTTTTTAACCCCCTTCTATAATATTTCAGAAACTGAACTGAGGATGTATCATATGAGACAGACATTTGATCTAGTTCTGATTAATTGTGGCAAAGTTCCTCAATAAAACTACTTCATGTACTGGAAGTAGGAATGTCTTGTTTATTTATTCACCTTAAATAGTAAAGTGACTGCAATGCCTCAGAACCCAGGATTTTCTGGAGCATCTCTGAGCACCCTCTATGCTGCCAGTTTATTCTCCAGGATGTTCCAAACTACCAGAGAGAAATTGTTACCCAGCTGTTGACTTCCTCCTGCAGTGGCCAAGGAGGGATCACAGTCCCTGCTGCAGAACAGTGCATTGAGACTAATTTGTTTAGAAATTCACCAAAACTGGCAGAAAAATAATGGGAAACTTTTCAAACTATTCAAGTTACCTGTTTGAACTGATACTTCCTGATAATGAGGTAGACTTATGCATCAGGATATGCTTGAACTCCTTATTTTTCCAACTGGGTTCTCCTCCACTTTTCCAGCACCATGGAGGAACCATAAAAACACCATAAAAACACTAAATTAAGATAATTATTCTTTTACATGGGAACTTTTCAATTCAAGAAATTATCTGATTTATGAATCAGGAGAGGGGAAGAACAGAGGGAAGAGAAAGGAATTACTGACTGACTATAATTGTTGCATTTTCAGTCAATGCACAAGCCTTAATACTGAGAACACCCCCTATTAGAAGTATTCACTAAAAAAAGTGTGATAGCTTTGGAAAGTGTCTTTAAATTAATATTTCCTGGAGATAAAAATCTGTGTATATCTAAGCACTGGAGACATTTTGAGGTGAACTGGGAAGTGAAAAAAAAAAAAATTCAGTGGTCAAATGGGTACTGAGTATAAAATATATCCAAGCAGAAATCTCTGAATATTTTGACAGAAGACAGACCAGGTACAAGTTTGCTAAAATTTATCCTAGATCTGCAAGTTTCAAGCAGTAAATAAAGGGTTGTTCTTCTATCATCCAAGGATTTTCTCAGCCAGGTATTGTCATCTGGAGCAAGACTGATTGCCCATGATTTCTACAAGATTTTTATCACTCTATGTGTGTATGTGTGTGTTTGGAATTTTGAATAAATTTTGCACTTCTCTTGACAACTGAAAGTTCTGCTAGAAGAGAATAGCTGGAATTATGACACTTGCAAACATATTTGAGGAATTCTGAGGAAAACAAGCAGACCTCTTATGTGCCATTGCAAGCAACAGAATTAGTTACTCCCTCAGAGCAGAAATAACTTCAAAGTCAAATAAAATTAAGTCCTAAAGCGACATGTCCAATAGGTTTTTGGCCAGTGTTCTTATGAGAATTCCCATCTTTGCAGAGCTGTTGGATGGAGTACCCTTTTAAGAAGAAACATGCAAGGAAACTTGGATATTTAAGATTGATCTATTACCTTAGGAGGAAGAAATGGGGTATGGATACCTCTCCTATGTCATCTTCCCCTACTCAAACAGAACCTTGATAATTTTCTTTGGCACAATGTGGAGCTTCTGGAGTGAGTTGCATCAATCACAATTTTGAATTATTTGGCAATATCCATAAAATATTATAAATAATAGCTGAACAACTGGGCCTTGATTTATTGCCTGAAATCCAGACAAAGTGAGTTGTTCTCTGCTAAAATCCAGGCTGTTATTGCCTTATAAAATGGGCCTCCTATCTCTCCTCTGTAATTTATTGACTGCCTGAAAATGAATAATAGAACAGCACCAACCTGTGGCTGCCATCTCTGGGCCCAGCTCTGCAGCCCCTGTGCTGGCAGAGCTGCCATATGGGCCATGATTAATGCCACAGAAGACTCCAGCACTGATAAAATGAGATTTATTTCTATAAGACTGGTTTAAAATACATATGTTTGACTGTGCCAAGGCTATTATTTTCCCTTCTAAAGGAATATAATTGTTTGTGGAGGGTTTAAATCCTGGGCACTGTGTTTATGATGTGCACCCTCCCCTTTGCCACAGGAGTCAGATGCAAGGAGATGGAGAGAGGACGGAACAAAGGCATTTCTAGGGTGGATCCCGGGCAGTCAACTTTTATTTCTTGTCTGATCAGCTCAGAGAAATGTTCTCCTCCCTTCAGAACCCCTGATGAATGGAAAGGGGTAGCAGTGATTCCTTATTAAAATGAAAGGGTGGATGCTGTAGCCATCTGCTGGGTCTGTCAGTCAGCTGTGAACATTTCTTCTGTTGGCTGGTTAAAAATTGAGCATGTTTCCTAGGATCAGGGTGGAAATACCTTGGACAACAATATTAGAATCTCAAATTACCTTGGTGTGAACCAGTACAAGAAAGAAAGGATGTGATTCAATAAGAACAAAACATATTGAGTTTGAACTTAGCTCTGATCTTGCCTAAATCACCAAAGGGTGAAGTCTTTGGTCTCATTTTATCATCAGGATCCCTTGGAACAGATGGACACTGACTCCTCCAGGAACTGAATCAACCTTCCCACTTAAGTTACCTGTTGAAAGAAGGAAGAGCACTGGCCTGTAAAATGGGTAAGGTATTTCCAGGATGACCACAGAGACAAGAAGCTTGTGAAGCAGATGTTGGGTTCTGTCTGCTCTTGAGCTGATGGTGACAGAGCGAATAATTTCCATTGTTTTGGAATTTAGGAGTTATAAGTAAAGAAGTGAAACTCTGGGCAGCAGTTTGTCAGCAAAGGATTGGGGGATTAGAGTGTATCAAGGGTTTAAGAGGAATCAGTGTCAGGCTGTCACAAGGAAGGGAGGACATCAGAGCTGGTCCTTCCATTCTCCTTAGCACTGGAAAGCTGTCAGGTGAGCATCTGCACTCATTTCTGGCCACTGAAATCCAATAAAAATGTAAATCAACTGGAGAAAGGCCAGAAGGCAGCACTAGGAATGGTCAGAGGTCTACAACACACAGCCTTTAAGAGAACGTTGAAAGAGATGGAATTGGTTTTGCTAAAAATCAGGAGAATCAAAAGAAAAGATGTGATAGCAAAAATTTAGTTAGAACTAAATGATCTCTCACAATTTTTGAGGATAGTTAAGCACCAGGGAATGCTGTCTATAAGGTGGTTATATCTTGATCGCTGGTGGTTTTGATAAATTGGACATCTACATAAAAATTAGTTATGAGATCATTTTGAAAGGTGAAACAGTTCAGTGATGCCTTTGGAGGATTATCTTCTCTGGGGAGCAAAGCAGAGTGTTGCCAGTTTTTTATTTATCCACCCAATTAAGGATGTGTTTATTACTAAAAGTTCATTTATCACTTTTAAACCCTTTCCCTTCAGCCTCTTCTCCTGTTTCTTTGCACTCAGGAGGGTCTGCACTAGTGCTTAAATTACTTGTATTTTTTTTTCAGATCACCTTCTAATAAAAATATTCTCAGAAGCCACAGTCCACAGGCTGAACAACATGGCTGGACTGCAGGACACCCTGAACAGCCTTTTAGACATGTCTAACTGCAAGGTCAGATTCAGTAAAAAGACACAAGAGCATCTTTCCATCAGTGGTGTCACACACATTCTCAACTTCACCACCTGCTAAAGGATTGCACTCAACACGAAACTAAAGCCTCAGTAATTGGGTGGTGAATCAGGTTTCACATTTAATCTGTACATATAAGAAAGGTGAATGCAAAATTCCCTTCTCATGCCCAAAAAATGGCTATTTCTGGACTTTTATTGCATTTTTAATCCCTCTAAATATTTCATCTTTATAGATTGTATTATTTATATATTACGATCCTTGTCATCCCCTCAAGCTGTGCCAGGACACCACTTCTCCCTGTACAAAATAAATTGCTTATAAAATTTTTCTTCAGGGGAACTCAGACACAAATAGCAACATTCAGTCCTTCTAAGTCACAGATAACAGGCTGATAAATTGTTGTTCTTAGCACCTCTATTGAATTTCTTGCCCTGAAGGATCCACATTCCTGTGCATGCTAAGGTGGCTTGTTATAAAACTGCTTTAGGAGAGAGCTGTCTCACCTAACTCTGGGCAACTAATTTTGATGTGCCTAAATTAGTTACCAAGGTTTCCCAAATACTCAGAGGAGAAAGACAAGCACTTCCAGTAGATGTTTTAGCACAGCTGATCTAAGTTATCCTCTGGAGATGCCTGACAGAAAGTCAACCAACTTTGACATCTTACTTTATTTCATGAAGTGTGCTGGGAATGCACCCAAAGCTTAAAGATTGTTCCTTAGTTTTGTCAGATGGTTAGGCATGTGGGAGTTAGTAGTTATATTAAGGTTTCACAGCTAGAAGCTCCCAGACTATTGATTTTAATGGAACAATGTGAATTTATTACCTAAGGAATCCAGCTCCATCAGCTTTTCTCTTCCATGTCTGACTCTTGCTAGATCTTGTGTATCAGCTCATGTATCTACTCCATGGAGAAATATTTTTTTTCAAAGTCAGACCTCCACAAATCAGGAAATACCAAAAATAAAGCTAGAAAAGTATCCTAATTCTGCTCTTTCAGTCTTCCTGACCAATTTACTTCCACAATTAAAACATTTGGCCAGACATATTTAAGGCCAAAATGACAGAGATTCAAAAATCACAGGGAAAGACAGCAAGAGAGAAGAGAGACCCTATCAGTGCCCCTGTTCAGAGAAAGATGCAATGTTTTCATTCTTAATTAGAGAATCCACCCAGGAAAGGGGCTTTGTAAAAGTCCCAAACATAAAAAAAAATAATAGACTTTATCAGCCCTTATGCATTTTTAGACAACCAAGAATTTAGGACTGAAATCAAATAGAAGATAAGCTTCAATAGCTTTCCTACATAGGCATAGCCTGTTTGTGAATGTTCTCCATGTTTGTGAATGTTCTCCATGTTTGTCCATGTCCAGAAATAACATTGATTCATCTTGGAGTGAGTCTGGCATTCTGCAGAGAGGTGCAGATCCAGATTTCAGCAGCTTTTGAGACATGAAAATTGCCTCTTTGAAAAATATTTTCCAGGAATTTGGATGTTGAAGCATGCTAAATCCTGGACAGATTGAAGCTGAATATCAGTGTAGAAAGATTGAGGACCAGATAGTGAGACCATATGATGAGAGATTAAAAAAATATATTTTCTGTTGTTGTCATTGCAGCATTATCTTGATTGTGAGTGTGCAAAACATGCAAAAATGTAGGTTATAAATTACCAAGCTGGGTGGTTGGATGCTCCTATCTGGTGTGGCCTCTGAGATGCCACAGTTATGCTTCTTCATAAAGTCATTTTAGCCACTCAGTGTTGTCTATTAATTTTACCCATCTTCTATAAACTCCACCTCAGCAGGAGTCCAGCACAGCCTTTGCTTCTTGTGCTTCTTTGCTCATTACAGCATTAAGTGCAAAGTCCTGAGCAAATTCTTTAACCATGAGATTCACTAAGTATTGAAACCAATGCCTTTGGCATGTGAGCTTGAATAATTCCTAGGATGGCTTTTTTAGGCTGCTGACTTTGGAAAAGTTTTAAAGAGTTTTGAAACTGTTAAAAGATTAATCTCCTTTTGTTGTTTTCTTCCAGCCACTTAAAAAATAAAAATTGCTGACTTTCAGTCAAGGTCACTGGTGTCTCCAGTTAAAACATCTACTCTTTTCCCTGCACCCCAAATAACATCAATTCCTTTATACTGGAGAACTCTATAATAATACTTATATAGAAAAAAATTATGAGTAGCTGAAGTGGGCAGTGGCTCTTTTGCAGAGTCAGTGGGTGCCGTTTGGAAGGCAAAGGAGAGCCCTGAGATATCCCAAAGATCAGTGAAAATAGCCCTGGATGATGGAAAGTTGAATGTGAGTCAGCAGTGCCCTGGCACCCAGGAGGACCAACCCTGTCCTGGGGCCATCAGACACAGCATCACCAGCTGGGAAAGGGCGGGGATTGTCCTGCTCTGCTCTGCACTGGGGTGGCATCACTTTGAATACTGTGTGAGGTTTTGGGCACCACAGTGTAAGAAAGATATGAAACTCTTAGAGAGCATCCAAAGGATGTCACAAGAATGTTGAAGGGTCTGGAGGTGAAGCCACTTGAGGAGCGACTGAGGACACTTGGTCTGTTCTGCCTGGAGGATACTGAGGTGAGACCTCATTGCAGTACAACTTCCTTATGAGGGGAAGGGGAGGGGCAGGCACTGATCCGTTTGTGGTGACAGTGACAGAACCTGAGGGAATGGCCTGAAGTTGTGTCCAGGAGGTTTAGGCTGGATATTACAAAAAGGTTCTTCACCCAGAAGGTGGTTGGGCACAGGAGCAGGCTCCCCAGGGAAGTGGTCACTGACAGAGCTCAAGAAGTGATTGAAAATGCATTCAAGCACATGGCAGGGTTCTTGGAACTGTCCTGTGCAAGGCCAGGAGATGGACTTGCTGATCCTTGTGGAACCTCTCCAAACCTTTCTTCATACCAGCTGGTGCAGTAATCCAGACAACTTCCAACCCCTCAAGCAGTCCATCCACCATGCTCAGATCTCTCCAGTTTAATGACAAGGAAGCTCTGACTGTGGCAAAGACCTTACAGTAGCTGAGGTAGATTAATTAAATCAGCTGCTCTTCCCTCCCTTATCCTCCAGTCATTCCATTAAAGAAGGCAACCAGATTAGTCAAGCACAATTTCTCCTTTGTGAAGCCATTTTGGCTGTCTCTCATCACCTCCCTGTTGCCTTGAAAAAGTGATTATATAATTTTTGCATATTTTCTCAACATTCATTTAGAGATGGGTGTGAAGTGTATATTTGTCATTACTTCATTATGGTATTTACATGAAAAAAGTGTGTGGTAGTTCTTTCAGTTTGATTTGGTTTGGGCTTTTCTATTTTATGCAAGAAAAAGCTATTTATTTTGGGACAATGTGAGGTTTTTTTGGAAAACAACTGTTTCACCAGCAAAATTTTATTGATTTTTCTTTTTGCTTTAATTAGCTTCCAACTGAAATGTGAACATTTAGTTGCTAGAAAGCAAACAACAGAGCTCTTAATTTTCAGCTTTTTAGTGGAAAACATTTCACAATTGCTCCTAGTGCTGTCATGCTGCCTCTGCTCATAAAATTGCTTCTTTCTCTTAATTCCAAGGATTGCATTTGCAAATAAAACTGTGTGAGAACTGCTCAGCTGGATCAGGCAGCAGTCCCTCTTGCCCAACATTCAGTCTCTGAGAGCAGAATGTTATAGATGTTGATGAAACAGCATCAGAAACAAGGCAAGTATAGATTAATGTTACCCTCTGTATAAATCAGAGATTTACACCTGTTCAAGAAGTTGATTGAATCTGAGTCATCAGACTTCACAACTCCTGAATCACCTTTTCTCTGTGATTTGGTCCTAACCCCTTCTGAGTATCTGTATACATTTGCCTTACATAACAGCCTCTGATAATGAATTCCAGAACAGAATCATGCATCTAATGTAAAACTATGTAAATTATTCATTTTATGTAAAACTGTGTGAAATTCTTTCAGTTTTTTGAGGTCTGCTGCCTGATCACTTAGGAATTTATGCCAAAGTGAGGGAGAAACTTGCACAGAAAAGAAGGGGAACTATGTCCAACACATGCAGAAATGCCTGATGATTTTTACCATTGCAAGATCTGCACTGGGATTTCCTATGAGTGTGTGTACAGTGCTGTGCATGAAATATGTTTAAAATTAGGACTTTCTATCATGCTTTTTCACCCACTCTTTTGTCTTGGTGCCATCTCTCTGCAATCTCAGAATACTCCAGGAAATCTAGAAATAATCTGTTGAGCTCTGTAACCTCCCTTTTGTGAAAAAATGCATCTGCTCAATTGACAAAGATTTCTAACCTTCAGCTGCTCTTTGCCCATCAACCTTAATTTTCCTATGGCTCATATCAGAAGCCTTTGGACAAATGTCTCAGGTACAGGAGGGGATTTTTGGAACTGTCCTGTGCAGGACAGGATTTGGACTCAATGATCTATGAGGGTCCCTTGCAACACAGGATATTCTATGATTCTATGATTTTATACACCTTCACTGCATGGAGTTGGACTCGACAGTCTTTAAATGTCGCTTCCTACTCAAACCATTCTGTAATTTGATGTTATTCTTGCAATGCCATAATCTTATTCTGGCGTATCAATGGGATTTTTCATCAGCATAGTTCACACAGTTTACCTGGGCAAAGAAAATTATATTGATCTGCTAAATTATGCACCTTTGACTCATCAGAGTGAGGGTGCTGCAGGCTTTCCATGCACAGAGAGGTGCTGGTCATGGCAAGATTTCACTGGATGAACTGATACCCTGGTGAATCTGGAAGGGTTGTAAATACTGGAAAGATCCTGAAGATTATTTGACACCCCTGAGACTTCCCTGACTTTCCATAATGGACATGTGAATATTGTTTGCAATGCCTTAATTTTCCGGATAATTTTAGGCATGCATTATTACTTAGCTTTATAGTTCAATATTAATTATATTCTTATGTATCTGTGGAAATGCAAATATGAGATTCCTGACACTCTATGGATTAGCCAGCCTGTCTGCTGTATAAATAGAATCATTTGGGGAACTGTTTTGTTTTATGATTTTTGGTAAATGGTTCGTAAAAAATCAAAGTGCCAAAGGTTTCTCCTGGACTTCTGGATCCTGAAGGGATCCCTTGGTGTCTGCAAAGCATTCAGTTAATGAAGCAATTTCTCTCTGAGCAGGGACATTAACAATTCTCTCTCTTCCATTAGGCTATTTTCACAAAGTGTTTAAGAATATAATGTTTGTGACTTCTGCCTCTTGTTAAATTTGTCTGAAACTGGCCCATATTGCAAATATGGCTGAAGTGGGTATAAACTACGTTACTTACAGATTACACTGGTGTGCAGATGATGGAGGGCAGGTTCTAATTGGATATTAGGAAGAAATTCTTCCCTGTGGGGGTGATGATGCCCTGGTACAGGGTGCCCAGAGAAGCTGTGGCTGCCCCATCTCTGGCAGTGTCCAAGGCCAGGCTGGATGGGGCTGTGAGCAACCTGGGACAGTGGAAGGTGTCTCTGCTCATGGCAGGGAATTGAAACAAAATTAAGGTTCTTTCCAACCCAAAACATTCTTTGATTCTTATTTTGAGACTCAGCTCCTGATTCATGTCAGAACACGATAAATTAAGAGTCTGAGTTTGTCTATCTGCTCTAAACTCAATAAAATTTAGTGGGGATAAGCACAGTGCAAATCTTTGCTCACATCATGCAATGTGCTGCTATATCAGTGACAGCACTAAAAACTATTCCTCTTCCCTCCTGAAATCCATAGCCCAAAACTGGATAGTTTTAAGTGGAAAGGATGGCTTGGCAACCTTACACATGTAGGACAAAAAGATGAAAAGGAGGAGGAAAAGCAGCCATGAGTAAAATTGAAAAGACAATTTTTCAGCAGAAAGTGCAATTTAATCTAAACACTTCAAAGAAATGTGCCCTATTTCTGTGGCATTTTTAACATGAAAATGATAAAATGAACCATCATCACTTCTTCTTATAGTTCTGACAAAGTCAAAATGTTTTCCTTTCAATAAAGAAAACACTCCTTTAAATTTGCCTCTAAATGAATATCTTAGCATTACCATTGTATGGAGTCCTTACTACTGTGAAGAAAGCGTTGAATAAGATATACTTTACACTAATGAAATATAACTAATAATACTAGACAGCATTTTTATCTCAGGTGGAAAAATCTACAGGGTTTTTTTCATTTTTTAGGAATTAAGCTTTCCCATGTTGAAATTCTGGCAAAAAAAGACTTGGGGTTTGATCTGCTGGTGGTGCTAAGCAGGTATGAAGCAACATGCTGCTGGAGGATGCCTCTCCTACCAGGTGACAAATGACAGGATGAGAGGAAATAGCCTCAAGTTGCACCAGGGGAAGTTTGGACTGGTATTCAGAACAAACTTCAAGGATTGGAACAGGCTGTCCAGAGAAATGGTGGAGTCACCATCACTGAAAGTGTTCAAAAGATGTGTGGATACAGCATTTGGTGCTGTGCTGACTTGCACTTGGTCTCAAAGGGCTTTTCCAACATTAGTGATTTATGACTCCATGCCAAAGGTGCTTTTCCTTCCCTGGGAGGAGCAGAAGACTCAGTCAGCAGCACTGCAAGGTTAATGCCACATTGCTGGTCTCCTCTGCTTCTCACAGAAAGTGAAAGAGCAAAGACATTTCCCCTCAGTGTTTTAGAAGTGCTCCCAGACTCCCCCAGACCCCTCCTTTCCTGCTGCCCAGCTAGACAATGCAATCAAAATATGAGCCCTATTAAAACATTCCTGGCAGTTAAAGGAGGAAAATTAAGCAGCAAGGACACGTTTTGCTGGTTGGGTTTGAACAGCAAAACCATGTCTTTAAAAATAAAGTAATGCAGTCTCAGGCTGTTTATCTGAATATGATTGGAGCCAGGGGATTTATATGGATACCCTCAGCTATAAATAAATGCACTGAGTTTTCAAGACACATCAGATTTTGTAGTCATATAACTGATTGCTCTCAGATAAGAGGGATGTTCTGGTAACCATGGCTCTCCTTGTAGTTTCAATTTGGCCCTTATTATTTTTAGAGAAAATCCGAAGGAGACAATTGCAATAAATGTGATGCAAAGACCATTGAGTTATAGCAGTGAAACCAGCCTCTGAGTAGGCTGGGCATTTAACTCCTGCTGCAAGTCATAACTGCCAAGGGTAAGCAGGGTGACAATTTGGGAATAATTGCTGGGAATTATGATTTTTTAAGAGGATTGACAGCACTGGCATGCAGAGTTCTGCTTTCAGTGTGCAGACCCTGCCTTGCAGTCTCAGAGCTGCCTGGCCAGATGCCAAAAGTAAGTGCTATCATAGAAGATATTTTACATATTTCAACTTATGAAGGAGAAAAATGAAGAGTTGACTGCCATGGTTTAATCCCAACCACAATTACCAAGCAGCCACTCGCTCACTTTCTCTCTCAGAGTTGGATGGGGAAAATCAGAAAAAGTAAAGGGTTGAGATTAGAACAATTTAATGATTGAAATTATTATTATTATTATTATTATTATTATTATTATTAACAACAATAATAGCACTTCTTCAGGTCCTGACTGTTCCAAAGAACAGTCTGTGTGCTTGACGTGCACCCACAGGAATGTACAGTGCCTTCAAATTCTAAAATTCCTAAGTTTTCATCCCCTTCCAAACTTGCTCTTCAACCCTATTTACTATTATGGTTCCTGCTCTGGGTTTTATAAGTGTGTGGAAATACCAGAAAAAGTCTTGAAAAAAAATGCATTCAAATGATGTAAGGGAGTATGGATTTTTTAACCTGCTCTCGGGGGAATAGATGAGGGACTCTGACACTCTCAATCATTTCTCTCTTCTTCCACAAAATAATCAGAAGGTTTTTCCCTTTAGCACTGCATTCATCTTAGATTAGGTATCCATCTTCCAGTTCATTGCAGAACTGTGCTATTGTGTGGAGGAAAAAGGGTTTTTCAGTAATCAGTGGGAAGAAGGAAGACTCAAACACACAAAGACACAAACATGCAAAGCTCCAGGAGGGAGAATCATTTCTTGCTGAAGACCATTTGCTCATCCATCTATGTTTGCCAGGTAATTTTGGCCTGGGAAGCAGTTCTGTTAGCAAGCTGAAACTGCATTACTTGCTACTGTTCAAGGTGAATAATGTGGCCTTCTAAGGCCAGGGTCATTATCTCCCTGAGCCTGCTTGTGGCAAGGCAGAGGGAAGAAATATAGTGTCTATCTAAGAAGACCAATATTTTCAATTCAGATGTGGTTTATATGAAACAGGAGCCCAGTGTTTTATGGGGTATGTCATCATTTCCAGCATGCCTTTAATATTTGCTTGGGGCTGGCAGAAAAACTGATACTGTTGAGCCAAACCTTAGAATTGGAAAAGTTAATCACAGCAGCAGTTACACTTTTCCATATTAATCACAGGATATCCACCAAGGATAACAGGCAATAACAAAAACAAAGGAGCCCAATCTCAGCAGGCCAGAGCCAGGATGGTGGTGTGAGAGCTGAGCTCCCCGTGTCACCATTGCTCAGCAGAGATATTCCAAGTGCCTGAATTCAATCCTAGCAGGATCCATCCACACTAAATTCAGATGCCTACAGTGTAGGTGTCTGTGCAGAACCAAGTTATCTGATATTCTGCTGTAGCTGGAGGACATTGTGTCCACAGAATGGCAGGAGCACAATTCCTCTGATTCACTTCCTACATTAGGAGGACTTGAATTACACATTAAGTCAATCGATTCTGTTGCACATAAACTCAACTAAGGCAGCTGAGCAAAAACATCAGTGCAGGTGGAGATGCCCTGGAATATCCCTTTGGGGGTCTATTTGGTGGTCCAAAAGAGCTTGGGTCTCTTAAAGGTCTGGTGTTTTATCAATCTGAGGTCTCAGATACATTAAGGCATCATTACCAGATGCCAGTGCTTTCACAACTGATTTAAACTCCAGCTCTTTGGTGGCAATAAATGTAGAAATTGGTGTTTTGTTCAGATGTAGAAAGGTTTCAATAAATGGATTCTATCTTCTTCATCAAAGGTATTGTTACATCTTTTTTCAGGGCATGACTGAAGCTTTTGTATCTTCCACTTCCCATAGTGATGTTACTTTCTCTCCAATCTATCAAAGAAGAAAAAAACATGGAACTTAAATGTGCCACTTAATAAGAATGATGGATATTTTCCTATTATTTACTGTGGGTTAAAGTTGAAAAAACTACAATTCTTCCATGATTCTTTAATAAAATTCCTCCTGCTCTCTCTCATTCCCTTTCCTCTGCAGGGAGCAAAAGCTTGTCTGTCTTAAGGATCAAGTCAGCCTGATTTACTCACCATCTTCTTGTATCATTGCTGTAACAATCATTCAGTTGAATAGTAATTCAAATGTGGCCCAAAGTAGCTTTGGTCAATGAGATTTTGACTTTTCCATTGCTGGTTTATAAAGAGGAACTGTTTCCCTCTTTGCTGGACTATAAAATAGTTGGAATTTCTGGAGGGGAAAAGATCCCGGTATCAGAATTATCATTCTCTCATGTGAGTCAGAATAAAAGATATGGAAACAGTCAGAGGTTCCTCTGTTTTCAACTTTCCTTCTTTAGAAAGCACTGGAGACAATGAACAACATCGTGACTGTGTTGTTGAGGAAATCATGAAACAGATTCAAAAGAGAAAAATACTATAGCAGCACTACTAATTGGGGTACTGACAGCTACTAAATCCCTGACTATTCACCTTGACATTCCTTTACAATGGGGCTACTATAAAATTTATTTTTATGGAAGAAAAAAAAAAGGAAAATAATTTAAAAAATTGAAAAAAAAAAAAAGAGAGAGAAATTTCTCAGGTATTTCAAACACTGCATGTGTCATCTTCAATTTTTAGGTACATTCAGGGATGGGGCAACCACAGCTTCTCTGGGCAACCTGTGCCAGGATGTCACCATCCTCACAAAGAATTTCTCTCTAACATCTTATCTAAACCTATTCTCTTTCAATTTGAAGCCATTCCCTGTGTCCTGTGACTGCAGTTCCTCATGAAACTTTTCGTGATCTACACCAGGCCCATCTCTCCCAGTCCTCTTCTGCTTTTAAGCCTGTCTTACTTCAAGGTTATCTCCTCCTATTTTGTCCTAATAACTAAAGACTTATAATTTAATTCATTCTTTGAGAAATGCAGGTAAATCTCTGACAGACGTGACCTGCTAGGTTTTGAGTACTCTCTCAATACATTGGAGGAAGTAAAATATCTAAATCAAATCAGATCTGTGCAAATCAGATCATCTTGATAGAATTTATTTCTTATCAGAATTGCATTAGGATCCATAATCCTGTTCTTAGGAAAAGACTATTTAATTGAATACA
This sequence comes from Toxostoma redivivum, assembly GCA_013397375.1. Taxonomy (NCBI): domain Eukaryota; kingdom Metazoa; phylum Chordata; class Aves; order Passeriformes; family Mimidae; genus Toxostoma; species Toxostoma redivivum. The sequence goes on from VXBI01001038.1 coordinate 469,363, forward strand.
TCAAAATTTCTATAGAAAGTGAAATAGAGGCTCCCATTTTGAGAAATTATAATTCTACGTGACATTACTTGTTTCCTGGCTGAAATGAGATATATTAGCACTTGAGCTGTTCAAGTTCAGCTCCTGAGACTGTCTCAAGTGCTGGAAAGGTGCTAATTGTCAATCCCAGTTCCCACCTGTCAGAAGAACTAAACCAGCAAGGATCTGATATTGTGGACATGGTTTCTTTTTCCTGAGATTTTGCTGCATGCTGAAATCTTGCATAATCCCTCTGAGGACTGCTGTGTTTGCAGTAAATCAGAGCCCATCTTAAAGCCATTACTGCAGCTGTTCCAGTTCTGAATCCTCCTTCATATGTGATACCTGACACGTGGGTTTCATTCATATGATAATTTTGGTGTGTGGTTGGTAATGTCAGGAATATTAACTACTTTACCCCACAATTATGTCTCCATAGAAAAGTCATTATTATTGCAGCAGAGTCGGCTTCAGCTATAAAACTGGGTAATTTTGGATTTTTGGGGTGAGCCAACTATCTTCCTTGCCTCTCAACTGCCATTTCAATGCTCTGTTGAGGTGGAAAAGGGCTGAAAAAAGCCTGTGTGATTTCATCCCCCTTCCCCAGAGCGTGCACTGCACACCAAAATTCACTTTGCATTCAGCTCCAACGTGTCACTCTGAAAGGACTGTGTCAGCAGCCTTAATTGCTTGGCTGGTGCCACAAGACTGATGGATTGTAGGCTCCTGCTTTTCTAGGGGATGGATGAGAACAGATGGGATTTTGCTAATTTAAACTTCTGTACATGTTTAATGTCCTATTTATCTCTTCCAGTGAGCCTGAAATGGTAATAAATGAAGTAGATTTTTACTGAAATCTGTTAATGTCGTGAGAAGTGTTTGTGAAGAACAAAAAGCTCTATTAGCCTACATTGACCTGCAAATAAACAACAGGCTGTGAGGAGTGGTTACCCACTTCCTAATTTGCTTAATGGCCTTTTAATGAGTGGGCTTATGACTGTACAGTAAACACACTGGTCTAGCACCCTAGAGGCCTCTATTCAGGCTATTTCCTGGAACTCTGAGACACCTCCTGTTGTTTTTGTCCCTCTATTTTTTCACTTAGATAAGCCTATAACAATACACCCAACTAACCCTTAAACTGTTTTCGGGGCTGGAATACAAATACAATTCCTATTACAAGTCTCAGAGCCTCAGTGACCCATTCAGTGCTACCAGATTGGTTTTCCCTATCTAAATCTTAAATCTGAATCTCTGTCTAATGAGTTTCTGTACCTAAGGTGGATTTCACTCATCATACAGAAATGCAGCCCATTTTTGCCATGTAGAGATTATGATTTACTAAATATCTTTGAACGATTCAGAGCTGTGAAAACCATAATATAATGGAATCATTGTTGTCTGGAAGCAGAAGGAAAGCAGAAGAAAAGGATGGAAGCAATTTGGATTTATTTAAATTTGTTAGCTGAATTTGTAACACAATTTTAGCAGAGATACCTTCTAAGATGTTTGTTTATTCTGCCTGAAATCCCTTGAGCATGGAAATCAAAGCAGAGTTATAATTCTGGCACTACTGGGTAAGGTATTCATGGGAAACCATCCTCTTCTTTGGTCTGTAAGAACATCTTCAAGGATCCTAAACTCAACTGCATCTAACAGGGAAAAATAACAGAAGAAAACAGCTTTACATCAATTTTACAAATCTGAAAATGTTTGGGTGGATTCCAGATTGAATTTTAAGTGATAAAAATATTTTTAAACTTGGGCATGTTTATTAGCAAAGAGTAGTTTATCCTGTAGGTTCTAGGGTTTTAGGAAAGAATTGCAGTTCATAGGGCCCTAACTTTATGCACTATAGGCACACACAGAGACATAAAAATCACACCATTGGTCTCCTCTCCTGCAAGTCACACTTTTCTTCTGGATTAATTACTTTTTAACTGAAGTAAGAGCAGCTGTGTTTGAACTCCTGAAACAACAAAGCCCTTTTTACTTACTTCGATTTAGTCATGCAAATTAGAAAATGTTGGCTCAAATAATTTATCTGAGACGGCACAGTCAAACAGTGACACTTTCAGGAGTAGGTAAATCTTCTAAAAGCCCCAGCTTAGTCCATCCTCCTACACACAAATAAAAAGCATTAAAAAATAGCATTCAAATTACCTCAACAGGTAATTTGTTCCTCCAGGCCTTACTGAGCACATTTGTTAATGATTTAGTTCCAGAACACTAAACCAAAAACACTTAGCAAGAGCAAAAAGTCTGCAAGTAAATTAAAGAATAGCAAGTTCCAGTTAGTCTCCTAATAGAGTCGATGATTAAATGGTTCCTATTTAAGCAGCAACAATAGCAAACTCTTTTATGTAAAACTGTATAGGCTGCTAGATTCAACAGAGAGGAAAAAAGAGGGAAAAGGAAGAAAGGAAGTATTTTCTTAGCTTATATAAAGTGCATTTCAAACATCTATGTACAAAAGTTTTTATTTAAAGGATGATGATGCCTTGGCACAGATTGTGCAGAAAAGTTTGGATGCCCATACATGTGCACAGAAATAAGTGTTTCAACATTTCCTTCAGTGGTTTGGTACCATCTGAAGCTCATCATTCATTCTTGTTTCTATTTGCCTTCAAATCACAAATTTTGGACTTTGTGAGATCAGGCACAGTGCATTGAGTGAAAAGTGGGCAGGATTGATTCAAAGGCCACATTATTACAGTCAGAAAAGATTTCCTAGGATGAAGCCATTCAGCAGCAAAGATGACCAGTTCAATTGAGCCAAAGAAGTGCAGAAAAGTCCATTTATGTTTGTATGAGTTCAGTGACTCTGCTGAAAGTGGAGAGACTTTGGAGATAAATGAGGTAATCCTGTCATCTGAGAAATGTCTTCACAGGCACAGGAACATGGTGACTAATCTTAATATAACAAGAGTTAACATAGTAAAAAAATATGTGTAATATTGCCATTAACTATAAATGTCCACCAGAATATATTCTTCATAGTTAAATGGAAATATATTGCTACTAACTTTAAAAGAAAAGATAAAAATGGAGTTGGAATTCAGTTCATATAACTTTAACACATATAACTTTATTTGCACTAATTATTTTCACATTCAGACAGAATACCTGAAGAGTTGGACTGTTTGGATGATTGATAGCATGTCATGAGACAGACAAGTCACTCTACTTTAGATAGTAACTGTAAAGTATTGGAATAATCCTTTACTCTGTAGTGAATAATGAAGAACAAAAACAAATTAAAAGGAGTTTTATGACCAACAGCAAGATAACTTTACCATAGCTTGTTTCATTAGCTGGCAGGAAAGGCTTTGCAGCAAATAGGTTCATTTTTTAATAGGAAATTAGAGGAGAACACAAAGAAACATGTAAGTAACTGGAAGTGACAGAAGAATAGATTAGATCTCAATCCCCAGATTTCAAATTGTCCTTAGAGTAGTGAACAAGTTTTCCTGATGTCCAAACTTCAGACATTAGATTGAATAATGAAGTTATTTTGTTGGGGGGAGGGGAGTTTTTGCCACATTAATGGTGTACTCTAAGAGTCTCTGTGTACATATATGGATATTTGTAGCTTTGTTCATCAACTGGGGTAACCTATTTTCTGAAATTGCATCTGTCTGTGCAAGTTTTGCAGGCCCTTTTTTGAGTAATTAAGCATTGGCTGTTGAATAACAGTGAGGTTTGATGTTGTAAAGTGTCTCTGCTTCCCTGTACTCCCGAGTTCCTGATTACACATTGGGATGCAGTTTTGTTTCAGCCACCAGCCTGAGTTCACTCTCTCTACTTGTTGGAAATTATATAAAGTTTAATTTATTTATTTTTTTTTTATGTAACCAAAGTCAGTTTTGTTCTCCTTTGCTCAGGGGGAAGGGAATTCCCTGAGACACCTGGTCTGGGTAAAGAGAGATAGGAGAATGGAGAATGAGAACCTAATTAACATGGGAGGCAAAGAAATCCATATCCAATAGGAACCCAAATACTAAGAACTGCACTACTTGGGACCAATGAACATCAAACCAATCAATTTCTCAGTGTTTTGACTGTATAAAATATGTGAAAAATCTACAAAAATTCATGTGTGGTGGAAGGATTTTCTCTGCACAACCCAGGCAATGTGTGGATGAAATTATTTTTGTTGCACATCCTGGCCAGAACAACATCCTGGCCAGAATAAAGTAATGCCTTGATTCTCAAACACTAAAAATGTTGTAAGGTTTTTGTTTTTTTCCCCATAATTTCGGAGACATTTCAGTCTCTTTGTGCCTCTGAAGAGACATAATGTGTCTGCTGAGTAATTCATCCCACTTATGTTAGACATCCATCTCAGACTGGGATGAATCACCCTCTGGAATTACCAATCCCTCCTGTGTGATGCCTGAGGAGCTTTAAACGACTTGTTGGGAATTGTTGTCTACCTAAAGGGGAACTTTTATGGGCTGCAGCCATATGTGTGTTATCCTACTATTGCCTGCAATCCTTCCAGGCTCAAAGGGACTACAGCAGATGGAAAGATCTGTATTTACCTTCCTCCTCTCTCATCCTCTCCTTAGAAATAAACTCACCCCGGACATGTCTGATAGCACCTGACAGCTCACCAGGAAGGGAAACAACAGATTCTGTTTTCCTAAAGAGGTTAAAAACTAGCAGATATCCTCAGTAAATAAGGATTTATCAGGCCTTATAGCTGATCTCAAGTAACTTTCTCCTTCTGTGTTCTTAGAAAAAAACTGGAAATCCTGGGGAAAAATGTAAAAAAAATCCTCGCAATAATTTCCTTTTTGCAACAGCAATTATATCTCCCATTTATGCCCCACCAAAGCATCTGATCCTGCTGTGGCCAAAGTGGACAAAAATTCAGTACCATTTCCACAGTTAGGATTTCACCTGTGTGCTGAGACTATTGACAAGAGGATAATTATGTGCCAATTTACAGTTGCAGCTTTCATGTTGTGAATATTTCCCCTGCAGTTCCTAGTTTTGTTTCAGTGAAGAAGTTGATGTGTGATAAATATTCTGAGTCTGTTTAGGTCTAGGCTGGGCTTGAATCAGATGCCTCTGATTAAATTTTCTACCTCTCAACTAAAGTTCAGTAAATGTTGCCCACAGCATCAATATGATTGTAATAAATGACTCAAGTAAACGTCCTTGAGCACTACCAAGAAAAAAAAAAAGCAGCTATTCCTAAAATAATCTAAAAATATTTCAGTTAATCTTAAAGATAAATCAAGCTCCAAAGGAACAAGCTCTTAACTTAAATTGTAACTCATTGCAGAAAATGACTAACTGGTCACCCATCAGAGTTAGGAGATATTCCACTTCACATTAAGTTTATTATTCTGTTCTCCACCTCCTCTAGTTTTAGGTGTTTAAGCCTAAAATAATTTGTCAGACTTTTGTTTAATCAAGATAATTTGAGATTGACTAAATACTTTTACAGACTAGCACTATTTTGTCCTTTAGAGATAATGACAATGACAGTCTTATCACCATCCTAAATATGCTTCTCTTTCACCTTAATATGAACCTCAATTAAGAAATAAGTATGATTAAAACAGTTATAATGAAATATTCTGAGTCTACATCTATCTCCAAGATTTAAGTATGAAAGAGCACTAATTTAAGCCTATAAATTATTTATACATTTGACATGGTTTCCTATTAATCAGAATCAGAACTAGAGCAATTTGCAAAATTCCTGTGGCAACTATTAAATATTTTCTTCTAAGTCAGTAAATGAAAGAGATTTACTAATTCTAGTAGAAACTTCACTGGTATTGGGTGAGAGATGCTAAACACAGGGGGATATATTAAGTCTGTACAAAATGCTAAATACTCCTCAGATCTCTGCTAAATTCATTTAATCCCTTTTTGCGTGTTTTAAAGCCCATCAGATTTTATAAGTATTGGTATAATGTAGTGAAAGGCAACTATTTACAAATAAAGGACAAAAAATCACAGAGAAGTATTGTTTAACATGACGTCGGTGTCTCACTGGCATTAAGAATTTGTGATGTTCTTCCTTTTCACTTTGACCTTAAACCTGTCTCTAGAGGCTGGTTTAACTGAATATTTTGGGGTGGGAGACTGCCTATTTTAGAAATATCTGGGATTTGAATAGCTTTTTTTCTGTCATAACAATCTCCATGAATTTATGTATATCTGAATGAAATCCATTTAGACAAGAAGATTAAGACAATGTCTCCGAGCTGAGAAACATCCTTGATACAATGGTTTAAAAGAAAATTTCCCAGCTTTTTGGACCATCATCATCAATGATCAAATTTCCTGTTGGATCAAGATGAACTTTTGACATAAAATGTTCAATTAATGAACTTGCTAATATTTCTACTCTGTCATATCATAGCATCATGAAAACACAGAATCTCAGAATCATGGTACGGTTTGTGTTGGAAGGCACCTTAAAGATGATCTAATTCCAACCCCCTTCCATGGGCAGAGATACCTTCCACTAGACCAGTTTGTCCAAAGCCTCATCCAGCCTGGTCTTGACCCCTGCCAGGGATGGGGAATCCAGAATTTCTCTGCTTCATCACCCTCATAGCAAAGATTTTCTCCTTATAAATCAATGATTTACTATCCAGTCAAGCCTGTGCAGAACACACATCAGCTACCATGAGGAGTGTGAATCTTGGGGCTTCATCCATTCTCTGTCTTGTCTGTGCCTTTGATGTGCCCTGGGGAAGGCAATTTTGTCCATGTGGTTTAGAAATGCCCCCTCTGTTGCTGGTCTTACTTTGCTGGCTGCCCTTTGCTCTCTCCTTGAGTTCTCGTTTTGCCAGGAAGAAAAGTTCATCCTCTCCCATTATTAGATGCTCACGAGTTCTTCAAAGAGATAGATAAAATCTTTATGAAAGCCACATTTTGGAACACAATCAATTCGGCAACTTTGCAAAATAGCCTTAAAATGCATGGAAACAACCAAACCTGGGGCCTACACAACATTGTAGTTCAACACAACAAGTCCCCCAGATTTTAATTCAGTTCCAAATTCTTAAGGTAACATGGTGGAGTTTCCAGTCCTCCTGACTAGGAAAACTGATTCAGAATTAAACTCTGTGTCAATTTGGGCCAATTGGTGACTCCAACACAGATCACAAAATCACAGAAGTTTTAGGATTGGAAGAGACCTCTGGAGATCCTTAAGTCTAACCCCCCTGACAAGGCAGGAGATGGAGATGAAAAGTTAATTCCAGCAAAGAGACTGAATTTATTCCTGCACAAAACAAATGGAATAAAAGAAACGTTGACTTGCATCTTGGGTAGAGGAAAGTGGGGATGTTACTTCCATCTGTCTCATTACCTTTTCCTCTATCCCAATGGGTAGATAGCTGAGTTAATAAAGAGTCTGAACTTTCATCAGCTATAGCACAGGAATTCCACATAATCCAAAAGCAGAGGAGGTTTTCCTGGAATTCTTGCTGGTATCTGAAGTCACTTAGAAGTGGCTGAGCTGCACTGCAGGAAGGGAGGGAGGGAAGGATGGCTGAGCCAAAAGCTGTTTTCCATTGGCCATACCATGGTCTGATTCCCTCCTTACCAGGCAGACCATGACCTTCACATTGCTGGGTGGGAATGACTATGCACTGCTTCAGGGAAATGCTAACCTTGAGGAAACCAGAAAACAAACAAAAACTCCCAAACAAAAGTCTGTTTCCCCTTTGCTTATAACCTCTCAGACTTATTTAGCTCTATCTAGCAAGAAATAGACCAAGTGTAAAATTCAGTATTACTTCATGCTTCCCTTATTTGTTTTAATCAGCTGCACAGCCCTGTGGTGCCAAAGCATCATCCCAACTTATGCATTATTTACTAGTTAATATCTCAAAACAGATGTCCCTAAATAAAATAATTTTCTTTTTCTTGTTTGTCATGCCTGAGGGCCAAATCAAAGGAACAGAACGCCTCCCTGATAATGTGCAATGCACTCAAATAATGACATCAGGGTCATCGAGCCTCTGTCAGAGCTGGGTCCTGGGACATTGTGAAATTTGTAGCAACTTGTGTCTCTCTAAGTCAGGGTCAGTGTTTCTCTGTTCAGGGCTCTCTCATGTCTCTGCCTTTCAAACAGCCATTTCAGTCCTGCACACCTACTGATTTCAAGAATCATCTGTTTCTTGCAGATCTCTGTGGCAAGAAAGTCCAAGTGTCCAAGTGTCATCCAAGGGATGGTCTGGCTGGGTCAAAAATCAATATTCCCTGGCAGCAGGCAAGTATCCATAAGAGCAGGCCCAACTCTGCAATTATCCAAGTGGAACACACATTTAACAAAAGTATTTAACCATTTATTTGGCACACTTTGCCTTATCTCTGTGTTTTTCAAGCTGAGACTCAAGAGTTCAAAAAATATTAGGCTGGGGACTTTATGTTTTTAATTTTCCTTTGTGGTACCAAAGTTTAACTTGAGACCACAACCAAGCACCAGCAGCTACTCATTCCATCCCTCAATCCCATTTGGGTGGGATGAGGAAGGAGAACCTGAAAAAGGTAAAATCTGTGGGCTAAGAAAAGAACAATTTAATAACTGGAGTAAAATAAAATAATGATTATGATGATGATGATGATGATGATGATGATAATGATGAAAGGAGAGATTTAAGAAAGAGATATAAAAATAAAACAATTAAAAAAACAAACCAGATGATGGACAGCACAATTACTCACCATCTCAAGCAGCAATTAACCCCTTTAGGCCAGCTCCCACACAGTTTATACACTGGGAATGGTGTTGTGTGCTGTGGAACATCTTTGGTTAGCTCAGATCAGCTGTCCTGGACCTTCTTCCCAGCTGCCCATGCAGAACACAGGAAACTGAACAGTCCTTGATTGAGGGTAAACACAGCTTAACAAAAATTAAATTAACAGTGTGTTAGCAACATTTTTCTCATCCAATACAAAAGATGTGTCTCTAAGTCTCTGTCAAGCACAGGGGCTGATCCTCTGGAGGACTGGATGTTCAGAATCAAAGTCATGAATGGGGTTGGCATTTCCCTGGACCCAAAACACATTTGAGCAGTGCCTTCATTGTGATGCTTGAGGGACAAAGGACAGATCAGTGAATTCTGGTAATCAGACTTTGTCCACAGGTGGAGGCTTTTCTCTCAGCTTTCATGAACTCTAAGAAGCACATCTGTAGGGCAGGACTCAGTAGCTGCCCATGAGATCTGGACTTTCTGTCCAGATATGAATTGAAATGCACAATTTCAGGGAGTCTCTGAAAGGAGCCAGAGAGAATTTAAGACTGGTCTTTGTTAACTCGATTGTAGGTATCGATTTTTCATGGATTTATTCAAAACTGAAAGTTAATCTGGAGGACACAAAACCCAGAAGGTTTGATTTTCTTAATTTTTTCCCATTTAGCTATTTTTACTTTTTTTTTTTTTGTCATAATTTGCCTTATATTCCCATAGTCTTCAGAGTCCCACAGAGAAAGTGGGAGTTTTGATAGTGTTGAGTAAATAGAAATAGGGTAAATTAGTGAAGTAGGAGAAAGGATAAGTTTTTTCAGCAAAGGATCAACCTGCCAAATTCTAATTTTATTAAATGACGCTTGAGATCAGATATCTTATAAGACATTTTCACTTACATAAAAGAATTTAATCTATCCAAGACTTGGTAACTATACACAGTAAAGAGGAGTCCCAGCCTGAAAAGGTTGAAATTTGTGGAAAAGAAGGTCATGAGTGGAACAAATTGATTAATCCTGTCCCTGTGTTTTAGGATGAGGCCTAAGGGAGCAGGCACAAGTAGGCCATGGCCAATCTCATGGCCTTTGCAGGAGAAAGAGGATGAATTGAGTGCCTGTGGGGAGCACAGAAAAAAATTGCATTGATTTGAGTGGTGGTAGGAGGGCAGTGTTTATAATCTGGGTGCTAAAAAGGGGAAAAGACAAGAAAGTACTGAATAAAGGAAGATTTGGCCACATTAACAACATCACAGGCTGGGGACGGTGTGGCTGGACAGTGGCCAGGCAGAAAGGGACCTGGGGACACTGATGGACAGCAGCTGGCCATGAGGCAGCAGTGTGCCCTGGTGGCCAAGAAGGCCAATGGCCCCTGGCCTGGATCAGGAATGGTGTGGCCAGCAGGAGCAGGGAGGTCATTCTTGCCCTGCACTCAGCACTGGTGAGGCCACACCTTGAGTGCTGTGTCCAGTTGTGGCCCCTCAGTTCAGGGAGGACGTTGAGACGCTGGAGCGCGTCCAGAGGAGGCAACGAGGCTGGAGAGGGGCTTGGAACACAAACCCTGTGAGGAAGGGCTGAGGGAGCTGGGGTTGTTCAGCCTGGAGAAAAGGAGACTTGGGGTGACCTTATCACTCTCTGCAGCTCCTGAAAGGTGGCTGTGCTCAGGTGGGGTTGGTCTCTTTCTCCAGGCAGAACTGACAGAACCAGAGGACACATTCTCAAGCTGCATCAAGGGAAGTATAGGCTGGATATCAGGAAAAAGTATTTTACAGGAAAGGTGATAAAGTACTGGAATGGTCTGCCTGAGGAGGTGGTGGAATCACCATCCCTGGGTGTGTTTAAAAAATGACTGGATGTGGCACCCAGTGCCATGGTTCAGTTGAGGTTTTAGGGCTTGGGTTGGACTCTTGAAGGTCTCTTCCAACCTCGTGATTCTGTGATTCTTTGATAATAAGATGAAGAGAGTGGAGATAGCTTAGACAAATATATACTTTACAATCTGCTGCTTTGGGTTCAGTGGACAGCCTGGAGTGATGTGCCAATAATCACAGAGCAGAGAGAAAGAAAGGTTAGGACTAATCCCCTGCTGAGTCCACGGCCAAAGCTGTATCCACAGTCATGTGCTCCCAGCCACGCTCTGCATCCCACCATTTGCATAACTTCCCTGGAGATTTGCTTGCCTCTGCAACACCTGGCAAAGCACACAGTCTAAACTTTATGGAAATTCACATAAGAAGCAAAACTTGGCCATTTCAGAGTTTAATAGCTTGCTGGAAAGGGTGGGAAAATGTTAAAAAAAAAAAACAAAAAACAATAATTAGGGTACCTAGTCACTAATAGCAATTATATAATTATAAAGGACACAAGACAAAAACTAACTAAATGTTCACAAATTTCTCATCCTTACCCTTGCCAGCCTCTAATATATGTGTACCTCTAGCAATCACCTGGCAGTTTTCCACAGCATTCACAGAATTAAGCAAATTACAAATGGATCCAAGGAGGGCAGAGCATGCCAGTCTAGGCTCTCCAGTGAGCCACAAAATGCTCTGCAGCATTTGGCTTCTCTCAGCAGGTCCATTAGTCAGGGTGGATGAAGCTCTTTAGCTGGAGGGAATGCACACCAGGAAGCATGCTTGGAACAGTGGAGATATTTGACTTTCATGAGAGATGAGGAGAAGCAAAACTCTGGCTGCTCTGCTTTGGCCTCTCTCCCCTCCAGTGGCATCTATGCAAATTCAGTCTGGTCTTCAGTCTCATCCAGAGTGAAGTCATCTCCCCAGGTTTCTGTCTTTGTCTCTGTTGTGCATGTCCAGAGCAGGCAAAGACACCTGGCAGGGACCTGAAGCAGAGTAAGGCAATTACATACCTAGCATCTTGTGAAAGAACTGCTGGAACTCCAGAGCATTTTGCTGTTGTCAGTGTTCACTCACCAGCCAGGGGCAGAAATGGTCATAGGTATTGGGGGGAAAAGCCCCATACACTTACTAGAGGTAAGATGTAAATGTCTAGGCTTCAAGGATTGTATTACAATATCCCGTCTCTCCTGAGCCAGTTCAGCCCTGTGGGAAACATGCCTGTCAGATGTTTCTGGTCTCTTTTGAGAGTTGTGTTGCTCTTTCTCAGCCTTGCTAGAGGGCTCTTCCTCTTGACCTTCCTCTTTTCAGAAGGTCCAACACCATCAGAGAGAGAAAAATGATCAATTTCTGTCTCTAGCCCAACTAAATGAACAACTGATACTATTTCTGACAATACATCCCACCTTATCACTCAGTCTTGGGTGGCCATACTTCACACACAGGAGAATTCTCCAGTTACACTGGTATTGCACATTGATGTATTTATTTACCCTTTATGAACACTTGTCCTTTACCAGAATGATTTAGAAATGGTGTGCAGCAAATACTGGCATTTAATGACACTGGTAATTACTAAAATTCACTGTTAATCACAGTGGGAGACAAAAAAGGAAAGATGTTTGAATGCTCATGTCATATGGAAAATATGGGATAATATATTGAGAAGTTCAGAGAGACAGAACATATTCAGCAGTTGCTGGATGTTTTTTCTACAGTATTCTGCACCAATAACTATATTGTCATTTCATCATCAACTAAAATCAACCAGATATTAATGTGAGCTATTGTAATCCCTGAAGTTTCCTAGATCTTTTTTCTGGGAGTGCTCTGAATTGTTTAGAGAGTAAAAGTATCTCTCTGGGGATAGATAATTTAGTCATTCTGAACACCAAAATATTTATGACTGTTCTTCACAGGACAATGTATGGGTCATCAGTATCTAAAAAACAACAATTTTAATTGTACTCAGAACTTTCACCTGAATGAATGCAAAAAAAATGGAAGGAAGAATAAAGTTCATATGAGAAACACTTATAACTGCAAGGTGGAGTCTATAACATCTATTCTATTTTTCTTTCTCTCTTATATGTAGGTATTTACTGTTACTTGTCACCCAGAATGCTTCTCTGGTCAATAGAGATGAATAGGCACCTACAGAAGGTGAGTCACCCAATCTATCTTAAGAAGGGATGAATCACCCACTAGAAGTGCATTTTTTTTCTCCATCTTCAGTTTCAGATCTGAGGTGTGAGCAACTGAACGATGTATTTAGGTTTTTCCAACTGTGTAAAATGACATAATAAAAATATTATCTCTCTTTACAAACTCTGTCTTGCTTATGTCTCCAAACCAGCATGACGACAGTGATAATGTTCTGCTCTGGAGGGAGAATTCAGTTTAGCTTAGAGAATTATTGTTCTCATTGATGAAGTTAAGTGACATGAATTCCATGCCAACAGTTCATAAAATTTTGTCTAAAAGTTGCTCATACTTTTTCAAAGGCTATGAAGGTTGCTTTGAGCACTTTTAAGTGTTTTTCTGATACAGAAAATGTATATCTGATTAGTTCTCTTTCTGGGAAAGTTATCTAGGCTACATTAACCTTTCTTATCAAGCTTTGCATACAATTGCCATGAGATTAAATCTGATTAAAAATAAAATGCTTTGAAATGCCTTTGCTTTGTTGTTTTTTTCACCCTTCCCCCATGGAATGGAAATTGTTTGCTGTCCTGTTTTGAGTAAACAGCATAAGAAAATCAGGGGAAAGAAATTGTGGAAGAACATATCCTTTAATTCATTCGCAACTCAAACAAACTCAGAAGAAAGTTGGGATTACAGTTTCTAATATGAAAGTTGTCCTCAGAATGTTTAGCATACATGGTCTAACGGAGTCCAATATCCTTCAAGATGATTCAGTTTCACCTCCTGCCATGGGTAGCGACAATTTCCACTAAATCAGATTGCTCAGAGCTCCATCCAACCTGGCCTTGAACACCTTCAGGGACAGAGCCACCACAACTTCTCTGCACAGCCTGTTCCATGGCCTCACCACCCTCTGAGTAAACAATTTCATCCCAATATCTAATCTACACCTTCTCTCTGTCAGTTTGGAGCCATTCCCCCTTGTACTGTCACTACACGTGCTTGTAAATAGTCCCTCTCCATCTTTCTCACAGGCCTTCTTCACGTCCTGGAAGACAACAATTAGGTCAACCCAAAACCTTCTCTTCTCCAGGCTGAACAATCCCAATTCTCTCAGCCTTTCCTCTCAGCAGAGCTGCTCCATTCCTCTGAGCATCTTGGCCTCCTCTGGGCTCATTCCAACATCTCCAGGTCGTTCCTGTGCTGGGATCCCAGAGCTGGAGGCAGCTCTGCAGGTGGAGCCCCAAGGGATCTAAGTTCCAGATCTCTTAAGCACAAGAAGTGGACAAGTGCACAAGTGCAAAGCAATTCACTGTAAAGTTATGAACCAACTTCTTTAGCTGATTTTTTTTCCTATCCTTAGACAAAAGTGAAGACTGAACTGGAAGTACAGCTGAGTTCTTTGAGACTTGTTAATAAAAAGCACGACAAGGTTCAGCTGGTGAAAAGTGACATATTTCAACTGGCTCCGTGGGTGTCACGTCAACATGTACCATCTGAGATCCTGGCACAAAGAACAGAGATATTAAGATATGGCCTGTTCTTTCATGCTGAAAGCCAGGATGCCAAACCAATGAAAAACCATGGAAAAGCCATTAAAAAGCATTTTAGTACTTAGGAAACCAAGAGACCACATTAGAAAGTTTAAGTGGACTAATTACTGGAACATTTCGTTACAAACCTAAGCTGGGCTTTTACAGCCCTGTATTTCAGTCCTTGCTGTTTCTTGCTAATGAAGTCAGCTATAAAATAAACAGGATGATACTCTCTTTTTTACTGACCTGCCAAATATAAAGACTTTTTACAGCTCAGAGCAGGAGCAGAATGCAGGGGATGAGGACTGGAGTTAACAAGCTCTGTGAAAACTTGTGTTCTCCAAGCTGTGGGGAGAAGCAATATTTGTGCATATCACAAAAATTTGGCTCAGCTCGCAGTCAAACACGTCTGTCCCTCAATCCAGCAAATATGCAAGTCATATTTTGGCACTTGTCCTGATGCCAGATGGTTACATGTGTGACAGCACTAAAAGCAAGATTGATGTGATCTCTTAGCAGTCAGCATAAGGAAGGTTTAGTAGGACGAAGAGCTGGGGCATTTGAGTTCACTGTGTCTGATAGAACAGACTGGGGAAGGGAGCTCTCTTTATCTGCAGTAGCAATCCTGTGATATTACATTCTCACACAGAACTGTGAATCCCTGTGCCTGGTCACAGGGTTGTGTAAATAGAGCCACAGTACTAAAATCTGCTCCTCAAAGCATACCTCTGCTTCTGGCCAGTGATGTCCTTCCAAATTCCAGGCAGAAAAATTATTCTAAGTATCATAAAGAGCAAAACG
This sequence comes from Toxostoma redivivum, assembly GCA_013397375.1. Lineage (NCBI taxonomy): Eukaryota > Metazoa > Chordata > Aves > Passeriformes > Mimidae > Toxostoma > Toxostoma redivivum. The sequence continues at coordinate 484,440 of VXBI01001038.1, forward strand.
GCTGCAGGAAGTGCAGGGTCCTTTTACTTGGAGCAAAGGGTGTCATTTGACAGGTTTGGATGATATTTAAAAACACAGCTGCAGTGATTTTAGCCTTCAGCTATCAGATGCAAGCAGTGTAAAAATTCATTCTATCCATTAGTGGGTTGATCACCACTATTTGCTAACCGCAATGCTGAAATACACATTTCAAGAATATCAGGATCTTCTTGCTCCAGTCTTCCCACAGAAAGCATAAACTTGTTAATTGCTGGGTGGTATTTTTGTTCTATTCTGGCCAACAGAGTTCAACTGGATGATTAGGGTAATTAAAAAATAAAAAAGCATCACCTGATAGAAATGGCTACAATCATTAGAAGTGCAGGTGTGGCACAAAAGAAATCTGTAGAGGAAAACCTGACTAAACCGGCTTTTAGGGAATCCCTAAAAGGTGATTTTCTGATTGTGATTTATCTGATTTGATCACAATTACATTTATTTAGCTATTGTTTTTTAAAAAGCTCGGAAAATTGCTGAGCCCATACTCTGTTCATCATACTTAGAGATTTTCTGTGCATTAGGGTGCTTCTTCTTTACAGAGAAATTTTGCTGGGGCCTGTTCAAGGAGGTTTGTTTTCAATGGCACAGAGGTAGAACTGAGGTTCAGAGCACTTTATTTTGTTTTCTTTTATTGATCTTAACCCTAAACCCTCCTACTATTTCATAGAGCCAATATGAGATTGATGATTTAGGGCAGAGAGAATGTCACAAGAGAAACAACCACCAAAAGAACTTGCCCTGAAGAAAGAAATGAACTTAGAAAGCAATGATAATTGCTCATCTTCCAGTAAGTTTGGGGAATCGAGATCATGAAATTAGATCTTGAATTTATAGGTAGCCCAGATAAAAGTTCTAAATTGTTTATTAAAAATAAACAAAGAGAAATTTTATTTCACAGTGTCTCTGGATTGATGATTTCAGTTTAGGAAGCTATCCAAGACTTAATGCATCTTGCATTCTTTGTGAAAGGAAATTTGCTCAAGACAGGCTGCTTGTAGGAAGAGAAACAAAGCAAGAAAGTGGTCCTTGTAGAATATTGCAAGAATGTTGTGCAGAAATTATCAGAGAGATTAATACCTGGTGGCTGTAAAAAACGCATTCATATGCTATGTTTCTTCCTCAAACTGCAATGCTTAGCATATACCAAACCAGCTGTGTTCTGGAGTTCATTATCTGCAGACAGTTAATTTAGTTCAAATGCAGGCAGGAAAAGTAACTCCAAAACTCTCCAGGGACAGAAAAAAGGGAAAAAAAAAAAAAAAAAAAGAAAAAAAAAAAAAAAAAGGGTTAATGCGTGTTATTTCAAAAAANNNAAAAAAAAAAGTGTTGCATGCTGTATATTCACCAAAGAAATAGATATCACCTGGAGTAATGTGACTAAAAGCCTCTCTGCCTCTTGTTGGGGTTGGATTAGAAGGAGGTGTCTTTGGAAAGGTTTGCCAGTTACAGAGATGGAATTTGCCTCAAGACATCTGCTTGATGATATTGATCACTGTAAATGTCCTGCAGGGACAAAACAAGAGAGTAAAATGTCTTGGGTTAAATGCCACCATGTATCCTGCAGTGAATTCCCTTTCCACCAGTGCTCAGCTGGGATGGGAGGGCACTGTTCACATTTTGAGGCCTCTCTTTTGAATCCCTGTAAGTACAAAGTTCCCTGAGTGAGACTTTTGGCTTCAGGGCTGAATGAGCCTTTCCAGACACACCAAAGCTGTATCCTGCCCTTGCTTTCAGCTGAGAGAAATTGATGCTCTTGTCTCAAATTCAGAATTTCTGAGTTCTCAACAGCAATGACCTCCAAGAACATCTTTCTAGCATGAAATTACCAGAAGGGATGGTCCTTGGGATGCCATTCCCAGAAGTACCATTTTAATGAGTAGGTCATTTGAAGATTGGCAAGATGCAGCCTGTTTGTAAAGAGAGTTGATCTAGACACTGAGAAGATCAGAGATTTAAGTTTCATTTCTAATTTTTGCAATATTCTAGGAAAGCAGTTGCCACTTAAACTCAGATAAGCAGCCCAACAACCTGATGATGTGTCTGAACAGACACTTCAGAGGAATGTGAAAAAGAAATAAGCACCTCAAACTGAAAACATTTACCCTGCAGGTAAAGCAAATAAGAGTTGGATGAAACATAAGCTTTAACGTTTTAGAGCTGATTAGTTTTTTCTCAATACTTTTCATTTAAGCACTAATTATTCTTTCCAGCCCTTTCAATGTTAATCCATTATTAAATGGGTTAAAGAGGCACCGAAAAATTCATGTCAGACTTTGTAACTGCCAAAATAAGACTCTCAGAAAGTGTTTTGAGGAGCAAAAAATCTAATTAGTTCATTGGTTAATGAAGTAAATCAAAGAAGATTGGCTACGGAACCAATCTCATTCACTGCTTTCACTAATTCCTAATGCAGGGTGGGATGTTTCTCTTCATGGCCTGGTTATAGACCCTGTGCATAGCAAGATGAAAAATGTAATTAGTGCCTGGGCTAATTGGTGGCACATTTTGTGACAGAGTGCCCTGGCAGACACATTGTGGTGTAGCATAGTGCTGGATTACCACAGTCATAGTTTGACACAGCCTTTATGTTATAAGGGGAAAAGGAAGAAATGCTCCAGTTTCCATTGTATTCTGGTTACAAAAGGCTGCTGGAAGCACTGCCTTATGATCATGTTTGGAACTGTTTTTCTGTATCTGTGCTAAATGGATTTCTTTGTGTGGATATGGCACGTTTGCTGCCATTCTACATTTCTGATAATTAAGAGTTTGAACCAATCTGCAGGGTAAATAATTTTCTCATCTGGGCAAGCTTAAAGGTGCAATAATGCAACTGAGTTCAAATGAGGATGGGGTTCAATTTCATCTGCTTAAACAGTCCTTGTTCAGCAGTGATCTCCCACCCCAGGAACTGGAACAGCCACCCACCTCCCCAGCACCACAGACAGAATTATGGAACAAATGAGTAGTGACAGCACAAGGGGGAATGGCTTTAAACTGAAAGAGGTCAAGTTTAGATTAGATGTTATGAGTAAATTCTTCCCTGGCAGGGTGGTGAGACCCTGGCACAGATTCCCAGAGGAGCTGTGGCTGCCCCATCCCTGGAAGTGTCCAAGGTTGGATGGGGCTTGGAACAACCTGGGATAGTGGAAGGTGTCCTTGCTCATGGCAGAGGGTTGGAATGAGATGGTCTCTAAGATCCTTTCTAACCCAAATAATTCAATGATTCTGTGGTGATTCCATGATTATGAATCTCTTATACCTTTCTAATGGAAAAGCTGTCTGAGCTGGTATCACTGACTTCATCTTTCAACAGAACTGGGCTCTGGAATCAACTCAGTCAGAACCAGCTGGTACCTGGCACTGCATTCAGTGGGTGGAAGAGGAAGCCCAAGATGATGGATATGGCAGCAACCACATCACTGCTTGTAGAATAAAATAGGCAGCTGGAGCATGGAGTGGTATAAACACAACACTTCAAAAGGACCTTTATACCTTTTTAGCAAGAAATGCTTCCCAATCACTTGGAACAAAACTCTATCAAGCCTGAACTAAATTTTGTGGCTTGGGAGCAAATCTTTATATCACGAGGTTGAAGTTTGGGTCTGAATAGACCTATGGGTAAGAGATTAGTGGGCAATTTTTATACAGAAATGACAAGCACACTGGAAATTTTGCAGCCTGGTCCCCAGAGAATTCATCAGATTTAAGTATTACTTCAGCATTGCATTTGAGGGAAAGGGCAAACAGAGGGAGCATTTATCTTATCAGAATATTGACTTTCTTTGTTGTTGTTCTGCTTTCTAGGGATGTAATAACACCAAGTCATGTTTGCATAGCAACAAGGTAAAGGTTTCTTTTTTGAATGTGTGGTTCCACTCAGAAAAATAAAACCTAACACCATGGCAACACACAGTGATTCCTCCATCAAATATACTCTCAAAAAGTGCTTTGCTAGATTTAGGAATCATTATTAAAAAGAAGAGAGATATTAACAAGCTCGCTTCCAGGTTTTGCGGTGTTTTTATTTATATATATATATTCACAGCATTATTACCTCCACCTTATTTATTAGCTAAGTATTTATATCTGCACAGATTCCCACAATATTCTTCCTGCTCTTTTACCATCTGTCAGTTCACTTCCAAGAGTAAAACTGAATTAATTTTTTAGTAAAACTGAATTAATTTTTTTAAGCCTGCTAAAACACTGTTAAAAGCAGACAAGTTCCACCCATGTAAGCTTTTAGTTAAAAAGCTTGTGCAAGTCCTTATGAACATACTCAGGAATAAAGCAGACAATATGTGCACATCTGCACCAGGAACAGCAGTTTCTCCACTGGATCAGTAGGTGCTTCACCTTCCCTTGCAATCTGTGTGACTGCAGAGCCTGTGCCTCAGTTTGGGAATAGGAGATAAGAATTGCTGAGGAAAACCAGACCTTTCAAAAGTCTGGATCTCCCTCTGAGTGACTGCCTTCAGAAGGCAGCAGACCAGTGGTTTTCAGACAGTTCAGATGAAAAAAATATTCCAGAGAATCTCCAAATGAACAAAAAAAAAAAAAATCCGATAGAACAAAGGAAGCCCCAAACACCCACATATTAATATATATATATAAAAGCAGATCTTTATGGCTTTTTCTTCCTTGAATAAATTTAAAGAAAAATCCTTAAAAACACCTCAATTAGTTAAACTTTAATAACAAACTACTATCACATTCAACTAAAGAGGAGATGTTTTTCTCTTATTTAGCATGCATTTCTCCCCTCAATTTGCATGTGGGGAGGTGATCGAACCTCCTTATTTAAAGAGGTTCTGTTATTTAAAGAGCTTCTTGCTAATTAAAAACACATCAGGAACCCTGAGCAACCTGGTCTAGTGGAAAGTGTCCCTTCTAAAGGCAGTGGGGCTGGAATGAGATGATCTCTAAGGTCCCTTCCAACCCAAATCATTCCATGATTTATAGCCTGGCTGATTTTGGCTGCTGTGGTCTCCCTTTGAATGTCACTGGCTGGAAGTCACTAATATTACATTTTGATCAGCTCTGATGGGGAATCAGACAGACCAGTGCAAAGCAGGACTGGTGAAGAGGGGTTTCAGCAGTGACCTCTCTGACTAATCACTCAAAAATGTGATCTCCCTCCAAATGTTTGCCAGTCTGGAGGTCAGAGCCTCCCTGATGGTGACAGGTCAGACCCAGCCAGGTTTTCATGATGATTTTGCAATCAGTTCCAACTTCACAGCTGATGCTGCAATCAGATCCATCGTGCCTGCTGAATTTTGATCATTTTTACTGATAAGCAATAGAGGGGAGCAAAACCCAAAAAGCAAATTAGAAAAATGGCCCTACTTAGAGCAGAATTTCCAGGCCTTTCAAAAGACAGAACCATGGTACTGAGCTTTCCTTTGCCTCTTTCTCCCTTCCCTGCCAGTCTTAGCTTTGAATTACTGACAAGGAAAAGAAGGGAAAGCAGAGAAAAGAAACAGAAAATAAGGCAAGAAAATATAATTTTTCTGAAGCTAAGCAAGTCATGTGGGCAACATTTCATAAGAAGTGATCATAGATAACTCTGCTTTTTAATGTAATCCACTTAGGAAGAACTTTTATGGACCATTCATGTTATTGCTTGACACAATTGTTCTTCTGGTAGGTATAGCTATAAAATGCATATGTGGTGGAAGCAAAAGGACAGAATTTTCTCTAATAATGAACAAATTAATTGGCAGTTTCACCCCCATGTATGTGTGTGATCAATACTTCCAGCCAAGACTGAGCTGACATCAAGTCCAATCAAATATCATTGGGCAAGTCCAAGCAGTGCTGAAGTTTCAGGTTTTGTACTCAGTTATTGTCAGGAATTTTGAAAAGTTGGGAGAAACCTCCCCTCTATGTAAACTTGTCAAGCAGGAGGCAATTCCACAGCTTTACCCAAAGCTGTATTTGCATTTGAATGCACTTTTTTGCAACTGTGTAATGCCCCAGAATTCACAGACTCCTTTAAAATGAAAGATTTGCCACATTTCCAGAGGGAATGTTTCCACAGGGATCAGATTAAAACACTGTTTAATATAACACCTGGCCTTTTACTGCAAAGATATTTGCATCAAAGTGCTGCATATTCAGTACATTTGTAATTTTTAATCATTGAGTTTTTTCCTGTACTGAAAGTTTTATTCATCTAAAAGAAAAAATGAGCGTGGGAGTTATAAGGAGGATTTAGCCAGTTTTTTGAGTCTCAGTTGGAAAATATCATTCCAGATTTTTAGGAGAAACTGCTCTTCCAGAAAGATTTAATTCTGTGATGTATTGCTTCATTCCCTCCCTCTATCTTTAGGTATGAGCCATCTTCCTCTCCTCCACTTAAACCAAACAGGATAGTTTTGCTTTTATATATATATATATGAATATATCAGATATTTACATTTGACCTAGTCATCTCTGATTCATTTTATAAAGCAACAGAGAAATCTACCCTTTCAGGGTGAAATTCAGCTGAACTCTTTTGCACAATGACTTTAAACCAGGATGCATTGTAAGTCATTGCACCTCTCTGACAAAAAGTGTTCCAAAAACATGTGGAAGTAGCACTTGAGGGCATGATTCAATGGTCAACATGACTGAGAGTTGGATATAATGATACTAGAAGTGTTTTCCAACCTCAATTATTCTATGATTCCATGAAAAGGGAACCATATTCCAGATCACTTACTGAATTCCACATTCAGTAGGATGAATGTGCCTGGGGAGAGTAAAGGACAGATGGACACAAAGCCATTTACAGTGGTCTTGGGACGAATTTTGGCTTGCATAAGTCTTCTGCATAAAGGGCAGCTGTTGCTGTATGGTAAATAAAATGTGAAATTTGAAAAAGGAGGAGAAAGGGTAGAATTATGCATGTTGCTTTTCCCTGTGCCACTTCAGTCAAATTAATCTCCTGTAGGGATTGGTGGATTTTAGGCAAGTTTTTAGCCAGGTTTGGGGATAGCTTTAGGATTAGGGTCCTGGGACAGGGATGGGCCAGGAAGGTGTCTGAGCAGTACTCCTGAAAAGTAGTGCTGGCCTGCACCAATACAAGTGTCCTACCCAAAGGGAAATGGCACATGACAAGGTGAGTGAAGGGTTAACCAATACAGACCTGAATTTCTTTTCCTTTTGTTTCAAACTAAACCCTGGTCCACCCTAGGATATGTATTTCCTTTCAGAGACACTGTGGATTCTTTGCTGTAAATCAATGCAACTTCTTCTTTCTTTCCCATAAAATAAAGAAGATAATTTCTTATTTCTGGGTAATTTTTGGATGCTCTTAACTATCCTGCTTTTCCATGATAAATAACCACCTTAAATCTTCTTTCTACATCAGCTGCTCATTCTTAAGACAGTGTTGTGACTTTTTGGGTGCCACTGTTTCAAGGAGCTGTGTGCATTTCTCTCCTGAGAGTGGAAGTGTGGCAGTGCTTTAGCTGTTACCATCTGGATGCAGAATGTATATTTATATATCTATAAATACACGAGTGTGTGCTAATAAAGCCCAGCAGAAACCTGGTTTCACAAGTTCTTTGGAAAAACAGGAAAACAAAACAAAACAAGTTGTTCTTTCAAAGGACACAAAAAATACAAGATTTCTGCATTTGGGAGAAGCCAGTTTCAAACACTGCTCCCATCCAAAACTGGTGCCTAAGTCTGGTGTAATCTGCCTGACACCCTGCAAATAAGCAGAGCACCTCTCTTCTTTCTCTCTGTTCTACCAGGCTGTGCAGTTCAGCTCTGCCATGACCTGCCTTTTAATTTCCAAACAAACAAGGTCAACAAAGCTGGCAGCAGGTAGTTAAGTCAGTGTAATAGGATTTTGATTGCTTTCCTACACCAGGGGAGTATACAGAGAGGCATGTGCATTATACTTCTGAGTGAAAGCACAAGACCTATTTCAAGGTTTTCATTAATTGCATTTATCTTTAAAGATAGGAATACCAAGTGATGCTTAAGTAAATAATGAGACCTTAACTTCACACACTGAGCTGCAATAAACAAGCAGCCAGCACTAGGGCCTGCTAAGAAGAGTTTTTTTTTTTTCAATGGAGAGGATGACACTTGTATTTCTTCTGGACCCAAATATTGCAGAACAATGCCTTGCTTTGGTTCTGCAATTAAAAGTAAAGGTACCTTATTCTGCAGGGAGGACAGGGAAGGCTCCCTCCCTGGCTGAATCTGACTCCACACTTTGTATTGGCTACAATCCTATTTTAAACTAGGAATACTCAGAGGTTCCTTCTAAAGAAAGTATTAGTTCTTTAATCTAAATTCCTGAGTCCCAGTGATTCTCTCCAATGTTGTGATCTACAGAAGAATCACATCCATGCTGACATGAGGTGGATTTGTTTGCATTTATTCCACTTCATTCATTGCAAAACATCTGCTGTGATGGCTGTCCCATGCCAGAGAGTGTTCCTGGACAGGGTTGGAGCAACCTGGGATAGTGGAAGATGTCTCTGCCCATGGCAGGTGGGTGGAACTGGGTGGTCTAAAAGGTTCATCCAACCCATTCTGTGATTCTCAAATAAATACAATATAAATGAAATAAATAACATTGATGGAGGATCTTCCTGTGAGTGTTACAAAAAAAATTAAAAAAAACCCAAAAACAAACAAACAAACAAAAACCAACAACAAACAAAACAAAACAAACAAAAAACCAACCACAAGCCACTGCAATATGGTTGCAATATGGTTTAATGGACACCGGGTATTTGATCAAATGTTGGGCTTGATGATCTTAGANTTAATGGACACCGGGTATTTGATCAAATGTTGGGCTTGATGATCTTAGAAGTCGTTCCCAACCTTAATGATTCTATGATCTCTTAGATTCTTTTGTTTCAAAAATCATTCTTTCCTCATCTTATGCTTGCCTTAGGCTTTATTTCTGTATTTTTCAAGACTTAAAAACTATTTCAATATCTTACTGAGTTGGTATCTGTTGGCCTGAAGTTGCAAATGCCTTGACAGTTGCAAGATCACAAAGAAATATTTAGGACCAGGCTCACTTTTATTTTACACCATTCAAATTCCAAACTCTCCCACTGCTCATCTTTCAGCTGAATTCCTGTCTGATACAGAGTGGGGGACAAGTTAGGGGGCTGGAAAAGCCAGATGAAACAATTTCTGCTTTAGCTGTTGCTCCTTCCTTGCTTCATAACCTCAAGCAAAAGGTTTCAGCTCCCTGTGACTCAATTTCTGCTCATTGTAGCACAAGTTCTGCAAGGTATGAACTATTTTCTGCAATTCTACAGCAGGCAGAGCAGTAATATCCCATTCCCACATCAAGCCTCCAGATATGACACCATGGTGAATAATAGTGTGAGAGAAATCAGCTCCAAACCACTTGTTTTAAGAAAAAAGCTCCAATACCTCTTCCTCATTTGTTTCTGCAGTTTAAGAAACATAAGTTCCAGAGTGCACTGAGCTATTTCTAATAAGCCCAGCTGTGCAGGTTGATGGGCAAGAGATAAAACCATGCTGCTAATGAAAAACAGCTGCTCATTAGTCAGGAGAAAACTGGTTAGGGTGTTTAGAGATACAATTATTTTTACTGTTCTTGTCCCTTTTATGCTTATACAGAAATTATATTATTATCAAATCATGCTAGACGGCGTCTCAGGTTGAGCATTTTAAAAATGAATGTGGTTCATTAACAACATGATGAATATTTAAGCAGGATTACAGAGCATAATGAACTTCCTTTAAATTTTTTTTCAAGTAGAAAAAGGCCAATAAATTTGCTAATATTTTACTGGTTAATGTTGCAATTAGGTGTGCAGCATCTTTTCCCAGCTTTCTGAACAGCTCTCTTTTAATGCTGACTTTGAGTTTAAGTCTGAGGCACAGGGCTGAAAAGCTGCAATTTTTACATTTTGAACATTAATCAGGTTGATATAAGCAGTCACCTCATCAGCAAGAAACCCCTGACAAAGGAAAGAAAATCAAGCCAAATGCTCAGTACCTCAAAAGTAAAACAAAACTGAAACCTCATCGTCTGAATTACCATTTTTGTGATCTTATTCTCACAAAATTAATGACAATTTCTCAACTGCAAAACACTTTAATCTTTGAGATTCTTCTAATTTGTTATGAAAAAAAGCTGGGAAAATCAAGTAAAAAGAAAAAATCGAATATTGTTATTTCTAAATATTCCTTTAACAATTCCTTTATAAATTAATTATTTCATTGCCACATTTCAGAAATAATTTCTAATTATTTCAGAGCCACATTTACTTAACATCTGGACTTTTATCCCAAGAGATTTGTTGTGGAACTTGGAATTTTTTGCCATGAGCAGAGTGGGCTTAGCACTTCTGAGCCTGCTCTGATCAGACAAGCTCCAGCTCAATTTACTCAGCAAGGAAAAGCAGCAAGATGAAATAGAAAAATAAAGGAGATTGATTGAAGATCTGCCTGAGAGCAGTGGTGGAGTCACAGCACCTGGAGGGTTTTAAAAGATGTGTTTAGGTTGCACTTAGGGACATGGTTTAGTGGCAGCTTGGCAGTGCTTGATGTTCAAGTGGACTTGATGATCTTAGAGGGATTTTCCAACCTCAACGATTCTATGTCTCTGAAAATCTCTGTGGCCAAATATTTCTCTTGTGCTCTCTCCAGACTTACAGAAGACAGGCAGGGATATCCCAAGACAGAATTTTACAGACTCAGATATCCACGTTGGATGGCTCAGCAGAAATCTCCTAAACGAGATAAGCTTGACAGAAAAAACCCATATAAAAACACTTTGCACCAACTTTTATTATTCGATGCCAAAAAAACCAATTTTTTCCCCCATAATATGATGAATTCTGGGAATTATTTCACTGACACGTTTTGAAGAGGAAAAAAAATGTTATTTCCAAGTTATCTCCAATAGCAAATCAACATATCAGTAAATATGCAGAGCTTCCCTCTCTGCTGGCAAGATCAGAACTGGAAATAATTCCATTGTAATGTTAATTCATTTATCTGGAACATTTGGAATTTACCAATTAATATCTGCTGTGGAGAAGGATTGAGGAACTGTATCACGAGCAAAGTTCACGGCTAATAAATGTCTTGAGGCAAATCCTTTTTTATCCCTTATGTTGCAGGTAAAATAAACAAGAGAAATTATCTGCACTTACTCAGAATCCCAACCCTGGGACAAAGTCTTTGTGCAAGATGCTCTACAATCATCAGTTGAAAAGATGGCTACAGTCTTGGGAATTTAATAGACTGAGTACTTAATAAAAGACAAATGAGTAGAGATGGAGACCAGGGAAGGATGAGAACTTAATGTTTATCTGGAGACAAAAGATTTACAGTGTGCTGACAAGCTCCTCGTGTCAAATTTTTTGAGTTTCATAAGAGTGAAGAATTTTAAAGTCTAAAGAAACTGCTTTTCAAGTGTGGAGGAAGAATTATTTCCCCCAAATAAAGGCCTAAACAGTAGAAGGCACAAATCTGGGATGGAAAGTGGCATCTGCATGGCATTATTGGGTTTTACCTTGGCTGTGACTCGCATGAGCTCTGTGTCCCCAAGTGTTTGATGCATCACTGGCATCTCATTATGTGGCTGAACTTCTGGTCTTTGGGACACCTCAGTAAAGTCCTGGGGCTCTTTCACTAATGTCAACAGTTTGCAGGGTGGCCCATGGGACAATCCAGCTGCACGTTCAGGGTGGATCCTCTCCATTATTACACAATCCTGCTTAGGTAGAAACACAGGCAATGTTTGAAGTACATGTGCAGCACACAGATCAACCACATCTACATCTGCTTATGTTAAATATTTCTATCACAGTAAAGCATGCCAAAAAAACCCTCATTGGACTCACTCAAACCTCACCTGCACACATCAGTTGAGAACCTGGGACATTGCCCAGAGGAAACCATGCTGTGGTTGCTGTTAGTTTTCCCTCTGATTGTTGCCTCAGATATCTGCTCCCAGATCAGGTCTCAGGTGAATTATTCAGCCTTTCACTATGTGTGCACAGCAGGTCCCCAGGGCTGGCACCCTCCCTCATGCACACTGGAAAAGAAATCCCACAGGCCAACAGCCCATGGTGAATTACACACCAGAGGATGCTTTGGACTGGGGTCACACATTAGTCAGAACAATAAAAAATAAATAGATGAGCATAATTTTGCATTATATCAGCACAAGCTACAATAGTTCAGAGTGGGGAGCTGATTATTGCTCTGCTACTTACTGAAAAATGTCATGCTATTTATAGTGCTGAGTAAATAGCAAATTATAATCATCTACTTCAGATCCATTCAGTGTGTTTCTCTCTGGGTGGTCTCCTCTTGTCTCCCTGTGCTGTAGCCTAGAGGAGTGGTCAGTCACCACGCTGAAAGCTTGGCACAGCCATGGCCAATTGGAAAAACAAAACAATTAATTTTGCTAACTCCTGGTCTCCATGGGGGAGGAGGCTCAAGCCTGGCTTTGCAGAATTATGCTGCTGAGCTGGGACAGGTTCTTTGCCCCTTTTAAATGAGAGTGATAAACTTTATAGCATTCAAGATAATTAATAGCATCATGCTTTGATTAAATGTCTCCAACAAGTTAAATCACCTGATTAAAAAACAGAAAGGGGCTACAAGAATTCTGCAGAGGGGCTTTTTACAAAGTCATATAGTAATAGGACAAGGGGAAGAAAGCAGGTTTAGATTGGATATTAAAGAGAAATTCTTCCCTGTGGGGGTCATGAGGCCCTGGCACAGGATGCCCAGAGAAGCTGTGGCTGCCCCATCCCTGGAAGTGCCCAAGGCCAGACTGGATGGGATCTTGGAGTGACCTGGGATAGTGGAAGGTGTTCCTGCCCATGGCTGGGATGTAGAACTGGATTTCTTTAAGGTCCCTTCCAACCCAAACCATTCTGTGAATCCCTAGCACAAACATATTGTGGGTATATTTCAATATTTATTCTTGAAATTTTGTGACTTAAAAGTAGGGGGCTGCAATTCTCTGTACAGTTTCACTGCTGATTTAGTTCTGGGACCTTCAGCAGTTTTGTAATTCATCTGCTTTCCTCACTGTCTGTTCTGCTGTTGCTCTGTCCCAGGTTTTACATCAGGGCTCTGTCTCGATACCTTGAGTTTATCTTGGAATAATATATTGACTCATCTAGACCTTAGCCAACTTTAAATTACTCAAACTGTGTTTTGTCAGTGCTCTGAGGGTGGTAGTCAGTCCATCTCAAACTGCAGCAAGCCCTCGGGGATGCAGGGGATGCAGACTGAGAATGAAAAGAGAAGTTACCAGGCTCTGTAATAGTTCAGGGAAATCAGCAGTGAAAGATGGGACAAAAAAAATCCTGGAGAGGAAATAAATGTACCTAAAGTAGAAGGTGATAGTAGGAAGAAATGATCGGGCCCTGGAGAAAAGCTGGCAAAGCTCTCTTCTGTTTTGCCATGCCAGAGATGAATTTTCATAGGTCATGAACGATATCAGAAAGGGGGAAATAGAAATCTTAACTTAGGCTAAAATAACCTTAGAGAGCAGGTAATCTGGGTTTTCACTCCATCAAGCAGCTAAAATTCAGCCTGATGTTTCCCACAGGCAATATCTGGAACTGCTAAATTGAATTCAGATTTACTAGATTGGTACCAGGATTACAGGCCTGTTTTTTTCTTTCCAGAAAGACTTATGTCATATTACTTTTCCCTATTCATCTCTCTTCACAAATCACTGTCCAAAGGGGGCGGAGGTACAGTAACTTCTTTGCTCAGAACATGACATTATGTGGAAATTTCTTCTTTAAAAATAACCTTACTATTACAAGGGAATAGTGTACTTAAATAAGGCTTTTTCAATAATCACATTTGTAGGCAACAAAAGGTCAGAGGTGGAAGGGAAAGCTATGAAGAGCATGAGGAAATAAAAATGACTGCTTTGTTTGTTTATTTATGCATGGAGAATTTTGAATATATCAGCTGGAGACTTCATGAAAGAACATAACCTGATTTGTAAAAGAAGTAGCTAAATGAAGCTATCAATAGAAATCTTCTTTTCCCAGGTGGATTATATTCTATATTTGTGCTCCCAGAAAGGGAACAGAGTGAACCAATCTCCACAAGCACACTTCAAACAAATAGTTTTCAATATGGTTTTAAATACTTGCTCCTGGGGTAAAGTAAAAATGTCTTGAATTGCAAAATGGGGGCATTGAAACAGAAATATAGGTTTTTACTCTTTCCTGCAGTAGTGGCTTTGATATAGGGATGTAAATGAAAGAGGAGTTTGAACACAGATCCCTGGTTTGTGTATAGTGTGAGGGACTGGAGTGCCCACTGTGTAAACAGTTCCTCATAGCAATGCAAGCTCACATGGCTGAAATGGCTGAGTTTTACTTTCAAAAGCAACTTAGGGCTAAACCCCCAAGGGGAAAAAATAGGTAGGGGCATGAATCTAGGCAGTTTTGATGAAAATATTATTTCTTTAGGCAGTGAGTCATGGAATTCTCATTGGAATATTTTTGACTATTGATGTGCACTTAATAAGGATTCACTGACAAGATCCACAGAACCAGAGGAAATGGCTGGTGATCTGAATTAATGTTTTTATTTTATTGTTTTCCCCAGGGAAGCCCAGGTTGCCTCTCCAGTACTCAGAGGAAAAGTGTTACTTCTGCCAAGTCCTTCAGTAAAGTGGGAACTTTTCACCGTAAAGCTCTCCCTGGGGTAAATCTTCCTGGAACAGCTGCTTTCCTCTCTGTCTCCTGTTTTCCACAACTCTTTCCTTTGCAATTATGCCACAATAGTCTCAAAAATAATTTAATTTTTGTTATGATCCCTGTCCCACCCCAGCTGCAAGTTGGAAAGAGACGCTTGATATATCTCACATTTGCCTCCAAATCTCCTAAGTGCTGCAGAAAGAAGTCACCCTTCCTTCCTTCCTTCC
>VXBI01001042.1:0-24333 GCA_013397375.1 Toxostoma redivivum
CTGTCTTTCAAACCAAAACATCCCCACAGAGGAACACATCTCTTGTGACAAGTAAACTGTGGTTTTAGGGCACGATATTTACACAGTAAAATTGGAGTTGGAGATGGACTCTGAGAGAAATTGAAGTGACAGAAAAAGGGGGGAGGGCTTCAGACTGACAGAAGATACGTTTGCATTGGATATTGGGAAGGAATTGTCCCCTGTGAGGGTGGTGAGGCCCTGGCACAGGGTGCCCAGAGAAGCTGTGACTACCCCTGCATCTGTGGAAGTGCCCAAGGCCAGGTTGGACGGGGCTTGGAGCACCCTGGGGTAGTGGAAGGTTGTTCCTGCTCATGGCAGGGGATTGGAACTGGATGATATTAAAGCTCCCTTCAAACCCAAACTATTCCAGGATTCTGTGATTCTACTTAATAGACATTATAGTGGATGTGGCTATTTTATGTCAGGCTTTTTTTCCCCCTCTTTCCTCAAAAAAAAAAGAAAAATACCAAGTGAGAAAACTCTGATTTCTGTGCCTGGATGAAAGTAGATCTAATACTCTGCACAGCTTACCTTGCTTTTCCCTTCACAATTAGTTAAAGCTTATATAGTAACCTTTTTCTCTAGAGAGTTTGGGCCTTTTCATAAAGAACTTAATGAGTTGGAAAATGGATTATAATGTATATGGTTGATGCCAGTAGAAAATGCATTTGGCTGCTGAATTGAAGGGTCTGGAAACCCAGATTTAAAAAAGGAATAAAAGAAAGCACTTCTACTTCTTCCGTCTAGAAAAAAGGTCTGCAACTGCAATCTTGCCACTTACATAGTTACAATTATTTTTTTAAACATACCACTCTCTGAGATAAGTTTTCCTGCTCAAGGCAGGCATTTTTGGAGTCATGGGAAGCAATGCCTCCTCTCCCCCAGCATAAAAGTATTTTCTGTTCAGAAACATAATTTTCTTCTGTCACTTTGACCAGACTTTTTCATATCTTCAGTGACTCTGTGTGGTAATTTTGCCTCATCTCATACAAGAATACTAAAATTTTGATGGAACAGCAGTGCAGTTTCTCTGGGTTTTTAAAATTATTATTATTTAAATTATGCAGTGACTGGTTTCTCTTGATCTTTCAGTATCTTTCAAACTTCTGATGGGAAAGCCCATGGGATGTGTTCTGAGGAAGAAGGAAAAGCCCTCATGGTGTGCTCCAGTGCGCACATTGACTGGTGTGCTGCGTCCTGTCTCATTTTGCCCTTCCCCTTGGTTTGGGAGGCAGATCCTGCCTGACCCATGTGCATGTTTGGAAGTGGATGTTTTAGGAATATTTTCTGCATCAGGTGGCATTTGCGGCCCATGTTCTCTGGCCTTCAGTTCTGTGTCACTTTTGTTTAACAACTGAATTGATTTTTGGCAAGTGTTCATGGCTGAGCAGCTCCCCCAGTTCTCCTGGAGGGATACAAGCAGAAGATTATCCGTGTGTGACACAGCTGAGGGGGATGGGTGTTCCCTGGAGCCTGTGCTTGCTGTACCTTGGAAGAGGAGACGATTCTGAGCCAGACACAGCTAAATGCTCAGCCTGTGTCCCTTCTTTCCCCAGCCATGTCTCAGGCCGTGCAGACCAACGGGACGCAGCCTCTGAGCAAGACCTGGGAGCTCAGTCTGTACGAGCTGCAGAGAACACCCCAGGTAACCACAGAACCAGGGCACTGCTGGGCTGGGGAGGGACCTCTGGACATCACCCAGTCCAACCCCGTGCCCAGGTAGGGGCACCCAGAGCAGGTGACACAGGGACACATCCATGGGGTTTGGGATGTCTCCAGAGAGGGAGACTCCACACCCTCCCCAGGCAGCTGTTCCAGGCCTCTGCACCCTCCAAGGAAAGAACTTCTTCCTCATGTTGAGATGGAACTTGTTCTGTTTTAGTTTATGGCCATTGCTCCTTGCCCTGTCACTGGCATCACTGAACAGTCTGGCACTGTTCTCTGACACCACCTGGAGATACTTGCATATATTAATGAGATTCCCCTCTCAGTCCTCCTTTTCCAGACTGACCAGGCCCAATTCCCGCAGTCTCTCCTCATTAGAGAGATGCTCCAGATCCCTCATAGGCTTCATGGCCTCCCCTGGACCTTCTCCAGCAGCTCCTTGTTTTTATTGTGTGCTGCAGGGCTGGCAGCACTGGGGTTTTGTGTGCTTGATGTGTTTGTATTGTGTCTCTTTGCTGTGTTTCCTTGGGTAAAACATGCTGTCTCCATGAGGAAGGGACTCAATCCCAGGAAAGAACCTTTCCCTTCTTTGCTGCCAGGAAGCCATCACAGATGGCCTGGAGATTGTGGTGTCCCCCCGGAGCCTGCACAGCGAGCTTATGTGTCCCATCTGCCTGGACATGCTCAAGAACACCATGACCACGAAGGAGTGTCTGCATCGCTTCTGCGCCGACTGCATCATCACTGCCCTCAGGAGCGGGTACGTGAGCACTGCCAGGGGACACTGCCAGGGGACGTGCCACCCACATGGCCAGGGCACAAGGGGACACTGCCAGGATGAAGGGAGACACTGCCAGGGAGGGGACACTGCCAGGGCATGGGGAGGGGTAATTGCCAGGACATGGGGTGAGGACGCCGCCAGGATGCAGGTGGGATGGCACTGCCAAGGCATGAGGAGGGGACACTGATGGGGAAGAGGGATGGGATGCTGCCAGGGGCAGGGATGAACACTTTGGAGGTAAGAGGATGTGGACAGTCCATTGCACTTGAGGTGGAAGTGTCCTTGGCGGGGGGGTTGATGTAGGATGGTCACTGTGCACTGGGAGTTTCTGAATATGCAGCACACCTTTCAAATCCTGTTTGAACATCCAGAGATGTTTAGCCATCTCTGGAAGACAGATCATATTGCCTCCTCATGAAAAATAATTTCATAATTCTGTTTCTTGCAAGGAGTTTTAAGTACTCTTTTATATTCTTTTCTTCCCTTACATCCAGTAACAGTAAAACAAAAATACTGACAAAATAATTTGACAAAATATAACAGCAACAGTAAAACAAAATACTGACAAAATAAAGTAATAGTGACATCATTGAAAAAATGGGCTTAATTTCCCTTATTCTTCCTTTTCCTAATAATACATTTCAAATTATGTGGCCTTCAGCCATTTCAAATTATGTGTGCTGCAAGTGTTAGAAATCATGGAATCATGGAATCCCAGAAAGGTTTGTCTTGGAAGGAACCTTAAAGCCCATCCAGTCCCACCCCTGCCATGGGCAGGGACCCCTTTCACTATCCCAGCTTGCTGCAAGCCCTGTCCAATCTGGCCTTGGTCACTTCCAGGGATCCAGGGGCAGCTGCAGCTTTTCTGGGCACCCTGTGCCAAGGCCTCACCACCCTCACAGGGAAGAATTTCCTCCTAAGACTATGCCTCAGTATAGTTTCCACTAGACATCCATTTTTTATAGGTAAAAATCCATCCAGAAAAATGAAGAGAAGAAGGGAACGTGGGACTTTAGATCTCTTCAGTCTAAATAGTTTGCTCAAACTTACTTTAAAATAAAAGAGGAGAGATATGTTTGGGATCTTTGTTTAAATATCTGCAACTACCTGATCTGTCAAGACAGAAGCCCCTTTTCAGATTTACTATAAATACTTAGTCTTAGTGAGCACTTTGACCAAGAATGAAAGCAACAGGTCAGAGTTTTGTTACTGCTGGAGAGTTCAGTGTTGTTTGCTTCCTTCTTGTCCATGTCCAGCAACAAAGAATGTCCCACATGTCGCAAAAAGCTCGTTTCAAAAAGATCCCTGCGGCCAGACCCCAATTTCGACGCTCTCATCAGTAAGATTTACCCAAGCCGGGATGAGTACGAAGCTCATCAGGAGAGGGTGCTGGCCAGGATCAGCAAGCACAACAACCAGCAGGCCCTGAGTCACAGCATCGAGGAGGGATTAAAGATTCAGGCTATGAACAGGTACATAATCACCTCATTTGCCTTTAGACTAAAAATACAATGCCTGTCCTCATGCCCTGTGGAGCTTGAGAATCTTCCCCTCTCCTCTGTTACCTGCCAAAACAATTTTTAACCTTTGGCAAAAGAATTTTTAACTTTTTGTCTGCTGTCAGAAATCTCGGTATCATTCACCTGCGACTGCTGTGGCAGCCTGATAGCTTTACCAAATTATGGCTGTGATGTCTTAGATAAGAAACCATAACACCATGAATCTTGTATCAAAATGCTGCCTTCACATGCCAGTAAATGCACAGAATACCAAGATTTGGGGTTTACTTGTGACTTAATTCACAGGCTGGAATATGTGGTGTTTACACCGTGGTGAAATTCCAGATGTGCATTTAAACGTGAGAGAGGCCTCAAACTTTGCATGATAAAGCATGGTGTGATTTAATAGTTCTAATCACATGTGGATCCATATTGGTATGAAAATAATGGTCTGCAATTGCCTGAAGAACAACTGTGTGAAGTTCAAAGTCTTAAAACATAAAAGGTGTTTGAGGGACATGAAAAAATGGATAGTTCTGTCTATGAGTATCTTTTTCTACAAAAGAATTAATATTAGTAATTTTTTAACTTTAAGTCTCTCTGAAATGTTCAGTGCTTGTGTGTGCACATGCCTCCTTTGGGAGGAGGTGTGTTGTGGCCCGGGTGGATTCTGGATGGGTCAGGGTGTATCTCTGCCTGTTTGTGGCCAGGTTGCAGCGGGGCAAGAAGCAGCAGATTGAGAATGGCAGTGGGGCCGAGGACAACGGGGACAGCTCCCATTGCAGCAATGCCTCCACACACAGCAACCAGGAAGCAGGGCCCAGCAACAAGAGGACCAAAACCTCAGATGACTCTGGGCTGGAGCTGGACAACAACAACACCACTGTGGCTATAGATCCAGTGATGGATGGGGCCAGTGAGATTGAGCTGGTGTTCAGGCCTCACCCCACCCTCATGGAGAACGATGACAGTGCACAGACAAGGTCAGTGGCCCCTGGCCATCTCCAGGTATTTTGCTGCTATTTCCTGGTGCTTTGGTTTTCCATCACTTCTTGGGGCTTCTAAACATCAATTTACTTCAGTCATACCACAATCCTGTTTAACTGTATCACAGGATGGTTTGAGGTAGGAGGGACCTTAAAGCCCATCCAGTGCCACCCCCTGCCATGAGCAGGAACACACCTTCCAGTACCCCAGGTTGCTCCAAGCCCCATCCAGCCTGGCCTTGGACACTTCCAGTGATCCAGGAGCAGCCACAGCTCTTCTGGGCAACCTGTGCCAAAGCCAGATGCAAATAAGCACTCTTCCCTTATTTCTGTTCCATGTCAGGTAGATGGTTTGCTCAACTATTAGAAAAAATACAGTCATAAGCTATTTTAAGCCTTTGATCACAAATAAAGATGTTTTTAAGGTTTTCTAGCATTGTAGTTCACTAGTAGGATGATGGTGTTATATCAGCCCCTTTCTACTTGCTCTAAGATTCTTTGGGAGTAAACAAACCTTGCATAAGTGTCAGCAGTTTTCAGAGCAGCTTTGTGTCAGCAGGATTTGCAAGTTGGCAGCTTTTCCTGCCATTTTGTTGTTCATAATCCAGTCCAAGCACAGATTGCAAGTTCTGGCTCACAGCAGAGTAGTTTCATTGGTGTTTCCTCAGGTCCTGGCTTTCTCCACTGATGAGATATTTCTCTGTGATGTAAATCTATACGAAGCTTCAGCTGGGAACTGTCTCTGAAGACCTTTTCACAGCTGACATTTAATACTTGGGGCGTTGCAGATGGCTTTTCCCACACTGCTGCTCAGTCATTACCGATGATCTGTGTGGCTGCTGTCACAGGTACATCAAGACCTCGGGCAATGCCACGGTTGATCACCTGTCCAAGTACCTGGCAGTGAGACTGGCCCTGGAGGAGCTGCGGAGCAAGGGCGAGTCCAACCAGATGAACCTGGACACGGCCAGTGAGAAGCAGTACACTATCTACATCGCCACCGCTGCCGGCCAGTTCACCGTAAGCACCAGACAGCCCACAGCCCTGCATGCACATCTGCTCAAAATCCACTCAGCTGGGCTCTGCCCCAGCTGGCCAGGCTAAAATTCGTGGCACCAGCTTATGTAGCAGATCAGATGCTTTTTGGCAAAAGCTTCGTTGGTAGAAAAGGAGGCATAGAAGTTACTTGGGGAAAACGCAGTGATGGCATCAACCATGATCTAGCTTATGCCATTCTTTTCCAATTAAAATTGAAGAGGGAAAAATATTACTTCACTTGAGAATCTTCGTGGTTTTTATCTTGTAACTTGTGCCACAGTATTAGTGACTCCTTCAAGTCAACACATTTAAGTATTGATTTAAGTAGCCTGTTTTACAGCTCGACATCAGATTATCTCATCCATTCCTGTTTTGCTGTTCTCTTCTAGGTGCTAAATGGGTCCTTTTCCCTGGAGCTGGTCAGTGAGAAGTACTGGAAAGTGAACAAACCCATGGAACTGTACTATGCCCCCACCAAGGAGCACAAATAAGGGCTGAGAAACTGGGATTGGAACTAACTCTTTTTCTAGCTACAACTTGTTTAATATTAAAATAAGGCACCACCAGTATCTTCATGGACAACACACATAGTGCCTTCAGGCACTCTCAGTAAACTCAGTAATATGACTAGACAGTATTCTGGGCTGTATTTAATTTAGTCTTTGGGTTGGGTTTTTTGGTTTTTCCCTAGGAGACTAAATGACCTTCTCCAGTGCATTCCAGTGTTTGAGATGCTTTTTTGTTCCTAATGCATGATATCTGATCCCGTGTTCCAGTTTGGAATGGCATCGTTTTGTCCAGGTAAATCTGGATTTCTGCTCCATTGGACACAGTAGCCTCTGTGAAGTGTGGAGTGTTGGGTGGCCAAGGAAGTCTGTTCAATAGTAGCATATGCCAAGGAACGTGTTAAATGTTGGAATTTGGTGACTGTTACCCATCTGAAGAACTGATCAGTGGAGAATGGATTTGGGATAGTCTTGCAGCAAGAGGTAATCTGATTCCCTAGGAAATGTTCATTAAGACATTTTCTTGTGAATGAAGATGAATTTTGCATCTTGTGAGAGGTATTGCTGCCCATGGCAGGGGCTTGGACTGAGATGGTGTTTAAGGTTCCTTTCAAGTCCAGCCATCCTGGGCTTCCAAAGAGAGCTGCAGTGAGAAAACTGACACTTTAAAAGCTTGCTGTTTACTGGGCTTAATTTAATACTTCAGTGCAAGGTGGTTCATCAGATTGGTTTGGTTTTGTTTTTAATGGCTATTTCAGTCAAAAAATACCCAAACACCCCAAACCCATAACTTCACCATGCAGGACATGCCAGTCTTGATTCCTGCCTGGCCCTCTTGCAATGTTGCCCTGTCCTCACAGCTGAACTGAAGGAAATCTGGATGTTTCATAGCCCTGCTCTGTTCCCTAGAGTAGGACCTCTGTTGTGAATGTGCTGTAAAGAACTGTCCAGAAAACTTTTTTGTTAAAGCAAATCCCCCAAATTCCAGCACATGGCCATCAATCAAAATGCCTTGCTTTGGGGAATTGTGCCACCCTCAGCAGGGACCTTTTCCCAGTGTCAGTGTGAGTAGGGAAGACGTTGACTGTAAGCTGCTTCAAGATTTTACTTTTGTTACTTTGCCATAGCTTTAACAAACATGGCTTAGCACTTTGAAAGACAACTTCAGTACTTGACAAAGTTTACCATTTAGTGTCTTACATTTAGGCCTAAGTTTCCCAACATGGCAGTGGGCTCTGCTCTAAGGCCTGGTAGCTGCTGGTCATTTGCATGTACAGCCCCTGTACCCTGGCTCTGGACCTTGCTGTGGCTCTGAGGGGGCAGTTTGACCTGTCCCATGTCCTGTCTGAAGGGAAGCTGTCACCACAAGGTTCCCTTTGCTCTGAGACTTGCTGATGAACCCTCCCCTGTGGCTCAAAGCAAAAAGAGTTGATGGTCGGTGGGAAGCACCATGCTTTACTCCACACAGTATGGAGTTTACACTCCTCCTGTCCTGCCTGGACTCCCACTGGCTTTGGCATGTGATACAAAAGTATTCTGCTGCTTGGGGATTGTCCTGGGAAGGATTTGCCCTTCCCTGGCTCTGGGCTTTCCTAGCACTTGTAAATAGTGTCCCCTCTGGCTGCTGTTCAGATCAGCTTCATCCCACTGTGGAAACTGCACAGGCTTCTTTGAGTAACTTAATTATTTCCTCTGACTGGAAAGCTTTGGGTTTTTGTGACATAAAATGGAAGTGTTCAGGCCCCAGAGCACAAAGGGGCAGCTATTAGGGACCTGTTTTTGCTGACTTTGTGAAGCGTTGCTGTATAGACTGTAGTGCATGTCCACGGAATATAATGGGGGGGTGGGGGAGTGGCTGTGCTAAATGCTTTAAAGTTACTGGGGAAACTTCTAGATTAGTGCCAGTGTCCCTCTGGGGGAGAGCTGAGAGGAGGGATAGTCCCTTAAGCAAGAGAAGTGTTTCGAAGCTGAGCAGTCTGTCTAGGAGCTGTCACTTTGTCTCCAGTTCTTTTGAAAAGCGTGGGAGAATGTGAAGCTTTTATTTTCATGTTGTAGTGAATTTCCTGAATATTTATGTTCTTTAAATATTATATATATAATGTAGCTGTTTGATTAAACCATTGATTGCACTGTGACTCTTTAGTGCTAGAAACTATTTTATTTTCAAAATGCCATTACTCTTCCCCCTTTTAAAGCCATGTTCTTTTGTAAGTACATAATGTGTGTTACGTACGGGTAAGCCTAATATCCAACTGAAGTATCTCCTATCCAACTAAAGTCCCATTGAAATGCTCAAATTGACAATAAAAGCAAAAATGTTATCAACAACCTGTTGGGAATTGCATTGCTGCTTCCTCTTGTGGTTGATAAAGGATCCCCTTTGGGAAGTGTTTGTGTTCGTGCTGCCATGCCTTGGGGCTGTGCAGGTGCAGCTCAGCTCCACCAGTGGTGGCTGTTACAGTCCCCTGAGAGCAGTTCTGCTCCTGAGCCTTAAATGAGAAATAGGGGCACACAGAAGGTATCAGCTCTTCCACAGACCTGTTAGAGGTGCTGCTGTTCCAACCAGATCCTGCAGCCTCAGGAAGGGGATGAAGGATTTTCACAGCACTCGGGTTGAACCCAGCAACTTTGGGTGCATTTAACTATTAGGCAGCTTCAGGCAATAGCAGCAGAGGGCAACTGAAATGAACCCCTTCAGCTGAGGTACATTATTTAGAGAGATCAAATTTTGTTCCTGTCCTTGTTTTCTCTGTCTATTTACTACAGCTAGAGGATGTACCTTGAGTTGAGGCAATGCTTGAGTATGCCCAGAGTAGGGTTTCTGAGATGGACTAAACATGAGCACTCTGACTGAGGAGATCCTGCTGCTCTCTGGGCTACCTTTGGTTGCCCAAATTGCCTCTGAATAGCTTAAACTCCCAGAAAGCTTCCTTTAATTGCAGCTAAACAAGAAATACCCCATGGGTAGGAGTTCCTCAGGTACTGAGCAGTAGAGGTGACACTGTACTGCCCATACTGGTAACTGGATCATACTACAGCATAATTTTTGTAAGTACTCTGGTCTGGCATTTATTCTCCAGCCTGCTGTTCAGCTGATGGCCTTGCACTGATTTCCCTCAGGCTTCCAGCAGTTGATCAGTTGAGATTTTCTATTCAGAACAAGCCACTTGCAGAAACACCTTCGTCCAGCAAAGATCTGCTGAAGGTCTGTCATTGGTGCCTAGCACAGCACTAGGTACTGACTGCTCCAAGAATTGACAGGGAATGAGCTGTGACCTTGCCACCACCTCCTGCATTATCCTCACCTACTTCTCCCTCTATCTCCCACTGCAACAGCCAACCTGGCCATGAGGATCAGTGCAAGGAGGAACAAAATGTCCCAAGCTCCAGACTCAAACCAACAGTAATGTTCTGTCAGCTCGTCGTGGCAGGACTGACCCTACCTGGTCAACAGCAGAGACAACTACTGAATAGGAGGATAATTTCCAGAGGCCTGAGTTACAAACACCCCTTCAGCTGGTCCCTGACAACAGGCAAACCCCACCCCAGACTGCAACAGCTTCTGCTTGTCTGGCAGAGGAAAACAGCCTAGATTGTACAGACAAGTCTGAAGTTCAGTTTTTGTGCCCCTCCAGACAGTTGCCTTGGCTTGGAAAAGGTATTCAATACCTTCAACTCCTTAAAAGGCGCTGCAAGAGTAATCAAAAGTATTTCTCACAAGGGGCTTCAGTTAAACTTTCTGTTTAACCTACTTTACTGTAATCAGAACAATCCTTTGCCCCAGGTAACTGACTTTAGGACTGCTTTTATCCTACTAACACTGAAGTGTGTTACCTACAAGCAAAATCTGCCAACTCTCTAGCCACTTAAAAACTCAAAAAATGCCACTAGGGAACAAGAAATTTTCTCCTTCCATTTAGCTTTCCAATGTGCTCCCAGGTGGCCTTTGGAAAGGAACTGTAAGCACTACATTTTTGAAGGAAATGTTGTTGCTGTATCACTGATTCAAGAACACTTCAGTGGGTTCTTCCTTTTTGAAATTAGAGAATAACTCTCCACCAAAGCAATCTGGAATTGGAAAGAGTGGAAGAGGCAGCAATTTCTGGCCTGACAGAAGCATAGCATGTTTTGTGTCATCAGGAGTGTATTAGTCATGTTACTTCTACTGTAAAGTTTCGGAGATGGTTAAGGATTTTAACCCCTCATATTCTGCACTTAGAAACACTTAACACTGGGGGCTAGGCTGAACACCAAACTTGTGAGGAAACAGCCACCACTGTAACAGCTGTTCAAGTGGAATACACAGAGATACCAGAACTAAGTGTGGTGGAAAGAAAGAACAAAGGCAAGCTCGTTTGGCTGGAATGCTGCCATGTATTTAAGGAAACCAGAACTGCCAACACCTGGCAGCTTTGCTCGTTCACAGAAGAGATCTTAGCTCAGAGTTACTATTGACAAGTCACCACAAAACTTCACCTGAACATCCACTGTAGTCCCTTGTTCCTGTACCTTTCTGCAGCACACAACCACTGTAAGCTCTGAGCAGACAACTACCTAGAGTGACTACACAATTCACTATGGTTCAGTAACAAATGGAAGTTCGGTAGCAGCCGTGTCACCGCTCCATCCTGTTCTCCTGGGATCAGCTCCTGCCTGGAGTCAGAACCCTGGAAACAGACCTGAATGCAGAGTAACGTGCAGCCTGGAGCTACAGCTGCACCCAGGCAGGACTGCCTGGCTTTAACTCAGAGGGCATTTTATGCTGTACTGTTTTCTTACCTTAACATGCCCTCTCTCTGGATCACAGCTGGTCAGGTTTTAGGAATGATGCATTTTAGGAATAGGCTGTTTCACAATAATCTCATATTCCAAAATGCTGAACACTTTTGGCCCGGTCCCCCTTCCAGGATGCTGTGCTGGCAATAAGGCTTGGACAGACTGGGAAGCAGCCTCCATGCCTCAGTGCGAAAAGGAGGTGAGCGTAACAGCAGGTAACTCCGCAGCCTTCCCACAGTGCTGGTTTTGTGACCACAGCCATGCCGGGATCAGGGCTAAGTTCTGCTACCTAAGTCTAAACTGTCCGTTCGAAGTACAACAGGCAGCTCAAAACGGTCAAACTCCAGCTTGGGAGGAAGGAGTGGCTTACTGGAACAGGGTGTGCTGGAAGTCTGTAACATCCTGATGAACAAACGCATCTGCATTAATCAGCAGCACAGTGAGTGGGGTAGGGCTGTGTGAACATGGTGGCAGAGACTTCAGATTCATCATCTTCTGCTAAATCAGCCTCCTCTACCTTGATTGCTACAGCAGCTGGAACCTCTTCTCCCACCTGGATCTCTCCAGGGAGGTGCACAGGGCCTTCTGCCTGGGCCCCCACGTAGGTGGGAGTGCTGTACTTCATGAGAACAGTCTTGAACTGGGCCAGGGGTGCATTGGTGCGGACTCCCATGGGGTCGAAGTGGGTTCGGCTCACACGGTATCCAGCCTCTGACAGGTAGTTCAGGAACTTATTTAACCTGGGAAGAAACGCAGCAAAACCAAAGCCCCGCATTTAGAACAGACGTGGTGCTGACAGGGCTGACTCAGAACAAGCTGTGTGTCAGCATCAGACCAGGCTAGAAGGTGAGCTCACACTTACTTTGGCATGTTCATGCCCTTGATGCTGTGCCTGTGGATGTTGTAGTAGAACGGGGGGTGCTCGGCGCTGTGCTCGGCGCGCTGCCGCTTCGCTGTGCTGCGCAACACCTCCTCGCTTTTCCTCTTCCCTGCACCACAACAAGGCCACAGAAACCCCTCAGCACTCACAGGCACCCCAGAAATGCCAGCAAAGCCTCAGACAGTACACAGAAAACAAAGCCACACAGCAACTTCAGGTGTGTGCCTGCTTTTGGAAGCCAGTGTTTGCAGAGGTAAAATCTGGCCTGAATTTAATCAACAGTAACAAGTAAATTAAAGTGACCTTCATAGAGTATTTAGCATTCTGCTTTTACCAATAAATATGGTTCTGGATAAAGATAAAATAAAATCTGTACTGGGTGGGAAAAAACCCCAGAGTGCAATACTGTTAAATACGAAAAAAGCTACGCCAAAATGCTCCACTTACCATGTACCAAGTAGGATTCTGCAGAAGTATTTGGTGTTCTAATATAGACGCCACACTCTTCTAGGAATACAAGTGGAAGGCAAAATTAATTCTACTGTAAAGGGGCAAAATGCTTTAATTACACAGAAGGAAATAATTCTATTCGATAATGCATTCAACTCTATGGATACACTGCTGTTAAGTAACTTACCACAGATCAGCATCTCTAAACATCACCACAAAACCAGTCCTCTCTGTGAACAGGCTGCCCCTTTTCTTACCTTGTTTGTTCTCATCACCAGGACTGTGGGTAGAAAAATGTTTGAGAGTTGTGCACTCTGATTCACAAACTAATGTCTTCAGCAGTGGCTGAGCTTCATCCAAGCTATACTGCACAGCCTCCAGGAGCATCCTTCTGAGGAATCCAGTGTTAAAGAGAGCTCCTGACCTACGAAACGCAAGGTAAGTCAGAAGTTAAGGCTTCTTCTTAATGGAAGCTGCTCCAAAATTCTCATGCCCCAATTGATTAGCAATTATGTTATACTGAACTGATTTATTTTTGCAATGATAGCAACACTAGTCTTGTTAAAAAAAAATAAAGATCTCAAGAACAGTCATTTTATTTCTACCCTATGATGTTGAGAAAG
Source organism: Toxostoma redivivum (assembly GCA_013397375.1). NCBI lineage: Eukaryota > Metazoa > Chordata > Aves > Passeriformes > Mimidae > Toxostoma > Toxostoma redivivum. The sequence continues at coordinate 13,226 of VXBI01001042.1, forward strand.
TCATTCAACCTCCACAAGAAAGGTACTGTCGATTGCCAACCATTTTAATACTGATTTGAAATGGCTATAAGACTTAAAAATATTTATTCTTGTTTTTACAAATATTAATTAACAAGCAGTGTAGTATTTGTTACCATCAGCACATATAATGATTTATTCAATAAATTCTCCAGAAGTGTAGAGTAACAAGAATTACTTAATATTTGGCAATTAGAGGAACCCAGAGGCAGGGTTCTCCTGTGCAGGACATATTCCCTAAGTGCACTAAATGTGAAATTTAAGAGGTGTTACTATCTATTAACTGGTTTGAATGAAAGTAAAACTGAACACCCCACTAAATTCAAATTCACACTCCGTTTCCTGAGCTCCTCCTGATTGCTGTACCTCCTTTTGTAGTGCTAAAATAAAAATTGTTATGAACAGCTGAGCTTCAGAGCTCCTGGACCCAGAGTGACTCTCCAAATGTGTCCTGTGATGTGAACTTACCAGAGAGGACCAAGAAGCACTGCTGTCTTTCCAGGCATGCTGCCGTGGCAGTCACAGGGCAGCTGCTGGTAAGGGTTTTCTGCAACAGAAAAATAGCATTTAAAATGTTTGGAAATAGCCAGCCATGTCTGTGTTACTGCAGAGACAGGGGTGGGGCAGCCACAACCTGAGCAATTTGTGCCACAAATCCAGTCCATTTACAGGAAAATTCATGCAGACAACCAATCCAGCCCATGGCCATGAAGCACAGTGCCCTCTCCATCTCACACATACCACTCATTGTCACATACAAGGGAATTGCTACTAATGGGATGTAAATATAAACAAGGCACAGAACAGAGACAAAGTGCAAAAGAAAAGCCATTTACCTTCCATCATATTGCCCTCTTTCTGAAAAACCCTCTCTTCACACCACTGGCAGTGGATGAGGTATCGGACCTTCCTTGCTGAATTATCTGCAGGGGTTGGGCCCCGTAGAACTCTGACCACCACCAGAACAAAGTGTTCCAGAGCTACTGCCAGCAGCACTTCAATGCCTTTGTTACAGCGAGCTGCAGCTCTGGGGAAGAAACACACACACACAAAAACCAAACTGTACTGAATCCAGCAAGCAAACACTGCCACGGACACCTGAAACTGCTGTGCTCATCCACTTCCTAGAGAGAGGTACTGAAGATCTGAGAGATCAGGAGGAAGTGTTTTTTCTGAAGTGCCTCATTTTGTGGCCTTCCTGGCAGGCTAAGCATATCCAATTTTACTCCTTTTTATCATAGCTAGAAATAGCTGCCACCTGCATGATGATATGTGCAGGGAGAGGAAAGGGAAATCTAAACATGTCCAGGTCAGCACTTGTGCTCTGGCATTCTCAAAGCCTCAGGTGATTTCACTTCCTCCTCATCTTTCCCAAGCAGTTGTCCCATCCTCTTGCCTGTACTTTTTTTCTCCAATTAGGTTTTAGGTCTTCATTTATTTAACAGACTGACTTTACTAAGAGTATCTATATGCAAATAATTGATTTCACAAGTCAGTAATCACATCCATCTTTTGAACCTCAAATTTGGGGATCTGCAGTGAACATCAGGTTCCACTGAAGCAAGTCTAACTAAATGAGTAGCTAGAAGCCATTCATGCAGTTTATTTTGTATTTAGGAAGTCCTATGGAGCTCTAAAATGGCAAAATTAATAGAGAGATAGAGTTTATAATTCTGGGTGGGTTTTTTTTCACATTACCATCCCACCCCCCTACCCTACTGATGCATTTTCCCTTGCCCAGTCACACTAATTATTTCTAACAATTACCTAATAATTTTTTAGCCTAACTGGAAATGGTTTAGCAGTACCTTGTGACAGCAGCAATTACAGTCCTGGCTGCCAGCTCCTTGTAGTACTCTGTTCTGACAATATTGCAGCCATAGTGACGCTGGGTCACGTGCTGAGCCTTGGCATAGAGGGAGCTGATGTCTGTGGATGTCAATGACACAATCCCAAGGTTTCTCACATTTCTAAAGGCAGAGTCCAGGTAATTCACAGAAGTTCCAAAGGGGTCCAAATGGCTGAAAAGAAAGGATGTACCACTGAGTGTCTATAAATGCTCCAGAGTCTAGCTTTACCCTGAGGAAAACACTGTTTTATAACCTTCACCTATGATCACATTTAAAACAGAAAGAAGGAACAGGACTAAAACTTCCAGCACTGCTTAGATCTGGAAGTTAGTCATTAATGACACAAAAAAATCCCATCATATACTCTGATATCTGTGTAGGATTTGAATGTATGCATCTATATACCCAACCTGGAAGAATCAGCCTGCTTTAATTCAAAGTTAATATGCTGCAAAATGGATAAAAACAAGAGATGCAACAAATAGCATTTTAAACGAAAAACCCCAAAACTGATTTGGTATTTGCCTTCAGCAAACAGACAATGAAGTTATAAAAACAACCCAGCCTGGGTTAAAATTTTCACGTATATTTATAATCCATCCTGAATGTCAGAAAGACTAGTATTTTTCCAGCACTTTCTAGAACATTTAAGATTAAAGTTCCATCCTCACACTGTTTATGTAACAAAATTACATTTCAAGTGACTGTTGGTTGTTTCTTTTATCCTTCCAACTTCTCCAAATAATCATATACTGGGAAGTGGGGTGGGGAGTGTCACTACCAAACCATAAAATTGACAGAAACATTCAATACTTACATAAAATCAAATGATCTCAAATGCATAACAACATTGGCATCCATTTTTGTCACTTCAATGGTATCACTATTTTCTTCTCCATTTCCCACAGTTTCATCATTGTCTTCTTCCCTAATGTTCAGTTTCACCTTCATTTTGTTTAAATGACAATTTTCTTTAATCATTGTCACAGAATTTTCATTACAATCATTAATTGTAACTTTCACAGAACTTCTGAGGTGCTTTGCCCACTGCAATCCCATGATACCTGAGGAAAAACAGAATTTAAGGACATTAAGACAACTGTTTTTAAGAAGACCACTGAACTTCAGTATTATTTACAGCCTTTTTAAAAGCCTTAATACAGCTGTTGACAGCTGTCTTTTTGTATGGGAACTCATGACTCCCTACTTAAGAAAATTACTGTGTACCCCACATTATTTTTGAGTATGTGATGTCAGTTATGAGTTTTTGCCGCTTCCTCCTATTGGATATTAACCAAAATATTAAAGAAATGGACTTTACCAGTGGCACCAAAAGCATCCAAACATTCAATGGGTTTGCGCTCCCCAGCAAGCACGGCCAGTGCACAGAATATCAACTGCCTGGAAGATAAAAAATGGCCATAGTCTGTAAGTTGAGAGAACATCTTTACTTCCTTTTCTTTATTTATTTCCCATTAACCTATTACTTAGCAGAATAGTGGAATATTTAAGCTAAACTTCACCTCTTACAGGGAAGAGCTGTAAATCAAAAACCTCAGCTATGTTGAAAAGTTGCTACAGCTGAGTATTTGTAAGGTAAGGTCTAATAATTACAGGAAAATACTTAATTACTTCAGAAATGATACTATTTCACTACATAGTGTTCTTGGGTATAAATACTACTTGTCGAGAAGTTTTTCTGACGAGAAACTCCTTTCTCCTGCCCTTTGAACAGAAGTTTTGCAGGGCTGCTTTTCAAAACGCATTTTTCAGTACGAACTCCCCACCCCTCTGATGCATCCTCGTACTCCCTGCTCTCTCACCTGTTGAGTTTCATTTTAGGATTAAAATAGGAATCTGTTTTCTGAGGCGTGGAGTGATTGGGAAGAACCTGAACATCTGTGGCTGACTCTTTCACCACTTCATAAGACGACTTGGGAGCACGAACTGAAACGAATAATTGAGGCAGAAGAAAGAATCAGTGAGAACTGAAATTAATATTAACATAAAAAAACTGCTCCCATAAAACAAGAAGTCTCGGTTATGCTGCAATCCAACCAGCACATGGACCAGTTTACAAGGATGTGGGGGGAAGCAGGCAACAATTTATCCTCTAATCTCAAAAGTGGCAAATAAGGATCATGCTCTACCACAATTTTTTCTCATTAAACATCAGATTCGTTCCTCAGTTGGGCTCTTATGTATCCACTCCAGTTTAAGAAAGCCAGCCTCTGAACCTGAGGCTTAGCACATTTGTTTTGCATGTTTAAACATAATACGTTGCTAATTAATTAAAAGCCGGTTAACCTAGTCCTGAATGTGTCTCAATGAACTGCAAAAATCCCTGAAAATCCTTGATCTATTTTAAGTTATTGAACAGCCCCACGAAATGTGCATAAACAGCACAAGGCCATGGACAATTCCAGCACCAGAGCTCTGTGTAAACAGTCTGTGGCAAAACAATCTTTCAGATCTGACAGCTGTAAACACAGGCCACCATTCCTCTGAGCAATTCATCCCCAGTCTAAAATGTTCCTAGGAACAACCAGGAAAAATTTCTATCAACTGGATACCTTCCAGGGCTCACCCTGCCTCTCCCAGACCTTCCAAACACACACATGATGTATCTGCTCCACCTTCAGGGCTCCCAAGAGCTGCCAAGTGCCTACAGATCACAAAACCTCAGGATTTCTCCTCCCCCTGTGAGGAAAAACCGCCTCATGCATTTTGGTAAAAAATGCTAAATGGGCCATTCTCTACTCACAGCTCTCAATGGAAGCACATAGTGATCAATGTCTTTCACAGGATAAAAATCTATAAAGATATGGAATATGGTACACTACTATCACTTTTCAGACATGCAGACTGATGCCCAGGCATCAAACTACTCACATTCCAATTATTTAAAATGTTTTTTAACCTAGTTTATGCAAGTTTAGAAACCAAAGTCTCATTCTGGAAAAGTCAGGTAGGATTGTAATTTACTGAAGAACTACTGACACCTCTTTCACAACTCTCTGGGACTGAAAAAACATTACCCTGTTTTGGGAACCCAGCCTGGTGCAGTCTGGATTAAAAGCAAAGGATTTGCAGAAAGATTTACTCCACACTTTTTTTTGGATGCCATGTCCCTCACTCTTTTAGAGACACACAAGCTGGTACTTACAACATTAAGGATGAGGGGAGTACTAGTTATCCCAATAAGAACACAGGAACTGGTCAATGCAAGACTAAATCACAACTCTTGGTACACTTCTGATTTAACAAAAGTTCTGAAATATTAAGGGCCGATTTTTAATTAGAAAGCCTAACTCTGTTTCTGTATTTTTCCTGTGTCCGCCACCCTTTATCACAGTTACTGCACATGGTAAATGACAAAAACAGACTGAGTGTTTCATATCAGTCAGAGCTCACCTGTGATAAACCTCGACTCAGTCTCTCCTTTATTCACATGACGATTAATGTGACCTATCATGTCAGTTCTCCGTACTATAGTCGCTGAGCAGATGATACAGTGGTAATGAGCTCCCATCTTTGACAATGTCTGTAAAATAGAGTCTGTTATGTAGTGTCAGCATACACAAAATATGGTTGAAGTAGAACTGAACACAGCCATATGGAAGTCATCTGTCTGTTACCTCTAGACCACTCAAAATATCTGGAATCTATAGTCAGAGCTGATCCAGGCAGCTGCCCCCCACAGTGAGAGGTGTACAATCACATGCAGTTACCCAAGGATTCTATCACACATCCTGGACTAACAAGCCTTTGGCACCACATACAGAAAAGCAAGATGTGTTTGGTGACTAAACAGATCTCAAAAGTTCCCCTCAGTCACCCACTTCCCCCACTTTACACAGTAACAAGAATTCCTGTGATTTAATGTTTTTACCTGGTCTCCAACAAGGTTGGGTTTTACTGGCCGACAGGATAAGTGACAGATGCACATTCTGTACCCTGGAAAACAAATGCCACCCCAGAACAGTAAATGAACAGCATGTCTGTGGCCTGTACCACAGGCTCTCACTTCAGATTTCACAAGACAGCAACAAGAGAACATCCCCAATTACCTGGTACATTCATTCTCTGCACAAGGAAATTTATCAGCTAATTATACATTTTAAACTTTAAAATGCAAAGAATTTAAAATTTATTAAAATAAGTCTCTGAGCATCTTACAAAGCTACACCAACTCTCCAGTTCAAAAGTACCTGTAAGTCTTTCACAAAAACATTGTTACCTGGCTGAAAGACTTGTGTGAAGACTCCTATAAACGTATGTTCCAGTTAAAGAAAACCTAAATGAGATACCTCATACTCCAGTTGGAACATTTATAGTTCAACTTCATCTTGACCATTTTTCCTACAAATCCACACACCTAGATTTTTAAAAAACACACACTGCTCACTTCATTTTCATTCCTAAACTTCTTGCAGGGATTTTAATGCATCTTACAAGCAGATCACAGAGTTGATTAAAAAAACAATCAAAGCTACTAAATACTGAAACTACATAAAGATTTCAAGTGTTTATCAGAACCCACGGAATCTTTATGATCCACCAAAACTGACCACCAGTGTGTGTCTGATTATTATTAATATACAACTAAAACTTTCATTGAAGTGTTTTTCATTACACACATTTTAAATTTTATGGTAATTTTCAACTGCCAAGCAGTTATTGGTGTTTTTCTAAAGACAAAATGCACAATTGTAACCATTTTGGCTGGAGAAGAATAGTTATTCCACATTTACATGCTACATCCCACCCCAAAATCCATTCTGTCAAAATATGGTTCTAATTCAGAGCTGGTAACAAAATGCTTAAGTCAGGAGGAATTTTGAAAGATAAAACACAGAACATACCCACAATTTCTTCTAGTATTTACTATTCCATTACCTTCAAATTCAACGGAAACCTTCCAGTGCAAATTCTGCAAGTGGCGATGGAGTTTGTGGCTATAGCACGCTTTGAATTTCTCCTCAGGACACAATGGACAAGGCTTCCTTTCATCTGAAAATAAAATTAAAAACTATGAGAAACATGAATTAAGGTTATCACTTGTGTTAGCTGAGATGCAGGCCAAAAGAAAAAAGGCTGAAGGCAAAATCAACACGAGTTAGAGATTACATCCTCAGGGAATATCCTATTTCATGCACAAACTTCACATTTATGGGTTGCCTCTTTCTGCTCCGTAGAATATAGATCAAAATCACTATAACTTTAAAACTCATTAACTTCTACTACCTTTGGGTTCTAGTTTCTAGTATTTTTCACTCCAGCAAGATGACGCTAACAAAACTTCTGAGAATTACTGAGGAACAACAGAACTTTACAGATGACATGCAGAGACTTGAAATGCTTAAAAAAAAGCCAAACCAAAAACTCCAACAAATCAAGAGGTTAGAACAAGATTTTGTTGTTTCAACTCCTGGATATTTTGGACAGAACAAGCAGCTGATATCTATTTAAGCTGCAAAAAAGGCAACGTACCTTATATAAAATAATTTTGAAAAATATAAAATAATTATAGGTAATCCTGCATATGAGACACAAAAAGCAAATGCAAGGCTGTGTAACAAAGGTGTTAAAGCCCTTGAAGTACTAACCTAAATAAAAACTAGCTGAATGTCAAACAACCACTCAGGCAGAATTTAACAGAACAAGAAAGAAATCAAAACTCTTTTTTACAAAATCCCTCCTCTTTAATTATCATAAATATATGCAGTGTGTTAGAGATAAAATCTAAAGGAAAATGTAAATACCTGTAATACAAAGATCTGTGTTCTGGGACGCTGCTGTGGAAAACTCACCTTCTCTCAAGTCAGCCAGTTTCTCTAGATCAGCAAGGCGTCTCTGAATTGAAATATGTTTGTCTAAAAAAAACCCCAAAATATTTAGAAGTTAAATATTCTCAGTTTAAAAATTGCTTTTAGTTTACTGCTACTTTTCTATGCAACATTTCAAATCTAGCACTGTTAGAGAATGACTGTAGTAGCAATTGCAATACTTGTTTTTGTCCTTTTACTTCCATGGCAGCAGGAATTGACTGCAAAAATTATGCCCAGAATAGCTGTTTAGTAAGATCCATATATTTTCATATATTCCTACTTCCTTTTAATACTGACACACCAACTTCCTAAGATAGAAAGAACCTCATTTGAAAAAAAAAAACCAGCTGAAAAGATCAAGTCACATTCCCTTTATACCTGGTTTTACTGCTCAGCATTGTTAGTGAATGCAAATCATGCAAAAAAGCAGTACAAAAACATCATATGAACTGACTGGCAAAACTAAATATCAACTATAAGTGGACCAAATTTGAGAACAATTATTCACTGCAGAGCCAGGATATATCAAAATTCTACCATTTTTTTTCTTTCCCTTAGTTAACAGTTTAACCTTTAAATCTACCACCTGATTTTTCAACTTATTGGTCAGAATTTGCCAATACCAAGAAAATTAGGTTGAAATCTGCTTTATTTATTCCAGCACACAGAACATCCCAGTCCACTGTAACACAGATTCTGCAGCAACTTTAAGCTTTACAATGTTTTTACAAGGATAAATCCTCAGGTTTTCTTATGCCAGACAAAGCAACTGATCCACATGGTCAAGATACAGAGGTGAGTTTTAAAATGAAATTTCACACATTCCCTTTACCTTTCTCTTTTTACCCAGTAGTTCTACCTTTCTTCCAGCACATGACACATATATTAAGTGTTTATTAGCAAACCTCTTGGGTAATCAGATGATACATCCAAAATGTTGCTATCAGATTCCCTTGGGCGTTCTTCCTCTGCTCCTTTTTCTTCAGCTTCCAATTCTGACTTGGGAATTTTCACATCAATATTGTTGCTTTTCACTTTTTCAGAGACCATCAAACCATCTTAAAATCAAACAAAAACCCCGTGAAAGTGTCATTGATGTAACTAAATTATACAAACATGTTCATTTGTTTCCAATAATCTGGTGCTGACTACAAGCATGAAGGAGGAAAAAAAATGATGTAGAATAGCATGAGATGAATTTTCACTTCAATTATCCTTGGAAACCACTGTGGAGTAACATCAAGCTGGAGAGCTGAAATGACTATTCACACATCAGCATCAGATGTTTAAGGTGAACAAAATAACATTTACACATTATCTTCTGGCAGAATTCACTGAAACAAGGCAATGAAGGCAAGGAGCAGCTCCAAATTCTCCTGACAATTTACTGTCAGCTAAAAGTTTGGTAACAGTTTAGAACAGCGTTGTTCATGATTCAAACAATATGAAAGACAAAGGAAGGAATTTGCTATCAGCAGAGGCAGTGATGAGGGTATACATGATGGGCCTGGTGAAATGTTTGAAATATTTCAAACACTTAAAGAGGCTGAGAGATGAGGCAATAAAATGATGAGCATAGTCAAATCTGGGGGAACTAACTGATGCAAGAGGTAGAGATCCCCAGAAGGTGTGGTCCTGTAGACCCCTTTCCAAGGGACATAAGGAAGCACTAGGAAAGGAGTCAGAAAGCCACATAAATCTATAAATACTGTCCTCCTCCCAGCAAGATTCCAGGGGACAGGTGAGACTAGTGAAGTTTCAACCACAGGTAACAAGAAATAAAGGTCTGGCATCACTTTGCAACTACCAAGAAGCAACAGAGCAGGCCAAGGCTTTTCAGCCTGGATGGGACAGATAGGATGAGCAGACAGGGCACAAAAGGCAACCACGTGCTGTCTATCTCAACACAGAAACTGGGATGCAGCTCAACGGACCTACAAACTGGTTTGTGTTGGAAGTTATTTCTCGAGGATGCAGGGAGCAACCTGAGACAGTAGAAGATGGGCTTTAAGGTCTCTTCCAACTCAAACCATTCCATGATTCTCTGATTCTGCCAGTCTTCTCGATCCACCTATTCCTGACCACAACTTAAGACAGACTGGAAAGATGTTACAGCAGTTCTTCAGATTTCCCTAGGCTACTTTTGTTTGTTTTCTTTTAAACATTGCTGTTGGGTACAAATATCTCTTATTATGAAAACTAGTAGAAAGAGAAAATTGAAGGAATACCTCAAGACATGAGCTCAAGAAACTGAAGAAACAGAAGCACAGAGTGAAATTATTCTACCTACCTTAATATCTATTAGGAGGTGCATTGCTATGCAAAGATTGTTGCTGTGTTCCTCACAGACCTGTTTTAAGCTGACAACTCACCTAAGAAAGATTTGCATGGAGCCTACTGCTCCATTAAAAAACTGCAGAATTCCTGGTGATAGCTTCTACATGCTTTATTAATATAAATACAGAAAGAAACCAAGTAAGTAAAAGCATGTTTGGTAAGAAATCTCTAACAGCTATTGATTAGTTGCGGTAAAAGTGAAGACAGTTATAAAAAATACATAGAGAGCACAGCAGTGACAAAAAGCCAGCAGAGTCGGACAGTCTGCATCTTCAGAGCACATGGAGAGGTTAAAATGGTTGAAAAGGATAATGTATGTATAATGTATAATGTATGTATAATGTATGTATGTAAAAAAATCTAGTTAATATGTAAATGTACAAGGAGAGAGGTAAACTCTCACACTGAACAATGAAGAAAAGCAGGCTGCGACCGAACCAAGACCTCAGGATTTTTAAAATGCCCACCAGAAGCCACGGATTACACACAAACAGAATAACGCTTTAGAGAGCCTAAAGTATACCTACACAAGAAAAGTAATTAGAAGAGTCGGTTCTGTCGAACCGTGAGGCTGCAGCAGCAAAGGGCTGGCAGCAAAGGCTCACTTGGGGAGCTGAAGTCCAGCAAAATCAGTTTACAGAATCCCAAACCGGGTCAGGTCGGAAGGACCACGGCGGTCCAACTTCCCTGCTCCAGCAGACTCGGCTTTAAGCATACGGTGCAAACACATTTTGGTTTAAAAAACTGCGAGGAAAGATGCGCGGCTGAAACCGCGCGGCCCACGACGAACTTCGGGCTCCCCACGGCACCTCATGGAGTAATAAATAATTACCAAAGACAAAGTATCGCTAGGTTTGGGGAAGAAAGAAGCGACAGGAGCGCGGGTGCAGGCATAGCGAGGCCGGCGGGAACACGTGTGGCCCCGCACCGCGCTAGGAAAACGGAGAACCGGGATCCTGCGCTTCCCAAGGCTCCCGGGCGCGGACGGACGGAGACGGGAAGCGGCTCCAGGGTGTAAATTCAAATCCGCCCGGGGTGTAAATTCAAACCTGCCCGGGCTCCGCATGGCGCC
>VXBI01001042.1:29887-58190 GCA_013397375.1 Toxostoma redivivum
ACAACAATAACTAAAAGGCGGGGTGGGGGGGGGGTGGGTGTGTAAATGTTCAGGTGGAATTTGCTGTCTAATCTACTGTTATTTATTTAAAAGAAAGCCATGCCTCTAAGCCCTATTAAAATGATAGTATAGATGCTAATAAGTGTAGTTTGTTCCCTATTCACTTGGGAATAGTCAGTGTTCTCTAAAAAACCTTCTATGACATGTATCGTTCTTCTGTTCTGCTTGTTTATAGAATGTTGAGGTCCCATGCACATCTGACTCCTATCAGGGAGGCAAGGTCAGAAAGCCTGTGCCTGTTCCAAAGGTGAGAGAGGGACTTGTTTAACACTGTTGGGCTGTATTCCTGGCGTGGGCATCCCTTGTACCTCAGTATTCCTTGATATTTTGTGATGTTGGTAGGGTATATGTTTGTGGTGTTTTTAATTCTCCCTACAGAATTCTGAAGACTTTCCACCCCTTCAAGACAGTCAAAGTGCAGAAACAGACCAAGAGGTTGGTAATACTTTCATTTAACACTTCTGTGTTGTCTTAAAAACCAAGGGCATCGAGATAGTGTAACTGGACAATTCCATGACTTTTTCTAGTATTTGGCATTGTTGACTCATAATCTACACTCAAATATGGAGCATTTATTTAAAAAAACTAAGCAAACTTGCTGTAGTGCTGCTAATCAGGAACTTTATGAGATACAGAGTGTCTTTCTGTTACCATGTGCAACAAAAGGGCCTTCATAGTTGCTCACAGGCTCCAGCTATCTCATTTTCCATCCTCTAACTTTTTAGTTGGAACAGAGTCATATTTTTTGATAAGTGCCTGTTTGGAAGCTTGCAGTTTGTGTAGAAAAAAAATATTGCAAAGTTTTTGAATACCATGTAGAAAGGTCATAAATCTTTCTAGGCCATATTTTGAATATCTTTAGTGGAGCATATGCAGAAGTTCTCATGGATTTACATTTCCTATACTGACTTAAAATTTTTCAGACATAATTTTGAGGCAATTTTAACAGCTGTAATGCAAAAGTATCATTTTGGGGAATCATTATAAAATTATTCCTTCCAATGGATTGCACACATGCACGTTTTCTCACTTTAGATGCAGATAGTTGAAGACTTGCACATAGCTCGTGTGGAGAAGAGGATGGCCTTGTCTGTAGTACAGACCTGTGGAGAACTTACAAGCATGGAGATAGATCTTCCAGAACAGGATTTAAATGTTTCTGCTGGTATGTCATGATTGGATCTGCTTTGCTCTCTAGTTGCAGCAAGTAATTACAGTTATGAATGGTCTGAGTAGGGAGCACACAACTGATTTTTTCTGCTGTTTTCTCTTTTTTCTCTGCTTTTCCCCTAGGGGCTTTTAGTTCTGGTCTGAACATCCTAGTGGTGATTGACACAAATATAATGATTAGTCACCTTGAATTTGTGAGATCCCTGAAATCTGAGGATATACCAGGTATGTAAATATGTTCTGATGAGTAAGACACTGTAAGTAAAACAGATGTTATGAGAGTTTCAGGCTACCTGAAGGAAACCAAGCCCTGGGCTCCTTAAAAAGGAGAATCTGCAGAGGCAGAAGGCACGCTTGAGAGCCTGGTTCTGTGAACCCAAACTGCATCCTAGGGAAACCTCAGCTGAGGAAGCAGAACCTACTGTGCTTATAGCCCATGTACCTGCAGAGAATCATGGCAGATATTCCCAGGAATATGCTTGAGTTCTTAGCAGTAAATAAGTCTTAACCTTTTCTAAGAACATAATTTAAGCATTTAACCTCTTACTAGTGATAACTCTGTTTTCTAGTCTCCTTTTAGCATTTCTTTTTTCCAGAAATATAAAACAATTAAAAAGTGTTGAGCAGTCAGTCAGTGCTTTGTTGCTGTCCTGGTAAAGGTGGTGGAACAGAGCAGTTTCTCAGAAATTCAGAATGCAGACCCTGTCTTTAATATCTGCCTCTAATATGCTGGAAAGCTGTTGGTTATTTCCTGTTTGCAGGATTAGCATCGTGTGTGTCAGTTCTTGGTAGGCATACCTAGAATCTGTCAGAATGCTTAGGGTGCTTTAATGCTTTCAACTAATGAATATACTTATTCCGGCCACCTGGAAAATACCTTTCCCTATTTCCTGAGTCATTTTCAGGAGTGTGTCGGGCTGTATTTCTCCTCCCAGGTTAGGAATGCTGTTCTCTTATGTACACTGAGATGCTTTTTTAGAATATTGCAACACCCACTTTCTGGTCCTGCACCAGACCCACTGTGTTGAGAAGACTACTGATTCCTGGCCTATTTATTACAAGCAGATGGTTATTAATGCATTTTTTTCAAAATTCTGTTCTCATCATGCAAATGAGAAAGAAAATGATTGAAGTATTTGTCATGGGGGGACCAACAGAACAGTCATTAAACTTCTGATTTACCCTGTATTTAATATAAAAGCTTTAAAGTTCAGCCCATACTTACCTACAAATAAAACCATGGTCCAGTATCCACACTTCCTGTTCCTGGTTTAGGAATGCTGGTTGGCAATGAGCACAAGCCCTTGCTGCTTTTTTTTGCTGCTTGTTTTGGCATAGTGACTGCTGTGGTCACTCAGGTATGTGCAGCCTGGTATTCCAGTTGCTGTTTCACCTTGATGCAACGTCTTACAACAGGTGTGTGCCAAGATAATTGCTGCAAATATATGTCATAATGTTTTCAAAGTATTCTGCTGAATAAAATTGTGTCTCCCTTTTGTTTGCCTAGTATTGTCACTTTTCTGTGTAATCAGTGTAGTGCCAGATTGAGGTTAGGTTAGAAAGAGGGAAGTCAGCTTTTTCAGCTCTTTTTCAAATACTAGATTCTCTCGAGCAAGGACTATGAAAACTATTGGCAAAAAGGTGTGAACTTGCATAAATATGATGCTTGAATTGAAAGTTCTCTGTAGTAGTGTTGCTCCTGCAAAAACCTTTGTTTATTGGTGGTGGTTCTTTTCCTTCCAGGAGTTGACAGACTTGCATTAATAATTCCCTGGGTCGTCCTGCAAGAGCTGGACAACTTGAAGAAGGGGAAGATGTTGCAGCATGTTCGGGACAAAGCTATCCCTGCAGTACAGTTCATCTACAAGTGTCTCAAGAACCAGGATTTCAAACTGTGGGGGCAATCCATGCAGCTGGCTTCTCAAAAAATGTGTAAATACATTTGCAATCCATTTGTGCTGGATTCACATTCATACTTCATCCTTGCACTTCACCTAGTGGCAGCCTTAAAATTCTGATTTTAATAGAGACTTCTTCACTCTGCTGTTTGCTAATTAAAATGAGCTAATTTCTTGCAGCAGAGTGTATCCAAGCCTGTGGCATGCAAATGCCTTCACTGTCTAATGTTTTACCAGTTGTTTCTTGCTTTCACCTTACACTTATGTCCTTGTGTGGGGAGTGTTAAATGTACAAAGAGCACCATGAGTGTGCTGAGGTGTTTGTGAGGCTGAGTTGTGCCCACATCCTTCAGCTGTGTGCGCTGCCTTTGCAGATGGGCTGAGCGACGAGAACAACGATGACCGTGTCCTGCAGTGCTGCCTGCAGTACCAGAAGTTATTCCCACAAGCTCTTGTCATACTCTGCACGTGAGTTCCTGGGTGCCTTTAGCTCTCCTGCCACACTGCTTTCAAATCAGGCTGAAAGAAAGAGCAGTTTCTGAAGTAAGCTCTTGGAAGGGCAATCACCCTCTTAAAAGCTAGAGTAGAAGGATATAATAAACCACAATTGGAGATGGAATCACCTTCATGAGCTTGAGGCCTGAAATAGAATGCAGCTTACTCAGTGTTCAATTTTAAAACTTCTTAAAGCATAGATTTCTCAGATTTTATTCTGGTTTCTCATAAAAAATATTACTAAAGTTACAAAGTAGAAAAAATACGTGAATTAAGGATTGAGATCCAGTTAGAGACTTTATCCCTGTTCTTAGCCAGGTGAGCAGAAGCAAACAAGGGGTTAATCTTAGAGAGAAGCAGGGGATGGATTTGCTGCTGTTCCTGTTTGTGAGGATAACAGCTGACCTCTGGGCATTGATTCTGAATTTGATATGAGCAGGTGAAGTCACCTTGGAGGACTAATACTCCTTGGCTCTACTTACCCTGGACTTGGCTAGAACAAGTTCCTGCACAGTTCAGTCAGTGGGGTTAAAACTCTGGGCAGCATTTGGGTTGTGCAAGTTGACACAGTGGCTGCTGAAAATGCTGTTTCAGTCACAGTATTCCTGGGGTAGTGATGGTGATTTTAGGTTTCACTGATCAAAACAGGTGGTGACTTCAGAATTAGTTTTCATCCAAAAATCCCTTTATCCTCTACCAAGATAAGCAGTGGGAATTGTTAGAAAGTACTGGGATGCAACTTTGTCTTGGATTTTTAAATTAGTTCTCCTAGAGCAGAATCTCAGAGTGGAATTTGAGATAATGACTTGGCCAGCAGAATAGTTAAAAAGGGTCTGAACAAGGAGAATTAACTGTCGCCATCATATAAGATAGTACTGTCTTAGAATTATTGCTTGGTTTGCTTTCTGAGATCATAGCAACTAATCATCACTTCTGTAGTAATTGCAGCTATTGTTTTTTTAAACCTAGACCCTGAAACACTTTTCAGTATGTTTCTTATTTTTACTTAATTTTCCAGTTTAATTTTTTGAACTGCTTCTAATTGCTTGAGAAAGAACTTTGTCTATATAATGATGTTCGCAAATTAAATTCTCCAAATACAGATTTTTTTCAGTGTGCTGCTTTTATTCCTTTCTTGAAAACAAGTAATTCTTTTCTAGGGATGATAAAAATTTGTGTAATAAAGCCATTGTGAGTGAGGTCAAGGCATTCTGCAAAGCTGATCTGATCACTGCTCTGCAGAATGTGAGTGCAAACAGGCCCCAGAACTCAGAGGAGCTGCAGCAGTCAAAGCAGGGTGAGTCTGTGGAATATGCTGGTTTGTGAATGTGTAAAAATTAGTGGGGGAGAGGAAGAACAGTTGCTACTATACTTCAGTTTTCCTATGCTTTGAATCCTTAGAAATGTTTCTTGTTCAAGGAAGATTTTTTCAAAAGTTTTCTGGAAGTTCAAGATGTTAATTAAGCCATCTGTCTCAGAATTCTAGGAAACTCAATTGCAATGTATTTTTATTTTATAGGAAAAAAACACTACAATAATTTCCTGTGTTTAGAGTAATTTAAAAGGTGCCCTGAACTTTTTGGGGCTGAAGGAAGTTTTTTCATTTTTCTGAAGATACAGCTCGCAGAGCTCAGAAGTGATCCTCTTGTGCTTGCTGATAACCCTGCTGGCTGTATATGGTCTAAGTTATTTGAGGAAAAAAGAAATGTGGAGTAAGATCACTAATGAGTAATACTCTGGGGAAATTAACCTTCTTGGTTAGTAGCTCTTAATTAAAAATACGCACAGTACAAGTGGGTATAACTAGAAATATTTGATACTTAATTAGGTGCATCTCCTTTATAAACTAAAGTGCAGTCTGTCTTTATTTATGGGGACAAGTTCTTCATGTACCATCAACATGAATTAGATATAAACCCAATTTCAATAAATATCTTCCGTGTCATTGGTTTGACAGATACAGAATTTGGGAAGACAAGAGGCGATGCTGGTTTTACTGGACAATTCCCAATTGTGCTTCCAGACCTTGAAAGGAACTTAGGAGAAGCTTTGTCTTGTATTTTGGAGACTGAAATGAAACTTGCATTTGGAAACCTGTGGATGGAGGTGGTTTCTTATATCATCTTGCTTGATATTTTGATTATTTAGAGGTTTGAATGTCAGTGGTGTTTTATTGCTCTTAATACCTGTGCCAGTCCAAACCCAAGGCATCCAGATCCCTGATATCACTGACAGGGAGCAGCTCAGTGCCCACTTCTAATATCTCATTTTATAGCAAGATTATCCTGTTTGACCACTAGGGTGCAACATGTGCAGTATTTTAATGACACAGTAACAGAGGTGCTGGTTTCTCAGTGTGAAGTTTCAGAATTCTTTTTATTAGTGGCATTAAAATTCTATTTCAGCTTTTCTGGTCAAGTAAATCCCTGCACTGTAAATACATCCTGCAAGAAATAATTCTATCATGTTCTGTATAATATTGGGGGATTTGTTGCAGGCATTTAATCCCCACCAGAGCAGATGTGGATAAAACTGTTCACAGCTAAATTGATTCCAGTGCAGATACAGAATGACAAGGGTACTAATGAAAACTTCTAAACATGCTAGCAAAAGTACTCTGTGCAGAAGATAAATACCCATGTACAAGGCACTTTCAGATCATCCATGCTTTAGATTTTATAGCTGATGGGGGGGTTGTTAAAAATTTAAATTTAATGCAGATAATCCTCTGGCTTTAAAAATCCCCCAAAATTGTGGGGTGACTGTTGTTTCTCTAGTTGCTCTGATTAACTGCTAAGCTTTTAATCACTTCTCTATTCACTTAGTTAATTTCTTTTAACATCTCTTCAAACACTTGGTTTAACTTGATGGTAGTGAATTCTCAATTTTTGTTCAATATACATGTTTTACTTCATGTATAAATAATCACAGTGTTTATTTTTACTTTGTAACAGTACTGGAAAATCAAAGGCATATTTACTGTTGTTCTTTTTGTTCTTCTTACTGTTGGCTTTTGTGCACAAGTAACTCATTAGATCAGTTTTGAGATAAATCAAAAGTATTAAGAGTTTTTGAGGAATGGGGAACCACAAATCATGAGACTTACTGTGTATTGATGAGCATCACTGTTTAACCCATGGTGCTGCTGAATCAAATCTTTATTAATAGATAAATCTGTTTAAATCTGGACATGGTCTTAGTTCTGAGGAATCACTGAAATTCTCCTTCAGCAGTCACAAATCATCACATTCTTGAAGAACAGAGCAGTTGTGGAACATACAGGAATATGTCTAAATGAAAACTAGCCTTTGAATTTATAACATACTCTCTTCCAGATCTTGTATCTGAAGCCACCATGGACCTTAGCAAACCTGCTGAAATGTTATAAAAAACACTGGATGGCTGTTTTTGGTTATGTGGTGCCAAGGAGTTTACTTTCAACCATTGAATGTCTTTCTAAACACCTTTATGCAGGTAACAGTCCCTGAGAAAGCTAATTGTAAACTTGTAAAAAGCCTCCCTGTTCAGGTTTGAGTTATAGAACTGACTGTGTGTATTAATAGTCACCAAAGTCTCTGAATTACTTGTAAAAAATCAAATAATCCTTTTCCCTCCTTTGCCCCCATGTTACCTGTGACCAAATGATCTGCATTTGCCAAAAAATTATGGAGGAACAAAGGATATTTAATGTGGTATGTGAGGGCAGGGAGGTTTGTTTTTAAAAAAAGCCAACCAAAAAAAAAGCCCCACAAACCTTCCATTTGTTTAAGGATGTCTTTGAGCATTTGATTTTGACAGACTGAACTGTCAACTCTGGTGAACTTCCCTAGAGGGTGCTGGGTGCTGGGTGCTGGGCACTGCCCAGGCTCCCCAGGGAATGGGCACAGCCCCAAGGCTGCCAGAGCTCCAGGAGTGTTTGGACAAAGCTCCCAGGGATGCACAGGGTGGGATTGTTGGGATGTCTATGCAGGGCCAGGAGTTGGACTCCATGATCCTGGTGGGTCTCTTTCCACTCAGGATATTCTGTGATTTTGGGGTTTTACCTCTTTGGGATATTGCTATTCTGCAGAATTATTTTTGATATGCCGGTTGATCCTCATGCAAGATCCCAGGATAAATTTGGAAGACTTGGTTAATGAGCAATGTCATGCTTGTTTAAGAGATTGCTGTACCTGATGCTTCTGAACTATTTTCCTAGGCTTTTCATGGGCTTCTGTTAATCTAGGTATTTGAGTATCAAATTTGCCTGCCAAGACTGTTAAATCCTAACTTACTTTTTTCTCCCTCTTACATTCATGTCTAAACATCAGATAAACCATTAGACTCCTCAACAGTGCATATCTTGCTCCAGGAATCCAAAAAATTGCTCCATGCTTTCAGCTGCAGGTCAGACTACAACGGTGTCCTGCCCCAGGCTTATGCTGAAGTGACAAAACTGTGTGAGACCTTTGGGGAGGTAAGGGCAACTTTGGTATTTGTTCACCTCACCCCATCCTCAAGTTGTTCCACATTCCAAACCTGGCTTAGATTTCTTAATTATTCCCATAATTTCCACTGATTACTCCAGGAAATGTTGCTGGGGTGTTTTCTAAATGAAGAGACCCCAGCTTTTTTTATTTTCATGCAGTGAATATCTGCTGATACATTTTTTTTCTCTAATATAAATGTGTTAGTATCGGAAGGGTTACTGAAAATCATTATTTTTTCTTAGTATTTCTATTGCATTTCTATCTGATGGGTCTTGAAAATTAAACTTGCTGTTTCTCCTTCTGACATGTGTCTCATACTGCTGTTCTTAAGTGTTATTTCAGCTTTCATTGTCTTTGTAGCTGAAGAGCTCCCTTGTGTCATGTGGTTTGTGATGGTTACTGGGGGTTGTCCTAACATCTTCTGTGTTCTCAGAAGTTGATCTTCACTCCCAGCTCAACTCTGAGTTGCTATGGAGGAAATTCCAATTATTTTGCTTTATGGTTACTGTCAGTTCTGTCATGAGCATGGATGAAATATTAGGATTTATGGGAAAGAAGATAGGTCAGAACAGCTGTAAAGAGTTCTTGGTGTCTTTGGAGAAGGTGGAAGGGGGAAGAAGGAAGGTCAGGAATCACCTGTGCAGGGACCTCTGTGTGATGCAGTCAGCCCTGAAACTGCAGTTCTGCTGTCATGAGAATCAGGCTCTGTCTGAAAGCTTGTCAGGAAGGAAATTCCTCCCTGTCAGGGTGGTGAGGCCCTGGCACAGGGTGCCCAAAGTAACTGTGACTGCCCTTGGATCCCTGGCAGTGTCCAAGGCCAGATTGGACAGAGTTTGGAGCAAGCTGGGATAGTGGAAGGTGTCCCTGCCCATGGCAGGGGGTGGCACTGGATGAGCTTTAAGATTCCTTCCAGCCCAAACCATTGAGAGAGGCTTTGGATGCAGAGACTGTAACCAAGGTGACTCAAAGAGTTCAGCTTTAATTCATTGAGCATTGCCTTAAAAAAGTCTGTAGAAGTGTGTAGATTCTGGTTTTCTGAAGTTAGGAACCAAATACATTGATTATTTGTTTGCTGAACTGTTTTATAAGGTGAGGTCAGAGAGTGAGCAGGATTTATCAGAAGACATCATGGTTCTTTCAGAAAATGCTGCGTGTGAAAAAATGGAAGCCACGATGCCCAATCTGCAAAGCACTGAGGAAAAAGAGCTACATCCCAGCTTTCATGTGACTCAGGAAAACAGACACCAGGAAGTCTGGTTGGTTCTGGAAGGTGTTTGGAACACCATGAACTTGTACAGGTACAGCTTGCTAAAGGGGCTCAGAGCTAACACATAACCTTAGACAACTTTCAAACAAGCACATTTTAGAAACTGTGCTTTTTTACTCCATAATTAATCTAAATTGACCAAAAAAAAAAAAATCACACAACCTGTTGCACAAAAGTTGGGACCATGTGAATTTTTAAGTCAGTCTGCTACTCTTTTCCTGTGCAGCAGCTGAAATGAGTTGCCCTGGAAAAATAAAGTTGGAAACTCCACAAGTGTGAGACATCCATGAAAATCTTGTGTTTATCCATAAAATAGCATCTGAGATCTTATTTTTCTTGTGGTTATTTTCTTTGCAAACCCAATGGAGGTCTACTGGCTTATGCAAAATTCTATATCTTATTTTAAAACTTGAAAATCAATTTAAAATAGAAAACATTTTGTTGTTAAGCAAAATTCTTCACATTCTGAATTGCAGAATCTATTGAATTTCCTTTCTCATGTAAATTCAGAATTGCAGGGAATTACCTCCCCTTCCTTCTAGATCTTTTACCATTGCTTTTATTTTGGTTATTTTTTAAAAATCTGATGTAAACTCACTGTGATGCCATATCTTTTGATAAAATCCAAATATATACTGTGTTTTCTTTTTGTTGTCTTAGTGTAGAATCTTTTCCAAGGAGTGGCTGTGAGCCAGCCAAGCACAAAGGAACTCCATTTCTGGTGGTCTTTAAGGACTCAGCTAATCAGCAATGATAACTCCATTTCTGCATTGCCATTTATTCTGAGACTGTTTTAGATATTATGATTTATACTTGACCTTTCCGTTTTAATAGACAAAATACAAGCACAAAACGGACACTGGGTTTCTTTGAATTCTGAGCTTTTTTATTAACTGCTTTTCTGTCTTTTTATTTCTTTTGAATTTCAGTATTGAGCTATTCCAGAAGCTGGACCCCAGTGCAGTGACCATGGCTGCCAAGGCCTCGTTTGAGGAGGCTTTTCTGGGGCTGCAGAAGCTGTTGGCAGCAGTGAAGGACATCCGTGAGGGCATTGGCAGGTGAGCACTGCAGCTGGGCACAAAATGTGTCACGGCTCCTGAAGCCACAAAAGTCTGAAATATTTCAGCACCAAACCACGCTTTATTCAGTGTGCTTGGTGACATGATTTGCAGTAAAAATCCTGCTGTCAGGGCTGCCTTGAGCCATTGGCAGCAAAAGATCATGAAAGTATTGCAGACATGGAGATCTCTTGTAGGAAATTGCCTTCTGTGCCTGGGATTTGTTTTCCAGTGTTTGACCAGTGTTGCCTCTGCTCAGGTGTAACTGGAGTTGTTAATGATGAATGATTATGATTAATACACCAGTTCTGACAGCAGGAACTTTGAATAATTCAGGGCATTTGTGTTTCAAATGTGAGGCCCACTCAGATAGGGGCAAAGCTCCAATACAGTGAAGGACATAAAGTTTTGGGGCTTTGCTGTTCTAAGTTCGAGTGTTCTTCATGACAGCCATAACAATGACAATCAGCTGCATTCTCTCTTTAGGCAGGATAATATTCCCTCTGTCTTTACAGAGTCACAGAATCCCAGAATGGTTTTTTGAGTTGGGGAGGACTTTGGGGGGCATCTAGTGCCACCCCTGCCATGGGCAGGGACAACTTCCACTATCCCAGGTTGCTCCAAGCCCTGTCCAACCTGGCATTGGACACTTCCAGCGATCCAGGGACAACCACAGCTTCCCTGGGCACCCTGTGCCAGGGCCTCTCCATCCTCACAGGGAACAATTCTTTCCCAGTATCCTGTCTAAGCCTGCCCTCTGGCAGGGGGAGCCCCAGCCCTCTGCCCTTTGTTTTACAACACAAAAATTGGAAGTTTCAGGAAGACTAAGGAATCTCATGTGTCGTCTTGGCTTGATTTTTTCATAGCAGTGAAATATAAACCCATTCAAAGAATTACAGTCTCTCTTTTAAACATAAATAATCAAAATATTATAAAATCAGAAGCAGAAAAATATGGGTAGAAACGTGAGCTTGAGCAACTGAGTGCTGATGGATTCAATTTATTGCTGGTGGATTTTTTCCCTCTAAGGAAATTGTTTCAATAAAGCAGGTTACTGCTAAACTTTGCTCTCTTCATTCCAATGCTTAAGTTTTTGCAACAGATCCTGGGGTATCTGTTTATAGATGTGATGGATGATATTAAATGGGAATATGGAATATTCAGGGTAATTATTTTTGTGTTGCAGAGATGTTTCATTGGGAATTGTTGGTTTTCTTTGTGTGGGAGAGCTCTGTGAAAATAAAAACTTCTCAAATACACAAGGCTGATTGTTGGAAGAGAGTAGTTTTCCTGGACACTTTGGAATTGCCTGCTCTGATGTGCAAATTTGCAGTAGGTGGCATCGTGGAGCAAGAAATGGAGAGAATTTGCACCAAACATGCACTGCATTGGCCTTGAGTGAAGGGATTTAAGGGAGTTGGAGAGTTCTGAGGAGCTTTTCCAAAGAGCCAAGAACCATGTTAATGTCTCACTGCAGTTTTATGAATATTACAGAGTAGTAAAACAAAAATCCAAAAGTTTTCATAGTATCAGAGTGGTTGGGATTGGAAGGGACATTAAAGCTCATCTTGTTCCGTTCCCTGCCATGGGCAGAGACACTTCACTTTCATTTTGCTCTAAAACTGACCTTGCAATGTACTTATTTTTCTTGATTTTTGAAAAAGTACCTCTCAGTGACTTAATCTAATGACATGATATTGCAGAAAAGGAGGCACTGGAGAAAAAATAGTGGGAAAGTTCTGTCTTGAATATTTGGAGGTAACACAACTTTTAGTGATAAAATACAATTGATTCTGTGGTGCCTTCTGGCCCCTGCTGTCCAGAACAAAGAAGAGAGAAAATATCTTGTGGAAGTCTGGAAGTTTGTAAATTATATTGAAAGTTCAACTGCATTAAAAGTTTAGATTTTTCAGATTGTTAAAAACAATTAGAAAAACATGATGATGCTTTTTGAGATAAATGCAATAATACCCTTAATCATAAAACAATACTACACCAGTGGCACTAACCCAGCTATTCAGGCTTGATGGCCAGAACATGTTAATGACAAATACAGATATAGAAAAGGGAGAAAAATAGCTGTTTCATTGAACATGTGTCAATAACAGCTTTTGGCACGTTACCCTGTTCTGTTAACTTTTGTAACACTGTGCAGGTTTTTTATTTTATCTTGGCTTCTTCCTCTAACAGCATTGGTAGCTGAGTGGTGTTTGTATTGCACAATTCTGTGTGCCAGCAATGACTGCTCTCAGCTCTGAAATTAAAAATAATCAGTACAGTTAGCATATTTTAACTATATACCTTTACTATTTGTAATGAGCAAATAGTATGAAACTTCTGAAATTTAAGCATCCAGTAAAATTGTGAAACCATTACATGATTTTAAATAATTTTGGATTGAGGATTTGTGAGTGTTCTCACTGGTGTTTTATATTAGTATTTGGGTTGGGTATTATTTGGAACCAGTTAATTGGGGCACCTTATTTAAGGTCTCTTAAATGAACTCTTTAAAATAGGGGTTTGGATTAGCTTATATTTGCTCTCAGCTGAATAGAACTTGTGATTCCAAGCTTTTATATGCAGCCCTAGGGAACTGGACATTGTCTTCATGTTTCCTGCCAAGTTTCTTTTAGATAAGAAATCCTTGTTCTTAGAAAAGAAAGAAAATTCAGTCTTTGGTGAATTGATACAGTTATTTCAAGTTGGATTTTTTCTTTTCATCCTAAAAAGGAATTTTTTTGTTCATATGCCAGCTTTAAAATCACTCACAGCTTATAGCATATACACTTAGATACAGGCCTCCTAAATATTTATACTAATATGCTGTCACCTGTAAAAATATTGGTCTGTTACTGACTGCATTAGGAGTCTGGATTCTGGTTTTCTAATATTTTATCTAAGTAGAATTTCTCTCACACTCCGATTAGTTTGGAAAAATGTGGTTTAGTCAAGGGCTGCATAAACATTTGTAAATTAAAAGTGTAATTTCTTACGATTTCAGTAGTGCAGGAAAATATTACTATATCAGAACTGATCACTGAATTTAAATAAATTTAAAAAAATTCCGCAGTTTTACTAGTTTTAGTACAGAATTCCACAGATGTAGAGAAACTGTGTCCTCTTTATTTTCTCAGCTGGTCAGTGGAGGAATTGAGGTTTCTTTTCCTTGGTGTCTCATTAGAGAATTGTCTTCATTCCCTTAGGGTCCTGTGGCACTTAATAATTTCTGCCATGAAGTCCCAATAAAGTCTCTAGATGAGAGCTCTGCCTTTAATCTTGCCCTGCACACAGTCTCTTTCTGGAAGTAAAATGGAGATTAGCTCTCTGTTGAGAAGGTATCAGACATTCCAGTCACTACTTGTTTGATCTTCATGGTTTTATGCATTTAGGTGAAACCTGAAACTGAACTTACCTGCAGCCTTCTCTGCTGCCAGGCCCAAATTGAAATGTTCTGTTGTGCCGATTTTAATGACAGCTGTAAGAAATAAAGCTCCATTAGAGCTGGAAGTGGGCAGTGCTCCCCAAGGGGCAGGGCAGAGGTGGTGCAGTGCGATGGTGCCTTTAGAGCAGTCTGAGAAGCCAAAAGGTTTCAGACACGGGGTTGTAAAAGCCTTGGTGCTTTGAGCCTGTAGAGCCAGAGATGCCAGCAGGGGCTGACAGCTGAAACACTTCTGCAATGACAGAAAGCACGAGCTTGGCTTTGGTGACTTTTCCAGCTGGCTGCTGTGGAAGTAAACCCTGCCCAGTGCTGTTGGCTGTATCCCCACTGGAGCCCCTCCACAGCACTGTGAGGAATTGGTAATGAACCTCAGGGAACTTTGGGGTTTCCATTTCCCACCTCCTTTGCTTCCTTGATATTCAGGCAATGAGGTTAAAAAGGGCTGTTAATGGGTGAGGCTGCCGCTTCTCCCATCAGATCCCAGCCTTTTCGATGGAGCTCTGGATTTAACTGGTCAATACTGTGTGCCAGCCTGAGCTGTGACAGAGGGACAGCTGAGTGGGACGGGGCCCGGGTGCAGAGCTTCCCGCGGGTGTGACAGGGACTGCACACAGACCCACCAGACCTCCCTTGTCCCTGCCCTCATGGGGTCTTGGAGCAGCTGCAAGGCTGGCCTGCTTTCACTGCTGCTTGCGTTGAGGGCTGGGCTTTTTCACTTCTACTTGATAAGTTCTCTTCTGATCCTTTCCAAATAGGCTTTGCTTTCTCCCAGGTCTTCTCTGGGCACAAGTAAGGAACCACCTTCTGAGCTATTTCCTATCCATTTCTATTTATTATTATATCTTCTACCTTGTGTTTGGCATCAGATGAGTGACAGGACAGGAGATAAAGAAACATTGGGAATGGTTTGGGAAGCACTTGAGATAAAATTGGCGAGTCTGACTGTCTCCTCCCTCCTACCCCCAAGACAGCATTTAACCTCTGATTGGTGGCAGGTATCTATAGTAATTTCTTGGGTCTTTCTGTGACATTCCCTTATTTACCTCACATGCTCAATATTTTCAGAAAACTGTGTAGAACCACACCAGAGTCCTTAGGATTGAAGCTGAAGTACAGAATGGGGGGTGTTGTAGTGTGGTTCTGCAAGGCTGTGCTGATGGAAAGGCCATGTGATTCCATGGATTTCCACCCTATGCATTTGAACCAGTGTGGAGAGAGGAGCAACAGCAGTGGTTAGTGTAGTAGTGGTCACAATACTGAGGTTCACATGGCTGCTTAGAACAGTTTGATATAAAAGCCCTTTGCTTCATGGATTACTGATTTAGAGGAAGTTCTCTAGACATAGTCCTGTAGTTGAGGCAGACATTTTATCACTGGAAAACTTCCATGGAAATAAGGGCAACTTGATTATATGAAGTAATAGAGGCAGAGTCAATGCTCATACAGACAGATTTCCCAGTGTATGCCTTCCCTTAAAATGTCCATTTTTCATAGCACAGGGTGGTGGCTACTGGCAAAGAAAGAAAGGAACATGAAGTGATCAAAAGCAGTAGGGAGCAGTGGTGTGCTGAGAAATCATTGCTCTGTAGGCAGGAATGTGTCAGTTTTGTACAGAAGAATATATTCCCAGACTGGAGCTGGTATTGCAGCCCCTATTTAGCTGCAGACAGCACCAGGCTGCTCCATAAATGCTGGCCAGTTGGGAATCTGTGGGGGAAGTTATGGTGCAGGCTCTTCCCTCAGCAGCTTCCCAGAGCTCTGTGTGGAGCGAGGACTCTCCCCTCAAAACAATTCTTTTATTTGGAGCTGCCTGTAAAACTTGGAGCCAAAAGTCAGACTTCTCATTCCACGGTACAAACCCAGAAACCATTGGCATCATCCAAGCAAAGGCCATGAAATGAAGTACAGGATTTAACATTAAGTTACTTGGATGATTAATTACTCAATTTGGTTTTTTTCCCCGAAGAGCTGGAGGCACAGTGTGTTTGTCCATGCACCTGAGGTCTTGCAGGGATACACTTGAGTGTGTTCCCTCCATCCTTCCTCTGGAGAGCTCCCGTGGCCAGGTTTTCCACCAGCAGCACCGTCACTCATCCATGTGTGTCCTTGGCACAGCAGGAAGAACAGGGATGGACAGATTTTTCCCCAGCATTTTGTGATGGCCTTGGGATGAGGTTTTTGTAACACCTTAGCTTTTTTGTCGTGTCCACTTGTTCCTCCAGGCTGATGGCAGCAGCCATCCCTGGACTGGAGGGAATGATTCCATGAGGAATCAGCCTCTCCCAGGCTTGGGATGCTCTGCTCCTGCTGATGCAGGTGCTGGGTGTGATAGGCAGGGCTGGATAGCCTGGAGCTGCCGGGTGGGAATGGGAGCTGCTGTGCAGTTCCAGCTCCCAGGATTCTCAGCGTTTCCATGGAGGGTTGCTGGCAGCTTTTCCCTGCCAGGGTTTTCCACTGTCAAAGCCAATTGTCACTGAGGTGTCCGGGGAAGGCTCTGAGGTGTTTTTAGATAGAACAGCCAGTTGGTTCCCTTCCTGACTCAGTTGGCAAATTTAAGGCAAACATTTTGGATAGTGCTTCTTAGAAAGTGGGGGAAAGAATGTCTGACTAATTTTTGGTGATAATTCCTATGAAAGATGATGAGAAAGAGCAGCAGACACTCCAGTTACAATAAATCGTGAGCTGTGTCATGATTTTCCAGCCTGCTTCAAACACAGGGTCCTTTAACTTGGATTTTTAAACTTACTCTGTTACTTTCCTGTTTTTTTCAATTCCTAATTAATTCATTTATAAATGAAGCTTACAGCTTGCAAGAGGAGGGAGAGGAGAATTTGGGCACTTTCCCATGGGAAAATAAAATAGAGCTTTCCCCAAAAGATTTTTGTCTTTTTCCAAGTCCATTCATTATCTTAATTATGATTTAACTATTTAAGACTTAAAAATCAGAATTTTATCAGTATTTCTTAGTATATATAGGGTGTTACTTGTATTTAAGTGTTGATTTTATGGTACATCTTGCAGCATTTAGGAGGGTTCTGCTTTTCCTGGTAAATGCAAATGAAGTTACACTGAGGTGGAACTGAATTGTAATTGCCCAAATAGATGAGGATAATTAATTTTGTTAAAAACCAACTTCTTTATTGGATCAGGTTCAGAGCCTTGTAGAGAAGGGTGTCCATCAAGGTGCTTCATTAAAGCCACCTCTCTTCAGCTGCCACATCCCATTGGCCCTTGGCAGTATTGGGTAGGAATTGATGGTTATTAGAAGTAGCAAAAAGTGGAAGGGAGTTGCAGCATTTGGGCTGCACATGGGAATCTGGAGGGAATGAGTTAAAGCTGGGCTGGGAATGCTGTGTATCCTGGGAAGCTTTGCTGTGGTTATGTGTGAGCCCATGGGCCTCGCTGGTGGGCACCAAAGGGCTTTCAATTAGTGCTGGGTTTCCTCCCTCCTCATACAGAAATGGCTCACAAAAACGTGGAGGGAATTTTTAATTAGAAAAAGCCTCCAGAAAAGTCCTCACAGAAATAATAAGCTCTTTAATTCTGTTAGAGTAGTGGAAAGGAAAATTCTTCAAAGTTCATTATTTCCTTTTTGTTCAAGTAATTTTTTTCCCTTGAAGATTTCTGACTTATTTTTTAACTCTTTCATAGACTCCTTTTCTACTTGCTTGAAAGTCTCCCCAAACTTTTATTTTTCAGAATTTTGACCCCAAACAGCAGTTTCCAAGATATTTGGACCCTCTATAGCTTCCTCAGAAGACATGAGGTATGACATTTTCTTTGGTGCTTGATCACTTCACATAGAGCTTTTATTTTAAGTACCTCTGAGGTCATGTCTCATCACTGTATTTTCATTAAGAATTTTGATTCTTTGCTTTTATTTATTAGTTGCTAAACATAAAGATAGATTTTGGTTGGATTTCAGCAGATACTTGAGGTATTTCTGTGATTTGCTGAATGCTCACTTGGTATGAATGACTTCCTGTTAAAAGTAAAAAGTCTTGAAATTAATGTTTTTATTAGAATATTTCTGTTTAATATGTTACATATTTCAGGCTTGCAGTGCTCTGCTATGCAGGGAAATATATTTGGGGTTTGGGCCTTCACATATATTTTTGGAATTGATGCAAGTCAGAGTTTATTTCATTTGAAATACACATATATCTGTATATATGTATATATGTAAATAAAGAGGGGAGGAAGAATTATTGAAGGTCTTTTAGATTTGTGCAGAAGTGGTTAGAAAATGGAGCTGGAATTTGTAATATTAGATTTTATTACAGGATACAGGATGACTTTTTTAATGTACTGTCTCAACTTGAGAGCCTGTTAGGGAATGAGCTGTATCTGCTATTCCTACTGTATAATTGTAGCAGACATGCAATACTTGATAAATGACTTTATTAATTCTTTCTTCTTTGTTTTAGGTCAATAACAGTCTGAAATTCACTGCTGAGGAGCTGTATGAGTGTGTTTCACAGGAGCTGTACAGGTGAGTCAGTTACTGCCCCCATCGGGGGCGTTGAGGCAGCTTTTTCACCTGTACTAACCAAGGTACTATGAGAGGAATCATCTGGATCAATAAAAACCCCCTTTGTAGGAACAGTGTAGGGAAAATAAATGGGGAATTTTTAAAATTCCCTTTTTAATTTTAATGCCCGATTAACACAGAGCAGGAGAGGACAGAAATTAAATTGGAGATAAGGCATCAGTGCCTACATGGTGATTTTCAGCTTTTGGAGGTGAGATGTTGAGCCCTCTTCCTCTGCCAGTGGTTTCTGGCTCATTTCTTTATGAATTTGTCTCAACTTGTGAAGGTTTTGTGAATTTGTGAAGGTTTGTGAATTCAGGCTCTGGGAGGTTTCTAAAATGCAATCATGGAATTTTAATAATTCTGAGCTGGCTAATAAAGGACAGGTTTGTGCTGTTATGTGGATACGAATGAGCTGTCAATGGCCAGGATCAGCTGAGTGAAAGGCTGCAGGGTGAATTACTCTAAAAAGCTTCCCTTTGCCTGGATTGATTCTGCATCCTTGAATCCTCTGTGAAGTTCAACGTGCAGATTGCAAGATCAGGGGGTAGTTACTTGGGGCAGGAGACATTCAATATTTGTATCAGGAATAAAAAGCAGTTTAAAAGCTTCACTCCCACAAGTTGATGGCTCTAGACCTGTATTGATACAGGCATAAAGAAAACATTGTGTGGAAATCTCTGCTCAGCAGAGTAAAACAAGTACTTTGGAGACTGCCCTGGCAGCCCTCAGCCTGTGCTTCGGAAACTCAGTGATTGGGGTTTTCTTCCTTTTTTGAGCAGCAGCTTTTAAATGATCTTTTGAGAAAGAATCAATCTCTCCAGAAAGTGGATGTCAGGGACCTCTCCTGCCACTTGTTCCACTTTACCTGCCCTAGAAGGGAACAGGAGTTCTGCCTGTAGCAGCTGTGGGTTGGCAGTTGTAAGGAGCCCATGTAAAATCCTCAGATTTAGCAGCTGTAGCACAAAAGTCACTGCTTTTGCAGTGCAAAACTCATAGTGCCTGAGTTTGATGTAAACGTCCTTGAAAATTTAAGGAGTATTTGTAAAGATTCCTGTTGTGCTATGTCCTACTAACCTTTCTTTTCTGTCTCCCAGGGAGAGGCTGGAAGTGGGTTGCTGCCAGCTGGCACAGCTGGAGCAGATGCTGGAGCAGTGCCAGGCGTCCGTCCACAGGGAGGCCGAGAGCCGGGGCTGGCTCTGACCCGGGCTCAGCCGCATGAGCTCCGCCTCCTCAGGGGGAGGAGAGGAAAGTGCTGGAGGAGCCAAAAACCTGCCGGCTTTTCTTCTCAAGGTGCTGGTTTGGGTTGGAGTTGAAGGGAAAACACAGTTCCACATGGACATTAAATGTCGGGATTTCTGCTGAGAATTCTATTCACTACGAGAATGTTCTGTCTTGAGTGACGGTGGATAGCCATGGATAGCCATGGATACCCAGGAGAAGCAGGGCTGGTTTGAGATGCAGCAGCTGTGCTGTGCTGCTGTGAGGATCCAGCATTCCTGTGAGGAGTTGAGCTGTTAACAGTTGTATAGGAAAACCCCTGTTTGTTTTACTGGTACTTTACAAGTCACGGATGAGAGAAAGGAATCTGGGACTCAGAGGTCAGGAAGTAGCTAGTGGAAATCTGCTAGCAGTGCTCTTGGGGAAACTCCTTATCCTGCTCTTGCCACATCCTCCTGGAAGGTGGGCCTGGTAGTCCCTGCTCTCCAGGTGACATCCCTCTCTGGCTGTACTGTTGGTTGCTGTCCAGAACTGCTTGAAGTCCATGAAACTTTCCAAAAGCCATTTTCTAAGGCCTTTAACACTACCTCTTGTATGTATTTGTACAGAGATCAGCTGACTTGCAAAGTCCTGAAGTGTCTATTTTAATATTAACTTTTGGATATATTTGTAAATTCTTGATTGTAAAAATGTAATTTATTGTTACATTAAACAGTGGTTAATTCTCTGCTCTGCCAGTCCCTGTGGATGCAAATGCAGCGGAGTTCTGCCCAGGCCCCATGCCAGGGACTGGAGTGGAATTCCTATTGAAGTCAGTGGCTGTGCAGGGCTGTTTCCATGGGGGTTCTCCAGCCCCTGGGGGCAGGGTGAGGACACTGGCTCCAAGGGGCTGATGGGGGCACGCTGTGTCCCGACCCTGGCCCAGCTGCAGCATACACTGGCCATGCTCTGGGGGCAGCTGGCTGGGAGAGGCTGGTGTGGAGGAAAAGTCTTTTGTTTCCCACTCTCTGGCTCTCTCTGCTCAGTTGGACCAGTTTCACAGTCTGCAAGGCCAGTGAATTTCCTGGGCCTGGTGTGTTTTTTCTCCTCCCTTGAGAAGGTGGAACAGCCAGCTCTACTGCACAGGACCTGGCCTATTGCCAGCACCAGTGTGGCATCCCTAAAGCTGCCCAGGTGAAGGTGCAGCTTTGCACCCCTGTGTTGTGCAGCTGCAAGTTTGTGTGGCACCATCCAGCCCTGCAGAGAGGTTTCTGTACAGAGCCCCTGGACACGCCCCAGGGGTTGTGTTGCTCTGAGACCCCAGGCTCTCCAGCAGCAAGCCTGCCTCTCCACTGCAGGCATGAAGGACATGGGACACTCCACCTCCTGCCCCTCTCCTGAAATGTCTCCCCCATCTGAAATGTCACTTTTAGTATCACAGACTCCTCTTTGGACACCTCCTTGAAGAAAAGGACACAAAGCCAGGTCAGGGCACGCCTGTGGTGCAAGGGTTTCCCAAAAGGTACCTTTAATGTGTTTGCAGCAGCAGCAAGCAGTCAGTGCTAGTTTTGGCACCCAGAGTTAGATGTGCAGCACTACACATTAGACACCAAGTCATCCCACCCCAACGTTTGATCCATAGGAATAGAGAGAGTGAACTAAATCAGGACTATGAGCACATACAAAATCAAGTTATTTGTGTTCTATCACACTTCCAGCTGGTAATATTAGAAAAATAAACTTAAGACAGATACTACAACACATTTTCTTTGCCAGCTGGCAAGAGTTTAAAACCCATGAGAACCCCCCCTCCCCAAACTGTTGTACAAAGATCAGCTCACCCAGAGTAACAAAACTGCTGTACAGAAAGCACACTCTGCATTCTCTTCTAAATACTTGGAGCCAGAATCCTTTTCCCACCCTAGAAAGTCTGGGTGTGTTATGTCCAGAAACCTCGTGCAGC
The DNA here is from genome assembly GCA_013397375.1 of Toxostoma redivivum. Classification (NCBI taxonomy): domain Eukaryota; kingdom Metazoa; phylum Chordata; class Aves; order Passeriformes; family Mimidae; genus Toxostoma; species Toxostoma redivivum. The sequence goes on from VXBI01001042.1 coordinate 51,438, forward strand.
TCTAAGGAAGGTGGTGCAGACTAACTCCCATTATTGCAGCAGAGGCAGCAGCTCACCTGCGGGGGCAATCCACTGTCCCACTGGGGCTCTAGAAACTCCAAGGCTCTCTTTGTTTCAATAACCATTTATCTGCAATTTGCATTTCAACAGACAAAATACTCTGCTGAGTATATAAAAACTGTTATAAAAAGGCAATTGTAAAAGATAAGGTATTAGCAGAGGCATGTCAGCTTTTTTTAATAAAAAAAATAGCCATTATATCTATTTAAATAAGGCTTCTTGTTACAGATTGTTCCAGTTACTGAAGGAAACCAAGGCCTGATGAAAGAAAAAAACATTATCCCCCACAAACATTACCCTTCCTGCCCCAAGAACACATCTCCAGGAAGTCATCCAATGTGCAAAGTGACAAACCCTGGGGGAAGCTCCTGAAATGATATGCCCAGTCTAGTTTCTCTTACGTTATCATCAAAATCTTAAAACAAAACCAAAACCTTTAAAGTTCTAAAATACACAAAAAAACCTTCATCTGAATATTTTTTCCAAAACAAATATATACAGCACATTAATATGCAATATGCAAAAGCTCTGTGTTGCTGTTGGCAACATCTATGCCCTCCCCACCCCTATTCACAGGTGTACCTCTACTGAAACACAATTACATCACTAAGCCTGTTAGTTTGAAAAGGGAATTTAATTCACTTAAAACTTGTAAATTTTGGTGTAGGGGCTCCACTCGTTTGACTCTGGATTGTAGACCTCAAGCGTGTTCAAGAACTCATTGCCATCAAAGCCCCCCACTGCGTAAATGGTGTTGGCCACGGTGGTGATGCCAGCGTTGCTCCTGGGCGTGGTCATGCTGCCCATCATCTTCCACTCGTTCCTGGCAGGGTCATACATCTCCACACAGCTCACCGCATGCGTGCCGTCAAAGCCTCCAGCCACAAAGAGCTTTCCTGTGTGAGGAAAGGGAGCCACACTCACTGCTCAGCATCAGCTGGCCCTGTGTTCCCACCAGGAGCCTGGAAAAAGCCCAAAGGGACCCCAGGTGTTGTCACAGACTTTGGCCTGGTCAAGGCCTTACAGACCTTGTGCTTTGGGTCTCCTGCCCGTGACAGCTGATGGAAATTTGATTCAGAGTAAGCGTGAAGTCCAAATTCAAACAGGTGCAGCTCTAGAAGCTGCACAGTGACATTTTCAGAAGAAAGAGGTGGAGTGAATGCCCCACAGACCAAGAGATTTTTGCTTTCTAATTAAAACTGGCCATTTAGCCAGGCTCCTACTGTACTGTTTCCTGCCCAAAAAGGAGGACAGCTTTGTATGCTCCCAGCAGAGCAAACATGCAAGGCCCCGAGGCAGCAGCAGCAGCCCCAGCCCTACCATCACGGACCGCCGCGCCGGCGCCACGCCGTGCCACGTTCATGGGTGCCATCAGGGTCCAGGTGTTGTTCTCGGGGTTGTAGCGCTCCACGCTGTTGAGGCAGTTCCACGACTCAGCCCCACCGATGATGTACAGGTATCCCCCCAGCTCACACACAGCCGACTGGTGCCTCCCTGCAACCAAAGCCAGCACAGTCAGCCACCAGCAACAGCAACTCAAAGGGACTTTGCTTTGGTGTAGTTTCTGGTTTGGTGCTGTTCTGCAGTTACCCTTTTCTCCACATCCCTGCCCAGCTTCTCAACAAACTTACGGATGTTAAGGGGAGCACAGCTTGTCCAAGCCTTTGTTACAGGATCAAACACATCACAGTTCTTCAGTCCCTTCTGGCCATAGGGATCAGAACCACCCACTATGTACAGCTTTCCGTTCAGGGCACACACTCCTGTTGATACAGGAAACAATGGCAAGTGAGTAAGAACTGGCTGAGTTTCCACCCCTCAGTCTGGGTGCTGCAGAGGCCACCCTCACCTGCATTACAGCGGTTGGTCCGCAGCTCCGGAACAGGGGTCCAGTCATCAATCTCGGGCTCGTACATCTCTCCACAGCTCAAGTCATCCGAGTGGCCGTTTGACCCACCCACGACATACAGCTGCCCCTGAGAGGAAAAAACCAACACCCGTCACCTCTCAGCACACCAGTCAGCTCGTGAGCGCTCAGGTAACCACAGAACTACAAAGAAAACTTCTAGTGCGATCCTGTTCAGTGTGCCCTGTTCAGCTCAGCCCAGGTGAGGTCCCACAGGCTCCCTCCCCACCCCACACACCATCAGCACCGCCATCTGGAACCGGGCCCTCGGTGTCCTCATGGGTGCGATGAACGTCCAGGTGTCCTTCTCGGGGTCGTAGCACTCCACAGTGCGCAGGCACTCCTCCCTGTTGTAGCCCCCTGCAAGCGAGAGGTTACTGGCCCCACATTCAGAGGCACCAGCCCCCCCCAGCCCAGCGCCCCTGCCCTGGCTCACCCGCAGCGATGAGCTTGCCGTGCAGCTCGGCCGTGCCCAGCCCCGAGCGCGCATACTGCATGGGGGACATGGGCTTCTCGATGAGGTCGCTGGGCTGCAGCTCGAAGCTCAGGCTCTTCAGCAGCCGTGGGGTGCTCGAGGGGGAGCTCTGGGGGCTGTTGCGGCCGTGCAGGAAGATCACGCACAGCACCCCATCCAGCACGGCCAGGCACAGGTACGTGTTACCTGCAGGGACAGCACACCGCCACTGTAAACAGGGTGCCACCTGAAGGGGGCTGAGCTGGATGCCAAATGGGCTCTGCTGCTTGTGCCACTCCCCTTGGAAGCACCAACACTTCATATTTTAAGGTTACTGTTTCCAAGTGTTAGAAGAAGTGTTAGTTATTGACAACTATGCTTCAGATACAAAAAGACTGCTCAAAGAACATGACAGCAACTTGAATAGGAGATGGAAGTCTCCTTGCACACACAGAGCAAACAGCTCTGTTAATTAACAATGGACTGCCTGTCTCCTTTGGATTTTCTGGGAAAATGGTGACACACCATGGATTTATTTGATAAGAAACTGAGATGTATGTGACCCCAGTTTGGCCCAGGTACATCAGAAGCACCCTACAAATTACTTGACTTCTGTCATCAGTAAGAAAAAACACCTCAGCATTCCTCAGAGATGTGAAGGAAATCCCTGGAGAGCAGAAGGTGGCAGGTACCAGAGACCAGACACATCTGTTAGACAACCCCTGCCCCTGTTACTCACTCGAAGTCTTCTCTGAAGCAATGATTTTCCACTCGTGTTTAGGACTCTGAACAGTAGCATTTGGAGAAAGACTTCCAGAGGAGCTGCTACTGATCTGCTTGTGATCATTCTCACGTGGTGGCCTCTTCTGCAAAATCAAAAGGTAGCTACAGAAACCTAGCCAGAAACTACAGCTCCTTCTACCTCTGCTTCTCTGAGATACTGTGTAGCTACTCCAGAGCACACTCGTCAAACACCTCCGCACAGCAGCATTTATAGCACACCTTTATTTTCAGCAGAACATCTTGCCTGCGCAGCAACAGTGGCCAAAAACCACCCTACACTTTTCTCCTGGAACTCACTTTATCCTGTGACTGCAGCTTTATACTGCTGGTGCTGGACTGCAAATCCCTGAAGTGAGTGTGCATTTCTAGCAGGATTTACGAACGTAAGGAAAGAACTGAGCTACCACACAGGAGTCTCACTCCCAAGCTCTGCTTCTGGAACTTGGGTTAATTATATAACACTGTTTGCAAGTGAATTAGCTATTCTCTTCATTTCCCTAAGAAAAACTAATTTCACTTCAGTTCTTCTCTGTGCTCAGATTAGCTGTTTCTTGGATTTTATTCCCTTGATACTTCCCACTAACAAGAGATTTCTGATTTCTTTTCATTTCCAATTAAATTTATACTGTAGCTTTTATTATTTTGCTCTATTAAGAAAAAACTCAAAATTTCCAGTTTCAGCACAGTTGGCTGGGTTGTTGAGGCTCTTCCTGAAGCACAGGAAGTTACTGCGCTGTCTATTCTGTTCAGCAGCAGTTTATGACCACAGTCCCAAGTCTGCGATGCTTGCACAGTTCCCTGGAGCCTGATCTCCATGGAAACTGTCACAAGACTTCTGAAACACATCACCTAACTCAGATAACCTCACATAGAGGAGCAGGATTGCTAAGCTCAGCTCACCGAGACAACCAGAGCACTTGTAGAGAGCATTTTTGTTATTTCTGAACCTTCATCCAATTAACCACTTATGCTCTTATCCTTAAATTGCCTCAACAGCAACAGAAAATACACAATTTTTTAATTTAAAAATGTAAAAGTTACAATTTTTCCAGGACTGGCATCTAGGGGTTTTTCTCAATTGTTTAGGATGTCTGAAGTTGGTGATTTTTCCTATCAGAAAGGATTTGTAGAAAAACATTGAGAAGTCGTGGTCTTACTTCTGAAAATGAACTTTCTTAACGTTCACCTCTCTGCTTCTAAGCATTACAAGTGGTATCCAGAGATAGAAAACCCCGTGAAGGCTTTCTAAAAACAATTAAGAAACTGGAAAATTAGCTGGCTTTTCCTTTTCCTCTCACTTTACTTCTAAAATCCACATTCTGGGATGGACAGTGTTTTACATATTAGCTAAAAATTTCATGAAGGAAACTTTTTGTATGAACATGTTTCACTGTTATGAAATATTACAATGTATTTGCTTCAAAATAATAAATTTAAACCAAATTAATTCGTATAAAGCAACTGATAATTTACAACTGTTAGTCCTTTTTTATTCTATCTTAGCTTGCATTTGTACTAAGCCATATGGTTTTCTGGAGTTCAGAAGGACTACACCGGGTAAGAAATAAAATAAAACCGTAACAAAAACCTCTCAAAAAGCACAGGAGTGATTTGCACTCAGTCAAAGCATCAGAGAGATTTGGCAGCTACACCACCAGTGCAGCTGAACAAAAGAAGTGGATGCTGGCAGCTGAAGGATTAGACCTTGGATCTGGAAACATTTTCTGGGCCCAAATTTACCAGACACATTCCCCACTGCAAGCCAAGCAGTCCATGTTTCTCTACAGTCTCTGGGAACTACAAGGTCTCAGATGACTTCCTACAGCTGACTCCTTGTCTGCCTCTTCTTTCTTCTAACTAAGAGCCAGGATGGATTTTGGAGTCAGAATTACAGCACTCTGCAAAGGCCAAGAGTCAGCCCAGCCTGCCAAAGAGACAAGCTGAGAGCACACCACGGCCTGCAGCAGCTCCCAGTCAGACACCTTCTCGTGGTGCATTTCTCCACTACAGCACCTGCTGCCTTCTCTGCCAGCAGAACATAGGACTTCAGGTGTGCTGTAAACTGCTCCAGTCTACCTGGGGTTACCTGAGACTGTCTGCAATTTGTACCTGCACAAACTGAATGTGGTCATCATCACTGCCATACACCTCAGCCTGTCCATCTAGCAGATTTCCATCAAGCAGCTTGTGATCAGCTGAGTAGTACAGCGTTTGCACCTGCAAAAACAACAACAGAACACCCATGTGGCTGCTGTCTCTGTGCTCCTCAGCTACAGGCACATTACCCCAGACACCACACTGCTTGTCAGCTCATCTCAAGCTCGCACAGTGGCAAAACTAAAAGGAAGCAGATGTCATGGTGGCAATCTTGAAACAGGGGGTGAAGGTTCCTTACTTTCTCAGCTTGAGGGAAATCTTCATTTTCCATGGGCTTCTGCTGTTTTCCCAGCACAGAAACATTAGACAAGCAAAAGGCACATTAATTTGCAGAGTTACACAAATTCACAGTCTCATGCAAGCATTTTCCTTATCCCTGCACACAAGTTTTCTGCTACAAAAAATACACATATTTATCTCCATCAAAAAAGGCCAAGAGAAGCCAACAGTGGATTCTAAAAGAAAGATATGGGAATGAGGGAAGACAACATAAATTTAAGTTCTGGAAGAAACTGTTGTCCACCACTGAAATCAGATGCAGCTGTTTCAATGAAATGCATCTTAATTTCAACATGATCAAAGCTTTTAAATTAGTTTCTCCAAGAGGAAATACACACTTGAGATTATACGACAGCATCAACATGTACTTTTGCCTAGACAAGTGTTTCTGGGGAATCTTTCGTGCTTGTAAAAGCAGACTTGGAAAATTTTGGAAGAATTTCACATGATTTGGTAAAGTCCGTTTGCTGGAGCCAATTAAAAATTTTGTCTCCCCACTAATTTTGCCATTAAACACTGCCCAGGCTACATCTACCATTAGTATTCATGAGAAAAGCCATTTAACAACACACAAGTTTCAAAATAATGCATCCTGTAAAGGAGTAAGTAAACACCATTAAATCATCATGATCGTTCTCTGCCCACAGCGGATTTTCTTAGGAGCACTGGGGCAGGACTGCTGCTTCTGTACGTGTCAATACACTTGAGGCTCTTCTTGGTTCTTCAGCCTTGGTATCCTAGTTTTGTTAATAAACCTATGGGGAGATAAACCAACGGGGAGGAACAACCATTAGAAGCTTTTACCTACTGTGCATTTACAAGCAAAACCTGCAAAGGAAAACATCACCAATCTACGGCAAGTCTCAGTACCACCTCCCCAAACTAAAGCAGATACAGGCCACTCTGAGGCTGCTATACAGCAACAGGGAGCAAAAAGGAAAGTGAAGACCAGACTGAACAGTGCATTCAGCTCACCTGAACACCCCCCCAGTTTCTCAGCTTAGGGGTACCTACAGCAAAATTTAAATTCTTTAGGGTCATAGTTTAAAAAGTGAGTGGAAAAAAAAAAGAAAAAAAAAAAGGGATCATCCTTCATATTGGCTTTTTTTTTTTT